>ML677331.1:763278-800014 GCA_007922305.1 Dermatemys mawii | reverse complement strand
ACACACACACACACACACACACACACACACACACACACACACACACACGCCTCACCGCCCCCCTCTCATCCCCATTCTCTTGGTATTTATGTTCTTTTCTAAAAATACCAGTAGAACAAAACGACAAGAAAGATGAAATCTTTTTGTACATAAGTGGAGGAGTTATTTCTTGATTGTATTTTAGCGCCTCTCCATATGTACTGTAACTAATGACACAAGTTTGGATGCAAACTAAAATCTGAGGCACCTCAGTTGTTTGCAAATGCAGTTTTTGGAATTTTGCCCGATCTTTAGATTATATATTTTTCATATTGATTACTTAAAAATTCCCAGTTATCACTTTGAGGGCTGACAGGTTCTTGCCCCAAGATCAGGCCCAGTATTATTTAAAATATTATATAGTTGGGAACCCTGATGTGCACAGTTGCAATACTCACACTGTAGGAACTCTTTTATATTTACAAATATAGTTTATAAATACCTTTAGCACAGTCACAAACACTCTAGCTCAGTAGGGTAGGTAGAGATCCTACAGAATGTACATCTGCACATCCATATACTCCCACCATCTCCTGTAGAACAACCTGAAATGTTAGCCATCGTCTGCCTCATCACCATCACCTTCCCCATCATCACCAGTGGCCATCATTCTGGCACCTCGGAAGGACTAGTTTGATTTAGTTGGGGTTGGTCCTGCTTTGAGCAGGGAGTTGGTCTAGATGACCTCCTGAGGTCCCTTCCAACCCTGATATTCTATGATTCTATGACTACATCTCTCTCTCCTGTCCCTAGGCTGGGATGCCACTTTTATAATATGTTATGCTGACGCTGCTAAGTTTGATGCATATTCAGTAGGGGATTTTCCCCTTTTCCTTATGTATATTTACTCACCTTACTCATGCTGGAGTGTCGTTTCCCTATAGGCTAGTATATCAGTGATTTAAACTTGTTATTATACACGTTGATTTGATACCATGGCCCTTTTGTGATTAGGTATCACATTAGTTATTTCTGGCCTAACTGGTTATTTTGGTTCTTTCCAAGTTGTGGTGTACCTGTTAAGTTTAGAAGGGTATGAACTTAGGAAAGCTCCTATGCTAGCCTACTTCAACGTATCCTTTATGTTAAAGGTCACAGCCATATATGGACATAATGCTTTAGCTCATCACCATCTATCTAGGTGAAAGGTCCCAAAAGTATGTATGCTAACTTTTAACTTCACTCAACATACAGGATGTGGCTTGTAGGTCCCTTGTGTTACAGCCAAAATATACTCTAATATAAACCTATTATAATAACACAGTCAAACCCATAAAAAATAAGAAACTTGTAAGTAAAGATATATAGGCAAGGAAGCAGGCTAGCTTTAGATGTATCTCATGTACCTGTTATGTACATCTGTTCATTGCCAGGACACTTCTGTGGTTGAATCATGTACCTGTGGTCAGAACTTCCCCTTAATCTCTGTTTTTAGCTCCCCAAATAGCTGGGGTTTTCCGTTGGGCCATTTATCTGTGCAAAATTTATCTGTGCAAAGTGCATAGGCCTTATGCTAATTTGCTGAAGCTAATGTCTTACAGGGTGTGGGCCTGTAGGTTTCTTGCATTACTGCAAAGCAGAATGTAATGCAAAGCAGTGAATATTAATAAAGGCAAGCTTGCTCACTGGGCTACAGGATCCAATCCTGCAAGCTGCTTTATGCAGGCAGATCTGAGCAGGTGTGGAGCCCCCAATAAAGGAAAAGAGCCTGTGTGTTTTAAAGGTGGGAAAAGTGCATATACCCTGAAATTATTTCCTTAATTTTTTTTCTCAACTTGTTTTCTTAATCAGGTGAATCTGAAAGTTAAACATGTGGAATATGACACGTTTTATATCCCAGAGATTTCCAACTTGGTGGACATTCAAGAAGATTATCTTATGTGGTTCTTGCATCAAGCAGGAATGGTAAGGGGTTTTAATGAGTTATGAAATTGCTGTCCATCCTCAGTGCTATTTATAAATGTCAGTATCGGTAGTAATAATGATTGTTTGTTGGTGTAATATATTGAATACAGGAGCATATGCTGGTAAGCTGTCTTTGATTTGGGTACTTACTAGCTCGATGAAGATAACTTAAAACAATGCTATCAGAAGAAGAATAAAGCTACCAAATATATATTTAATGTCTCCTAAATGATCTCTGAAATTCACTGATACGGTGTGATGCCTTCAGCTTAATTCAATCACTATTTAACTTGATCCTCTTAATTTAATCAGAACTGCAGGAACCAACTCATATATAATGACTTCTACCCTTAACTTCCATGCAGTGTAACTGTAGCCATGTCAATCCCAGTATTAGAGACACACACTGAGACAAGCTCACCATGTCTGTCTTCTTCCAGGAGGAAGCAGCTGGGGTTTTCATCCCAGAAGATACGAGGTTCAGAGGAGTTAGATCTCCTCTGAACTAGTCTGTCCAAAAAAGCAAGACATGGAATATCGAACCAAAAGAATTAACATTTTTCCCCTTCTCTCTTTCCACAGAAAGTAAGACCATCTATCATGCAGGTAAAAAAAAGATTGACTCTTCTCTTTACAAGTGCTTGTCCACGTTGCAAACAGCAACGCAAATTTTCTTTCTTCCTTCTAGGATGCTGTGACACTCTGTTCTTATCCTTTCATTTTCGATGCTCAAGCCAAGACCAAAATGTTACAGACGGATGCTGAACTTCAGATGCAGGTAGTCAGCTCTCCTCTTTCACTTTGCCTGCCCTAGTCTTCTCTCCTGTCTTCCCTCACGTACTTAGGTGAAATTTGCTAATCATTTATACATGGGCAGGATTTCATCGGTAATGTAATTATGTGCAATCTCGCAATGATTAACTATCTGAAGGGCCTCTTTCTACTGGATTCTACTGAGGCATCGCTGGAATCCTTATTGTGCAAGATCCTTTATGTTAAATAGAGCTATTTCACTAGGACAGGTTCACTGTGGTCAGAATTGTGATTTGTGCCTTGCAATACATTGAACAATGTGAGGTTTTCATTCTGTTCCACTAAATGGGTGGCATCAAATATGGCTTCTACCTGGAGATCCTGATATTGAGTGAATGATTCTCCAAAACTTAGCTCTGGGTTCTATCATAGTATAAATGGTCAAGCACTAGTTTGCATCCAATTTGTGGCCACAAGTCAAGATCATGGTCCTCAACTAAACCACACTTGTGTGCTCTAGGGAATGGAATCCAGAACTCTAGTGGAGGACAGTGGCTTGTGGTGGTCAGGTCTGATACATCCCTTCCAGTAGATGGCAGTGATGCCACATACTAGTTAGCACATTACAGGGCGCTTTCCTCGGTTATCTTTTTTGTGACTATAAAAACGGTGTGTGTGAGCAATTGGGTCATTTCTGTCGACATTCATTGAGGACCAAGGCAGGTGGAGAGGGTCATTAATAATTAGTCACTGGTTAAAATGTTTCACAGGTTGCTAGTGTCCAAAAGTCATTACCATATGATGCCTGTTGTGCGGACTGTGAAAAGAGAGTCTAGTTCCTAGCTGACTGGTTCCCACACAATGAAAAATGGCCACCACAGTTGTCACTAGAGGTGACAATAAATAAATAAATAAAATAGGCACCCCTCCCCCACTCCCAAGGCATGTTTTCTGCAACCTCAACCCCCAACCATAAGGCAACTCCACAACCCACCCACCCTTCAACAGCCACTTACAGTGACTCCAACCCTCTCTGACACACACACGGTGCGCTTGGTTGTTGGTGGGCAGACAGCTGCTATATTTTCAACAGTTTTGGTCTGTTATCGCTTAAACTACGGAAGTGGGAACACTGCAGCATCTTCAGCTAGACACAGAGACTTTTAACATTAGGTGTCCCAGTGATGATATTGTGATGATAATGCAAATCCTTAGAACCACATTCAAAATACCCAGCAGATTAAATTATTTTCCCGTCAACTGGCAGATCCATTTAAAAAAAACCAGCAACAACTGGGCAGGCCGGTCAGATGTTGGCTAGGTGGTAAGCCTACTTGGTGGAGAGGCTAGAAGTTGAATGATCTACAGAGACTAAACTACCACCTCCCTTGCTGAGGAAGTTCTTTCAAGTCATGGCCGGGGTAGCGTGGGAGCAGCTTGAGTTGCTGTTTCCTATGTTGCACCTGTTCGGTGTATTGAAGACTTCAGCCTCCTGGGAGGCAGTTTATTTAGGAGCACTGTGCTGCTGTGAAGAGACTATTTGTAGTGAATCCCCTCAGCAGTAATCAGATGGCTGATGCTGGTGTAACAAGAGGCAGAAGTAGGAATACTAAGGATTGGTCACATACTAGTTGGTAGTGCTGATATGGCTGTCTCCACTCATGAAATAAATAGTGCCAGGGTACCCTGCTTTTTTCAATCTCTCTTTTTTTTGGTGCTGTTTTATAGGTGGCGATCAATGGAGCAAATTTGCAAAATGTTTTCATGCTTCTCACGCTGGAGCCTCTGCTGGCCAGAAGCCCTTTCCTAGTTCTTCACGTCCGCAGGAGCAACTTGGTTGGTGATGCTTTGAGAGAGCTGAGCATTCATTCAGATATTGATTTGAAAAAGCCTCTGAAAGTGAGATCCTTTTCCCTAATCTGCCTTATTTTCCTTGTTTCCTTCTCAATTCTCTTAGAAAACTGTTTCCCCCAATCCCTGCTACCCACACGGTAATAAGGTATATTGACACCACCATGACTATAACCAGTATCAGAACTTTATCCAACCAGTGAGGGGATGAGTCTGCCTCCTTCTTGATCAGCAGGCTTTGTTGGGACTGGTTGGCCGGTTACCTATGGGTTCTCCCTCATTGTAAAAGGGCCAGATAAAGGAAGCCATAGGGAGGGATTTGGCATCCTCTATGGAGGCTGTGGCTACTGTATGTGTGTGGGGAGGAAGATGTGATACCGAAGCAAAAACAACCCCCAGAACAAGTATCTTATTTTAATACAGTGTTACACAGTGTCTTTTTGCCATTTTGCAGGAACTGCCCTCCTACTGGGTGTGGGAGAGGGCTGTGTTATTAGCTGCAGAGCAGATTATTATTAATTTATTAAATTTATTATTTAGGATTATTTAGGATTATTATTTAGGACTTTTCCTCCACTCTTCCTGCACAAAATGTTGAATCATCCATTTAAAAAAAAAATTGTAATATTTCGCTTGCCCTCTTTTTACCCCCGGCACTGAAGCAGTCCTATCGTTGAAGTCGGCTTTATATGTTAAAGTTATTAATTTGCATGACCTGTGATTAAATCTGATGCCTCTACCCTACAGTCATATGCGGTATCCTGATCAGTTACCCATTTTCCCGGCAGGTGATCTTTGATGGCGAGGAGGCTGTTGATGCTGGAGGGGTCACAAAGGAATTCTTTCTCTTGTTGCTAAAAGAACTCCTGAATCCCATCTATGGAATGTTCACCTACTATCCAGAATCGAACCTGCTGTGGTTTTCAGATACAGTGAGTCACTGACTTGTCTACAGCGTTAGCTCACACGTGTTACATTGAAGTTAGTGACAAAAGCAATGTGAGAGAAAGTAAATTTCCTCTCATTTTTTTCCCCATGATGCTGATTGATAAGTGTGGAACAATTGGATGGTGTGTATTTATTGCTTGATTCGATAGTTTGGTGTCTCAGCTATAAACTGAGGATGGACAAAATCAGAGACTTCCAATCATAAGGACATTCAATTTCTGTGCATCCCCGGCTCTTCATATGGCAGTAATGAATACACTACAATATTCATTCATGCATTGAGCTTTTTAACGTACAATGTCAGGGAGCCATGATATAACCATTAAAATAGCCGTTACTCTGACTTGCTACCTCTGCAAACAGTATTTTGAGTGGTGTGGAATAAATGTCAGGTATTACACAGGAGACTCTTCACTCTCTCTTCTTGGCTGCAAAATTGAAAATTGCATTGTCAGGTGGTAGTTCTAGTACGGGGTGGGCAAACTTTTTGGGCCAAGGGCCACACTGGGATTCAAAATTGTGCAGAGGGCCAGGTAGGGAAGGCTGTGCCTCCCCAAACAGTCTGGCCCCGCTCCCTATCCAACCCCCATCCACTTCCCGCTCCCTGACTACTTCCCTCAGAACCCGCAACCCATCCAACCCCCGTCCCCTGCTGCTCCTTGTCCCCTGATCGTCCCCTTCGGAGACCCCCCCACTCTAACTGCCCCCCAAGACTCTACCTCCTATCTAGCCCCCCTGCTCTTTGTTCACTGACTGCCCCCTCCCGAGATCCACCCACCCTAACCACCACCTCCCAGGACCCGCTCCCCCGGCCCGAGCTCATGGGCTGGATAAAAATGGCCGCATGTGGCCCGCGGGCCGTAGTTTGCCCACCCCTGTTCTAGTACATGTGATGCTTTTTAAAAAATAATCTGATTATTTTTAAACTTGAATTTTACAAGCGAGAAAACAGCATATTTCATTTTGTAACCCAGAAATAACATTACATGGAATTTGTTAGAATTAACATTGTGAAAATAGCAAATCAGACGGTACTAAGAATAATTGTAGTATACACATGAAAATATCTCATTCAGATGGTTGCAAAGTTTAAAAAATATGTGCAACACTGCTGTCACTGACACTCAAACCAAACAGCAGTGAGGACAGACTTGAAATATAGCAATAGCATAGTGTGCTCCTGGATAACAATGCAGTTATGCATGACTTTTAAATGAAAATAGGCTTTTTTGTTTGGATTGAAAAATTCTCCTGCAGTATTTGGAATGGAAACATTGTGGTCTTGGGATCTTGGCTCTTGTCTGGTTAGGATCCAACTGGGGGATGTGCAAAAGACATAACAGATTAAAACTAATTCAGCTGTAACAATGTAAGGTTGTGATTCGGCTGAGGCTCCAATCCTGCCATGAGCTCTGTGTGGACTAGGGGTTCTGCTCGCAGGGAGCTCATGGCAGGATTGGCGCGTACAAGTGATATTTTGACATCTGTCCCTCTTGAAATCTGGGGCCAGTTCATTACCAATAAAGTGTTTAATCATGATTTACAGGACCATTTTCTGGGGGGAGGTGCTGGCAAGGAGCACAGTCTCAGCTCTGAGACGCTCCCAGTCGAAGGCCAGATTTTCAAAAGAGCTCAGCTTCTGTTTAGGCAACCAAATGAAGAGGCTGCGTTTTTAGACAGGCTCCACATCTCTGTGGGAGCTGCTTAGGGAGTGAAAATCTGAGCCCAAATTGCGATGCTGCAATATGTGTATATTTAGGAGATACACTGTGTTCCATTAAGCTGCACAATGAATTTTGTTCTAACTGTGACTTCCCTGTGTGTTTGAAGTGTTTTGTAGAGCACAACTGGTTTCACTTGATTGGCATAGTATGTGGACTTGCTATATACAACTTCACTGTGGTAGACCTCCATTTCCCATTGGCGCTGTACAAAAAGTTATTGAATGTGAAGCCCTCCTTAGAAGACTTAAAGGAGCTGTCCCCTACGGAAGGAAGGTATAATGCTGAAGAACTATGTAGGCTGCTGCTCTGACTTCTTGTGGGGACTGGGAGGGGGAACTGTTCATCAGAGAACAACGTATGTTAAACTGGTTAATGTTAGTTAAATAAATGACCTGCTGACTTGATCAAGTAGTTAATTCTAGGGGCCCTGATCCACCAAAGTGCTTAAGTACATGCATTATTCTAGGCACCTGAGGAGTCCCATTGAAATCAGTGTTCCTCCTCACATGTTTATGTGGCTGACTGAATCTGGACCAAAGTGGAGTAGAGTCATGGGGAGGCTGCTTGTCTTTTTGAGTTTTCAATGGCCATGTGGGCATGTAGTGGGCTGTAGGTAGGGGTTCGAGAGATCTGAGTTCTAGTCCCTGCTCTGGTGACCTTGGACAAATGACATCACCTCTCTCTGCCTCTGTTTCCTCATCCCACTCTTGATCTGACTCATCAGTTAAGACTGTACATTCTCCCCATACCAGCTCTGTCATCTGTTCATTGCTTGGCTCGATGGTGCTCTGATCTCTGTCGGAGCTACTGTGAGCAACCATGATGATAACTGGCTAGAAAGGCAATCAAATGTTAAGGAGGAATGAATTCTCCTGAACACAGGGAAACTGAAGAGTTACTCCCTGAGCATTGTTTTTTCCTAGCTCTGTTGAGTTGCAAGGTTCAGGTCACATGAAATTCTTGGTCTGATTATCATCTGACATCGATTGCTATGTGGTTTGTTTGGTTTTTTTGCTCAGAGTTGAACCATGTTTTAAAATAAGAATTGATGGGATAAAGTGAGGGGCCAGGAAGAGACAGGAGTCTGGCAGCCACGTTTTGGGAGACATCAATGGGACTCTAAAAAAGGGACATGCCTCCCCTTCTGCAGCCCTCATGCCTAGCTTGTGATCCTTCAGAGCTAAAAATTGAATGTTTTTTCCGAGCACTGGGCCACTAATCAGGATCCTTGTTCTTGTCGGACACGGACTAGATTGAGAATTTGTACTGTGGCATTTATTCGATGTATAACAAAGCACACCTGTGAATGGGAAGGCATGACGTTGTGCTCCTTTATGCAACCTAGAATTTCTCTCTGTCTTGTCCTATTACTCTGACTTCTGTTGTTTACTTTCGCTGCTGGGGTTTTTCCTTTAAAAATAAGCACAGACAGCATTGCCTCTTGGATGTCTGATTTGTCTCCTTCCTCCTCCCACTCCTCCCCGTCTCTCATAGGAGTCTTCAGCAGCTTTTAGATTATCCTGGGGATGATGTAGAAGAAACGTTCTGCCTCAACTTTACAGTAAGGCAAATTTAATACCATTTGTCAGTGATGTGATTTGTTGTGTGGGTGCCTGCAGAGACCATAGACGTGTGTGGGTGCTGTGGGTTAGACCAAAATATGTGCTGTATATTGCAGAAATGTTAAACTTCCTTGCGGGTATTCTACTGTTCTTGCATATATGGTCAAGAAGACTCCGCTGCTAAGTGGACTAAGGGCCCAACTCCCATTTTCAGAAATGACCTAGGCACGTAGGAGCCTCTGTCTCAGTGACTTTCAGTGAGGTGTAGGCTCCAAAGTCCCTTTTGAAAATGGGAGTTTGGGTCCGAAGTCACCTGATTGCTTTTGAAAATGTTACCCCATACCCATCTTTTTTTTCTGCTTCTCGTAGACTTTAAGGTCAGAAGGGACCATAATGATTATCTAGTCTGACCTCCTGCACACTTCTATCATTCTGTTATTGGTAAACAGTGCAGACTCCTTTTTTGACTTCAAACATTTACAGGGAACGATGTTTTACTATTGTGCCAGACCTTCTTTGAGACAAAACTTTGCACTACATCACTAGGACACTGGTTTTGACAGACTGAAGTAGTGAAGCTCCAATAGATTTTCTTCCAGGTAGTAAATGCAATCAATAGCCTCTGCAGTGAGGTGGAAATCCACGAGAATCTCTATGGTTTCTCTGCCCAGTCGCTCAGTCTGAAAACCTGCAACCAGAGGCACATTGCTTACTTCAAAGTTACGATGTGCCGGCAGGCCCCAAGGTGAGATGGTCTCACCAGGAACAGGATGTTCTGGGTAGGTCCTAACTCTACAAGTAGGTGTTTATAACCTTCCTGTTTTGTACAGAGGAGTGTCTGCGGTGGAGATGGATGCACCAGTCCAACATCCGAGCACTCCTGTTACTAGCGAAAAGACACACAGGCTCCGTTCCCAAGGGGCTCTGATATGAGCTGATATGGCCAGGTGTGGGGTTGGGTTTTATGAAGGCTAGACTTCATCTTGTTTGATAAGTGAGGGCTTTTAAAATAAAGCTGGCTTATAAATCTTGGCTCAAGAGCGAACCAATTCTGGGTCTAACAGAGCCACGCACAGGTCTGTGCTACCATTCAAGGTGAGATAAGGAGACTATTGCACTGATCACATCCGCCAATAAAGTGAACAGTTAAAATAACCTTTTGAAACTTCCCCCTTTTATATCTTAACGTTTTATAACTTCTTTCGTACCTGTTTTCAGGCAACAGGACATAACTTGACTGTTGTGTTGATGCCTTGAAATGGATTCATAATTTTCCCCAAATGGTCTGAAGAAGGTCTGTTTTGTGGCTCATTTGTGCTGGCTGGCTAAAAACCTGGCCCATACTATTTTATCCATGAGACACTTTAAAATAATATAATTATGTATGGTGCGCCTGTGTACCACTGGCATTCTAGCTCTGTTAGACATACAGACGAAAGTAGCACATCAGACTTATCAAGTGGTCTGGAAATCTACTGTGGGAGTAGATTAATTGAGCGTCCTGCATTGCCATGTTTCAAAGGAGGCTTTGGTGGTGCCAATACACATGGCGTTGGTTAAATGTAATTTTTGGTGGTTATCAATCTCTTGTTTTTCAACATGCAGTTGACTTAATAGGATAGCTTGGTTCTCTTTCAGGTTTGTATTTGGCCTTGATTGCAAATCAATATCTAAAAGCAAATGTTGAGTATGAAAAATGATGCAAGCATAGAAAGGTGTCTGTGTATTTTTTTTTCTCTCTAACTCATCATATCTGTTTTTCCAACCTCCTTCCCCCACTCTTTATGTCTCAGTAGCTACACAGTTTACCTGGAGTGAGTAAAGAACCCTGCACCCATTCTGTAAGCTTGTATGGTGACACACAGAATGGGAAAACAACCTATTTTTTTTTTTAACGTAGATATGCAGAGAAAGCTATGGTGTGACAGAGCAGAAGAAGCTAATACCAGAAGGAGACAAAATTACTGTGCAGAAGGACAATAGGTGAGTTACTATAATTGAGCAGCCATGGCAACTGAAATGCCTTTTTGGTGATGCCTATGTCAGTGGGCACATGGGTGATAACGAACCAAGACAGGTGATAGATAGATTTGAGGCTATCAAGCATGTTTTAACTGGCTTCCTGTGCATATGTCAAGAATACTATTGCGCAAGGTCTCGGAATGTTAGTTTTAGCAAGATACAGATGTGTGCCTTCCATCTGAAACACCATTAGGCCAAGAGAAAACTCTAGATATTGGGGGATGGTACAATCTTTGAGCATTATAAATATCCATTGTACCTTGGGGGGAAGTGGGGACGGGGGGGGGTCACATTAGACTGAATGTTGACATACAAAGAGCACATTAAGAAGTTGGAAAAGGAAAGTAAACTCCAGGCACTGTGTACTTCAAAAATATTGTGAGTACAAAATAGGAAGCTGGTCCCAAAACACTCTGAGCAAGCAGTGTTGCCTTGTGTTACTCATTTGAGCATTTTTGTGCACCATTATGGTCACACTTGAGCCATGCAAACAAAACTGATACTGACCTCAGTCAGTTCTGTGGGACCAACACAAGGACTTAGTAACTGATTTCCGCACTGTCACTACACGGCCTTGCAGTTATTGCACCACCATCAGTGAGCTCAGTGCTTTCAGTAGGAAGGCAAGAGAGACAGAAACAGATGCATGATCCAAGACACTCATTGTATGGACGCATTCCACCACCCAAGAGGTGGACGCCCAGAAGTTGCTGTGCCTCTAAAAATTCCTTACCACAAAATACCATAGAGGAAGGCTACAGAATAACAAAATGGTGAGAAAGGCTAATGATCCTGGAGAACCTGGCTCCTTCAGAACAACTGCCCTGCCTCACTGACCTAGAAGGAGAATGCTGGTATGCTGTAAACTTAGTGAGAGCTGGGTGGCAAAGGCTGGTGACAATATGGCCAAGTGGAAACTGAGGAAGGACCCCAAATGTGAACACAGAGAGCCTAGGCAAACAAATGAACACTGCCTAAGTCGGTGCCCTCTGTCAACATCTTGCACCCCTGAGGTACTGTTTGAGATAAGCGATAACACCAGGACTTGGTTGTGGTTTTGGAGCTATATGACGATGATGAACTGCTTATGTAGTGTACAGGGCACTGACTGGTCACTCCACAAATGGTGATTTTCACCCTTGAAGACTATTTTGAGATTTTGCAGGACATATACTGTACATGACAGTAGATTTACTGAACGAGGTTAAGACCAGTAGACTTAGACTGTAAACTCTTTGAAGCAGAAGCTATCTATTTTTATGCATGTTTGATACAGTGGGGCCTTGATCAGGGGGCAAAGGTGCTACTGTAACACAAACAATGATTAACTCCTTTCAACTTGAACCAGCTCTTTGCATTAGAACCAACATACCTACCTTTTTTCTTTTTTTCAGCTATTAAATTGTTTTCTTCTCTTAAACCATAACTGGATTTTTACAAAGACCATTTTTACTGGAAACAGCACATAGTTCTTTTTGTGGTAGTGAAACAGTGTGATTCAGTGACTACATGGTAGCATGTCTTGGGATTGGCACTGGAAATCTTCAAGAAGTTGTCAAACTTGACAAAGTCCTTTTCTTCTAATCTGATTACATTAAAAAGGGTTCTGATTGTTTCTCAAAAAATTGGGAAGCAGGATCTGTAGCCCCAAGACTGGTGTAATGAAAGAGTTGTCTGTAGGCTAACAAACATTTTAGGGTATGTCATCACTACAGCGAAAGTGTGTTTTTAATCTCAAGATGACTTTGCCGCTGTAAAATCCTAGTGGAGACCAAGTGCAATAGTGTTTATCTCCGAGTAGCTAACCTAGGTCAACCCTGGGTGGAGGTGCTGTAGGGTTGACTGTAGGATCCACTACGCTTGATGTAAAAAAAAAAAATCCATGCCATGTCTCCACTGGGATGTAAATAACACACCTTCCTGCAGTGAAGACAAACCCTTAGAACGCGTCTACCCTGGGGAAAGACGTGTCTATGTTAGCTTGGCATAGGGTAAAGCACAAATGGTTGTAGCTTGGAACAAACATTTAGGGGGTGTCCGGTTTAGTCTTTGGAAATGTGTTAATGAACTGGAGGTTGAAAAACTCGAGAGAAGGAGAAGCCCGGACTAGACTTTAGCTCAATCAGATTAGCAAATATTGAAGTAGAACTATTTTCTCTTGACTAGAATTCTGAAGGTATAGATTGTGCTAGCAGACCTGAGCTAGTGTCTAAATTCTTGTCTAGACAAAGCCTAGCTGGTTACCCATAGTCACCCGTTATCACTACTGATTAGTTTGCCCCTTGGACTGTCCCTTATTGTTGAAAATTCATTTAGATCTGCTTGTTCTTGCCTATTATTGTTCCAAATACCACACCAACATGCCCCTCGGAGTTAACTAGTGACTCTTCGGGATTTCGTTGCTTGATGATTTTCCCTGCCATTTCTCTGTGCTTTGGAGGCAGAGAGACAGAACTGCTGCACTTCCTTCCCCCAATAACCTGCTGAATGCACACCCTAAGGTATTTCATACTTCAGTACCTGGATTTTGATATACTGGATATGTGGATGATAATACAGAAAAGTGAAATGTGAAACATCTGCTGCATTCCCTTCTCAAGTTGCCACATAGGATTTTACATCAAAATGACAACGTTCCGGATAATGTTCATGTAAACAACTTTATTGAAGCCACAAGGGCAGAAAAGGGGTATTGGGCAATAGATCAGTGTTCAGTGTCTTGACATTATCAGTGGGAATTTCCCCAAGGGTTCAGTCAACTGTCAAGAAAACAAAAATAAAAGAGACACTGGATAACAAATTCCTCCCCCCCCCCCCCCGCCTCCTTATTTCAGGTTTTCATATCTGTTTGTTGTTTCCATTCTTTATTTTCTCACGTTCCCATTGTGCATGTGACCCAAAAGCCTATATAAGAATCTTTCTCCCACTCTTTGGGAGGTCACTGTTTTGTTTTTTGATTGTGTCCTCTTCAGACAGAGACCCAGCTATTGGACTCTGCTCCATTTCCTGACTCGCTTAGCAAGCGAACAATACTGTGAACTGTTACCAAATGTCACGCAGAAACAGCTGCTGGAAGAATTCAGGGAAGTCACGTCCACTCACATCCCAAAGAGCAGCCCACAGACAAGCTTTAGGAGGTCCCTGAGTTTGCCATGTTACTGTAGGGCTAATACACCACAATGTACTGAAAACAGCTTTAAAGGAAAATATTGCTGGGTCTTTGCATGAATAATGTTCTTGTGAAATTAGGATTTTGTGTAATGTTTTGGTCAAAGTGTACTGAGGAAAGAGAGGAAGGTGGAGAATAAATGTGCCCTTACCAAGAGGTGGAGAAGTCATAATGATGTCTGGCTCAAGATTCTGGCTTTTGGTGCCGAAGACTACAGGACATTGTGTTTTATTCCAGTATTGGTTTTGACCACCCTCAAAGCAAAACCGTGTAGTTCTTGTAGTCTGGGAGAAGCCTGCTACTTCTTGCCAAGTTCTCTCAGGGCTGGTCTGCATAGTTTTTTTGCATCAATTGAATGCTAAGGAGACCATTTAACTCAAATTGGTATAACCCCTTTGTTTTGTGGACCAAATTATACTCTGTCAAGGTGCTTATAACAGGCTATATCCTAGGGGCTGATCTACAGTACACAATTATATCAGAATTAGCAGCATTATATCAAAATAAAACAAAGTCCGTCCACATGAACAACCCAGTTTTGTTGACTTAAAGGGCTCTTAAAACCGTTTTTTGTACTCCACCTCGGCAACGGGAGTAGTGCTAAAATAGACATCGCTGTTCCACATTTGAGGTACTGTGGATGCAATTCAATGTTATTGGCCTCGGGGAGCTATCCCAGAATGCTCCATTGTGACTGTTCTGGACAACACTTTCAACTCGGATGTACTAGCCAGATAGTCAGAAAAGGCCTCGTGAACTTCTGAATTTCATTTCCTGAAGTCCCATCATGGACCGAACAGGAGGTACTGTGTCTGATCGCAGTATGGGGAGAAGAATCTGTGAAGGCAGTACTCCGTTTAAAAAAAAACAGAGTGCCAGTGGGCAGCGGGGACTGTGGGATAGCTACCCACAGTGCACTGCTCCAAGAGTCAATGGTAGCCACAGTACTGTGGATGCACTTCGCCAACTTAATGCACTTAGTGGGGGGAGACACAATCGATGGTATAAAACCTCTTCTGAAAAATCAACTTCTATAAATTCGATATAATTTTGTACTGTAGACATACCCTAATAAGCACAATTACACCAGTATAACTGCATCCATGGTAGGATTGTACCATTTTAACTTCATCGCCAGCAGACTACACTCAGCCACATTTGGACAACCCAGAGAAGGCGTGGCTATCTCCTCCAAAACTGGAAAATCAAAGAATCAACAAATTGTGACCCACCATGGACAACTCTCCCATTCACATGTACAATGGGGGACCCATCAGCTACCCCAGAAGCATTACAATGGCTTTTGAATCTCAAGATTCAATTATAATCCCAGCCAATTACTGTTCAAATGCCACATGAAAGAGGAGGACGACTCCATTGGGTTGTTTACCAAACTGGAGCAAAAACTGTGTGTAGAAATACCCTAATATTTTATTCTAATCCAGGAGTCAGCAAAACTTTGGGACACGGCCCATCAGGGTAATCTGCTGACGGGCCGCGAGACATTTTGTTTACGTTGACTGTCCACAGGCACGGCCCCCCGCAGTTCCCAGTGGCTGCGGTTCGCTGTTCCCGGCCAATGGGAGCAGCGTGGGCCGCAGGGACGTGTTTCCCGCAGCTCCCATTGGCTGTGAATGGCAAACCACGGCCACTGGGAGCTGCAGGGGGCCATACCCGCCGACAGTCAATGAAAACAAAATGTCTCCCAGCCCACCAGCAGATTACCCTGGCGGGCCGTGTGCTGAAGGTGGCCGACCCTTGTTCTAATCTTTTCTAGATGAGCCGTCTCTTAACTTAATCCTTATGTAGAAACCATAGTACCCTCTACTGGCTGTCTCCAATATTGCATGAGTTCATTTAACCATCTTACTCTTAGCATCTTTTAAATGAAGAAAATCTCACATGCATTTGTAGGAATAAACACTTCAACTGAGTCACTTCTTTCACCCTGCCTGGCCCTCTGTGTAAATTAGAGAAATGTCAGGGCTGCCTTAAACTTCAACTCTGCTTCCCAGGCCCCCTATGAGTTCTTAAAAAGCCAGAAATAGCTGTAGCCCGGGGTACTTGATCCACAACACCCTCCTGCCCTCAGATCTCCTACTTCTTCCTTCAGCCGGCCTTTAGCATCCCCCATATGTTAGGGGTGGAAGCAGGGCTGGCAGACAGCTGTGATACCAGCTCTGACCATGGAGTTCCTTGTGCCGAGGGTATTCTCAGGGAGTCATTTCTAGCTCTTCCCAAGCTCCAAAGTAGTGTAAGGAGATCTTAGTGTAACTAAAAATCAGGTCCTTTGCCTTTTACTGCTTTCTGTCTGTCTTCCTCGGTTTAGCTGTTACTGGAATGTATCTGACTCTAGAATTTCCTTGTATCTTTTTCCTTCACAGCCCTCAGCACACACAGCACCTGTGTTGATGGAAAAGAGTGGAAAGGTATGGTAGGTGTAGACCAAGGCTTTCAAAAACAGGACTTCCAGTTTCAGCTCTGCTGAAGTGTTGAGCACCCAGCCAGTGAGCTCTGTCCAACAGGTGCCTAAATTTAGATTCCTTAGGCTCTTCTTTTGAAAATCTTGGCCATGGTCTCTGTTCCTTTGGTTTGACTCCCAGGCCTGAGGGGAGCATCAACTCAGGGCATCAGGAAGTAGGTCAGTGTAGAGAGAGCAGGAAATGCTGTGTTGAGTGATTTCCCCTCTCCTGCCCCTGTTCCCTAGTCACTTTACTGGACGGCTGAAAGGAGCAGTAAGTTATTTCGTCTTAAATATACGGCTGGGAGAGCAGTGCTGAGGGGCTGATGTGTCCTATGGAGACCTAATGCTGACTTCCGTTTTAGTGGAACATCAGCTGTAATGTGGACTGAAATGTGCACAGCAAAGAGAAGGACTCCATGCCTCAGCAGCTCCCGAAGGCTCAGCTGACTCCTAGCCCTCAATACTTGGGGCATCTGGATGTTTTGCCCTTGAGTGGGTCTGTATTCATAACGCACAGCATGTTTTATTTGGGGAGTTCTCCGCTGCCATTGGGTCAAACAGGCCTACGATGCGACTTGCTCTCTGACTCTTTACATTCATGTGTATAGTTACCAGGTAGCCTTGAGACATGGGGCGGACTGGAAGCATTTTTCTCCAGACTCCTGAACAGCGTGTCCATTTTAAAAGTCCCCTTTTTAAACCTGACTGAGCGTTTGTGTCCTCCTAGCTTCCAGTCCACCATGTGAATGGTCACATCCTGATAATTTTAATTCAACCCAGCAATGTCAATCACAATATTTTCTCTTTCCTCTCTTCCCTCCCCTTCTCTTGATACGCCAGGCAGGAATTTGTTGAGGCCTACTTGAATTACATCTTCAATCTCTCAGTACATGAGTGGTATATCGCTTTCTCCACCGGCTTCCTGAAGGTGTGTGGTGGAAAGGTTCTGGAACTCTTCCAGCCCTCAGAGCTGAGGGCCATGATAGTAGGGAACAGCAACTACAACTGGGAGGAACTGGAAGAGGTAAGCTGACATGGAGCATCATTTCTGTTGGCCTTCATGGGCACAGAAACCAGTAAGGATTGTCCAGTGGTTAGGGTGCTAGTCTGGGACTCGGGAGACTGGTTCCTCAATCTGACACAGCCTTCGTGAGTGACCTTGGGCTCGTCATATAGTCTCTCTCTGTCTTTGTTCCACATCTGTAAAAAGAGGGTAATAGCAATGCCCTGCCTCACAATCAGTATTGGGAGAAGAAACCCACTGAAGATTGTGAGGTGCTCAGATATGATTGTGATAGGGGCCACATTAGTACCTAGATAGAAGATAGCTTATCCTGTGGGTAGTATAAAGTATGGCCATGATTTGGACACTGCGGGCCCACCGAAAGAGATTGTGATGGGGTAGAGCCCTCAACCTCTTATGGGAACTTCCTCTTGTCTCCTCACTAGAGGACATTCTCCTGAGTCCCTTGAAAGTCGTTATCACTAGTATGCTTTCCTGCCCCCAACAGAGGAAGGCAGGAAGAGAAGGATTTGCACAGTCTTTGTTTAGAGGTGAAGTATGGATTCAGTGGAGGTTATGAACACAGCATAGCTGGTCCTTCTCTCAGGGGGAAATTCACCATGGGGCAGAGAGGGCTGCAAAGGCCAAGAGCTCGAGTGGAACTCATGTAATACACAGGCCTTGTGCTGCCCCTCTGCATGAGGGTGAATTGTACCCTCTAAATACAAGCATGTCATCTAGTTTCTTTCCCCATACCACACCTTATTAGTGTACTGGGCTTGTGCAGTAGACCAGTGGTTTTCAAGCTGCGGGTCACAACCCAGTGCTGGATCGTGGAATGTAAGGCACTGGGGTGCGGTGAGTCTGGTCAGCACCGCTGACTGGGCCGTTAAAAGTCCCGTTGATGGTGCTGCCCAGCTAAGGTAGGCTAGTCCCTACCTGTCTGACACCGCACTGCGCCCTGGACGCAGCCAGCAGCAGGTCCAGCTCCTAGGTGGGAGGGGCACTGTAGGGCTCCGCACACTACCCCCACCCTGAGCACCGGCTCTGCATTCCTATTGGCCAGGAACCAGCCAATGGGAGCTGGGGGGGAGTGTCTGCCACACATTCCAGCTTGCAAGCCTGCGCCTAGGAGCTGGACCTGCTGCTGGCTGTTTCTGGGGCACAGCGCGTTCCGCAGTGCCAGGACAGGCAGGAAACCTGCCTTAGCACCCGCTCTGCCCCACTGACCGAGAGCTGCCCAGCTAAGCCTGTGCCCCAACCCCCTGCCCCAGCCTTGAGCCCTCCCCAAACCCAGAGCCCCTTCCCGTACCCCAAACCCCTCATCGCTGGCCCCACCCCCAGCCCAGACCCCTGAGCCCCTCCCACACTCCTGCCCCAGCCTTGAGCCTTCCCCAAACCCAGAGCCCTCTCCCACACCCTGAACCCCTCATTCCTGGAACCACCCCGCAGCCCTCACCCCGCCCCCAACCCTCTGCCCCAGCCCTGAGTCCCTTCCACACCCCAAACCCCTCATCCCCAGCTCCACTGGGTCATGGGCATCAACAATTTTCTTCAGCTGGGTCTCCAGAGAAAAAGTTTGAAAACCACTGCTGTTGACAATGAATAATCACACATGATATTATTAGTATATCAGCAGTTATTCTTGGATTTCTAAACTGGGCTTTTTATTAATTAAATTCATCCTGCTTAGGATTCTAAGGAAGTGGAGCTTAGTTGTGGACCATCAATTTCCCTCATAAGAATAAAGTTTGTGCCTCTTTTCACAGTGTGCCATCTACAAAGGGGATTACTCTGCTACACACCCGACAGTGAGAATGTTCTGGGAAACCTTCCATGAATTTCCCTTGGAAAAGAAGAAGAAATTTCTTTGTAAGTATCTTGCCGTGGTATTGGCCATATCTTGAAATTGTAGAACCAGATTTGAACCTCAGCTATATTGGTGGAATCTAGAGTTGCTGCACTGACTCTTGCAGCACAATCAAAGCGGAAAGGTTGGTGTCTGAATAATAACTACTAGCCAGAATAGCTTTTGCCTTTCTCCTCCCATTCCTTTTCTCCCCCACGTTAAGTTTGGCACTAAAAATCGTTGTAGTCCAGTGGTTCTCAAGCTTATTTGGTTGTGCCCCCATTCCTTGTGTCTTAAGTCGCGTATGCTCCCGCCCTCCCCCACCCCCAGTACATATATCGCCACTCAGCTCTGAAGGCAGCACTGTGCCAGCATTAGCAGCACAGAAGTAAGGGTGGCAATTTGAAAAGTGGTGTTTGTCAGTATCACTTTTCACAGCCCATTTCGCACGCCATTACCACTCTTACTTCTGTGCCTCCTGCTGGGGGATTGGTCAGGGGGAAGGAGAGCCCGAGCCCAGGCAGTGGGGCTCTGACTGCTGTCTACTTTATCCCATCCCCCTCACCTCCCAGGTGTTCATGGCCCTTCTACACAAGACCCGGCCGTCCAGGGCTGACAGCTGGAGCTCTTACAAAGAAAAAGGTCCCACCGCTCACTCCTCCCTTGACACATTCCCAAGGAAGGCGTGGAAAATACAAAAAGTAGTAATTTCTCTCTAGTGGGAAGTATAATGCAGCTACTTTCTTGCTGTATACCGCGTTAGTACCCTGCTTTGATAGGGGAAGCCAAAGCTGCAAATAGCAGGCCAGATCTTTCAGTCCTATTCAGCATGGACTTTCAAGTGAACTCAGCGACCTTAACCGTGATTAAGGAACTTTGGATATTGGCCGATCCCTGAAAATCCTTCAGTTAAACGGTCCGTTCTCTAGTCCCTAATGTCAAAATGTAACACAGTTGTAATCTGTCTCCAGGAGACAGGTCATCTCTCTTTCTGCCAGCTGCCTTTACATCAAAGGTTATGACCTTTTGAGTGACTTTCTGCATGGTAAACATGGTTGTGCTGCCTATATTAGAGCCAATTTTGCTGGTATGGAACCACTTCCATCTCATTTAGACTTCTGTGATACTGTGAAGGTTGGTCATTTCAGAGTGGCAAATATGTACAAATCACCCGTCCTACTCCAAATATTCTTCCTAGGGTTCTACACCCTACCATCTGTGTTGGAGACTTTACTAGCCACTGGGATACGGATGGTCTGATCAAAATGGAGTTGACTTTTTTTGACTGAATCTCACTCCATGACCTTCACCTGATCCGTGATCCAGAACAACAGGGTACTTCTCGTTCTGCCAGATAGAAACAAGACTACTTCCCAGGCCTCACCTGGACCGTCAGTACAGGCAGTCATTCATTTCACGCTGTAAGCAGTGTGTTGAAAAACTTTCCACACAGTCAACATCATTTGGTCCTTATCAGAGTTGGAGTAATCATACCCATTGGGAGCACCAATAAAAGCCCTCACTGGAATTATTAGAACACAGACTCACCCAGCTTTACCCAGTCCACTGACTGCTACGTCACTTGTATCCCACACAACTCCATTGAAGACACTTACATGCGGTTCATAAAAGCCGTATCTGAAGCTGCCGTGGACTCAAGTCCAAAAGGTTGCTGAGAGACCTACATTCCCTGCCTACCCGAGGAGTGTGTAGAGCTCCTTCTCAAGCAGTATGTAGAGTGTTGTGCCCAGGCATTGCCACACATCTCTTGGACCGTTTGAACGCTTCTGGAAGAGCAAGATGGGAGCAGGCTACTGTGGAATCAAACCTATTGAGATCCAGCTGCAAAGCCTGGGCCCTCGCCAGAAAAGTGGGGTGCTGCTGAGAAGCCTTCAGCCCAGCACTACAAGGAGCCTCCACAAGGAGTACTGCTACCCACCTGATACATGTTACAAATGCAGATAAGGCCACAATGTTTGAAGGAGAGGTGAAGAAGAAATAGTGACAATACAAACAGTACATACCAAAAAACAAAGACGACTGCCAACCTTTCACCACAGGTTAAATAGAAATTGAAAACAGGTGACACCTGTGTGCTTGGTAACCTCTCCCACAAATTCCTGAAGAACTGGTAAAAACTAGCAGAACATGGCTAGCCATCTTTCTGTTTAGAGCCATCCAGGAGAATAAAATACCGAAGATTTGGGGCAGAGCAAAAGTCTTATAGCCCTGTCAAAACCTGACCACCGACTGCAATATGTTACCAGCTCATCTCTTTGCTAAGCTGTGTGCACAAATTACTTGAAAGGCTTATCCTTCAAAGAATTGCTTCCACCACTGATGGTATCCAAAATGTAGATTTAAGCAGGTTTCAGATCAAACTGCATAATTGTCATCAAATGCTGGCACAATTTGCCACACAGGTCTACTCTACGGACTGTCTTGGTCCTACCAAAGTTGGTTGTCACTGCTGTGGAACTGTTGCAGAGAGGCTCCCTGTTTCAAGGTCTACTTGGACAAAAGATCAGCTCCTGGAGGTCCCAAAATAATGGTCTACCTCAGGGCTCAGTTCTAGCACTGACACTTTTCAACCTCTTCCCAATTCTGCTGCCAGGCATTTTATCGATGCAGATAATAGCTATTTGGCAGTATGGGACTGGGATTTCAGTCACACAGGAGAAGTTCTGAATGCTGACATGAAAGAAAAAGCCTGTTCTTGTAAAAAGACAATTTCCAGCTGTTTCCACATAAGCTACATGAAGGCCAATAAACTGCTCAATATTTCCTGAGCGGAACTCAGCTTACCTGTAATAATTATGGCTGTCAGTTAATTGCAGTAAATTTATGATTAACTCAGAAACATTAATCATGATTGAAAAAATAAACCATGATTGATCATACTGTTAAACAATAAAATACCAATTGAAATGTATTAAATATTTTTGGATGTTTTACTACATTTTCAAATATACTGATTTCTATTAAAATACAGAATACAAAGTGTAAAGTGCTCACTTTATATTATTTTTTTATTACAAATATTTGCACTATAAAAATAACAAATTGTATTTTTCAGTTCATCTCATACAAGTACTGTAGTGCAATCTCTTTGTCATGAAAGTGCAATTTACAAATGTTGGGTTTTTGTTACATAACTGCACTCAAAAACAAAACAATGTAAAACTTTAGAGCCTACAAGTCCACTCAGTCCTACTTGTTCAGCCAATCAGAGACAGACAGATTTGTTTTCATTTATGGGAGATACTGCTGCTTGCTTCTTATTTACAATGTCACCAGAAAGTGAGAACACGCACTCTCATGACACTTTTGTAACTGGTGTTGCAAAATATTTAAGTGCCAGATATGCTAAACATTTGTATGCCTCTTCATGCTTTGGCCACCATTCCAGAGAACATCCTTCTGATAATGCCGATACCATGATACTGATCTGATACCATGCTGATAATGCTCATTTAAAAAAAATGTGTTAATTAAATGTGTGACTGAACTCCTTGGGGGAGCATTATAAGTCTTTTGTTCTGTTTTATTCTCATTCTACATATATTTCATGTTATAACTGTCTTGGATGATGACGCATCACATGTTCATTTTAGTACACTTTCACAGCAGATTTGACAAAACGCAAAGAAGGTGTCAATGTGAGATTTCTAAAGGTAGCTACAGTACTCGACCCAAGGTTTAAGAATCTAAAATGCCTTCTAAAATCTGAGAGGGACAAGGTGTGGAGTATGCTTTCAGAAGGCTTAAAAGAGCAACACTCTGATGCAGAAACTATAGAACACAAACCACCAAAAAAGATGCTGGTGACATCCGACTCAGATTATGAAAATGAACATGCGTCAGCCCACTCTGCTTTGGATTGTTATCAGCATGGACACACATGTCCTCTGGAATGGTGGGCGAAGCATAAAGGGATATATGAATCGTTAGCGCATCCGGCACGTAAATATCTTATGACACCGGCTACAACAGTGCCATGAGAATGCCTGTTCTCACTTCCAGGTGACATTGTAAATAAAAAAGCGGGCAGCATTATCTCCTGTAAATTGTAACCAGACTTGTTTGTCTGCGATTGGGTGAAGTAGGACTGAGTGGACTTGTAGGCTCTAAAGTTTTACATGGTTTTATTTTTGAGTGGTGGTGTTTTTTGTACATAATTCTACATTTGTAAGTTCAACTTTCATGATGAAGAGATTGCACTACAGTATTTGTATCAGGTGAATTGAAAAATACTGTTTCTTTTGTTTTTTTACAGTGCAAACATTAATAATAATAAAAAATGAGCACTGTACACTTTGTATTCTGTGTTGTAATTTAAATCAATATATTTGAAAATGTAGAAAACATCCAAAATATTTAAATAAATTGTATTCTGTTATTAACAGCGTGATTAATTGCGCTGTTAATCGTAATTAATTTTTTTAATTGCACGATTAATTGCGCTGTTAATTGTAATTAATTTTTTTAATTGCACGATTAATCACAATTAATTTTTTAAATTGCCTGACAGCCCTAGTAAGAACATAGGGTCCCTCCCAACAGGGAGAGAAGGCATAGTTTTTACCTAAATGTTTACTCTACTTAAAGCTCTATTCCTTTGTTATGGAGAAATCCTCTTTGCAGTTTCCATCTGCTCTCTCCTAGCTGCTGAGCTGCTCTTCTGCTCACTCCAGCAAGTCTAGTTTTCAGTCGCTCTAGATATCTATCAGCAGGCACTACTGCTTGCCATTCTGTTGAAACAGGAGCGTACCAGATCTCTGGTAACTGCACTAGTCTCCCTGTCATTAATTCAAATGGGCGATATCCAGTAGAGGCACTAATAGCTGCTCAAAGAGCCATCAGAATTTGTGGTAATTTAATGTCCCAAATTCCTTTCCACTTTCAGTTACAATCTTTCTAAGGGCCTCTTTTATTGTGCGGTTTGACCGCTCCACGTTCCCCCTAGCCTGAGAATGGAAAGGGAAATGGAATCTCTGCTTGATTCCATAGAGCTTGCGTAGTAAATGGGATCTCTGGTCAGATTCAAGAATAATGGGAATTCCCCCTGAGGCACCACAGGTTCAGAGAGACATCTAGCAGCATTTAAAGCAGTGTTAGATTTTACAGGGAAAGCTACAATCACAAAAAGTAGCCACTATTACCAAGTGGTGTTTATTTCCTCTATTTGCGGTATAATCGGCTTGAACCATGGACCATGTCTCCTTTGGGAGTTTGAAGGGAATCTTGCTTCTCCCCTAATCTGCATTAACAGCAACACGCTGTAAGCAGTTTCTGACATATTGGTCAATATCAGATTTTACAGCGGGCCACCAAGCTGTTTGCAACAGACTTCCAATTGAACAACCAATGTCCTGATGACCCCCTGGATCATGTGCAAGATAAATGATCTCACTTCTTAAATATTTCGGTACTACCTGTACCCGTTGGCCTTTGGGCTTTTCAATGAATAGCCCCCACCCCTTCAGGTAATATTCTAGAGAGAATCTTCCCCCCTCGCTAGCCTTTTTAAAGAGACGTTTCAGAATTAGATCTTTGTTTTGCATTGCAATGGGACTATCTATATTTTCTGGCTCTTTTCTTTCAATCCTTGCTACAACATTTTGTTTTCAGGGTTGCCAGCAGGGTCCATGTAATGTCCCTGTTTAGCTTCAAAGTCGACCCAATTATATTCCATTCTATTATGGGTCCTTTCTTTGGATTAGCTTTAACTTTGCCAATTAAAGTTATACCTAGTCTCCTTTTCAAAAGGATAATTATATACAGGTATCATTCAGCATGTACTACAGGTTACCATCTGAACAACGCACAGCATTTTCTTCCCATTCTGGAAGCCAGTCAGCGAGAGTCATACAGACCTATTGGGACTCAGACTATAAAGATGGATCTTTTTCTAAAGAAATGTTTTCCAAGACACAGCACGCTGCAGTCAGTTCAGCATACTGAGCAAAATGTATATTGCATCTTCTTGCAATCAGTTTCTGATTGACAGGATCTACAGGTGTAGCGTATTCCAGCCATGTGGTACAACCAGACCTGAATAGATTTTTTTTGTTCAGAAAAGGTTTCTCATCCTATTTGGGAGCCTCAGAAGGTCAAAAAGCCTCTTTCAAGTGGTCAGCTGAGGAAGTGGGCACTTAAGAGGATTCCTACCTACTAAAGCAGTTGTAGATGGTCCAGTTAGAGCCTCTTCCTGCAAATCTCGACCCATTAAAGCTAAAGTCCAGCGAGCTATCTGAGACTTTGATACCTGCCCATCTTAAATTTTCCCAGAGAAAAGATATTTTAGGGAGTCCTAAAGACTACAGTGTTTTATCCTGTAAGAGATCTAAAATGCTGAATGGCCCAACTTGTTTTACGCATGCTAGAACTTGTTTTATGCATGCAGAATTTTTTTTCTCCGTTTGGCTAAAAAGCCAAGAAGCATAGGCAATAGGTTTATCCTTGTTCAACTGATGTTGCATTAACACAGAAGAAAGAGAGGTAGATGAAGCTCCTACTTCTAAAATAAAAGGTTTTTGTGGGTTAGGATGGGCCAGTGTAGTTATCTGAACAGTTTTTTTATTTTAAGGGATGTACTGCTTGACCATGTCCATCCCCAAATTTCTCCCTTCTTGAGAAATTTTTTACAGGTGGTTTAACAGTTTCAGCAAATCCAGGAATACATTCCCTATTGAATCCCACTAATCCCAAGAAGGTTCTCAGTTCATGTTCAGATGTTGGTCTAGGGAGGTCTAAGACAGCTTGGCCATGCACCTGAAGGGACTGTCTGCCATCAGGACCAGTTTCAGTTCCCAGGAAGGATACTTTATTTAGAGTGAGTCTGAAGGCTGTGGGGTCAGAGTGAGTAAGGCTGGAGGTAGATGGGGTTGCAGAGAGGAAGCTTGGAGGTACTGGGGATCATACTAGGATCAAACAGGAAAAATTTGGAGGGGATGGGTCATGGAGGACAAATTCACCAGTAGTTGTGGTCACGAAGGGATCAGTGAGGGTGGGTATGAAGGCAGTGAGGTTACATAGGGTCAAGGAGAGAGAGATGAGAGGTAGTGGAGTTTATGCAGGGGTCATGACCCAAACTTGTAAATTTATCCTTTTTAACCATCTGACCCCCTGTACCTTGTGTCTTACGCTCTGACCTCACAGCCTCCAGACTCGCCTTCAGTGACCCCCTCTATTATCCCAGCTGCCTCCAAAATCTTCCTTATTGAGGCCTGCATGCCCCCCAGCACCTAGAGCTTTACTCTCTGTGACACCCCTGCTTCAAGAGCAGCCTGGTTTGGGTCACAGCTGAGAATGTCAAATTCAGGACCGACTAGGAAACAGGTCAGACCTTCCCCTCCCCTACAACGGGTGGTTTATTCTGTTATTAGAGGTCACCAAACTAGTAACAAAAGTGAGCTCCTGTATCACTTATACTCGTTAGGGTGACCAGACAGCAAGTATGAAAAATCAGGACGGGGGGTAAAAGGAGCCTATATAAGAAAGAGACGCAAAAATCGGGACTGTCCCTATAAAATCAGGACATCTGGTCACCCTAATACTAGTTAAAAAGGAGCCAGAACAGTCCTCTAGAGGCAATCCAGACCCTATCACCACCCAGACAACTGGAGTTTTGTGGTGTATGGTTATTAAAACCAAAAACAGCACGTTTTTTCCAGTTCCAAAGAACCAGCAATACACCCCAGGTCACTATATAACTCAATATATAAATTACCCAAAGACCACACTTGTAGCCAATCCTTTAATAACTCTTCCTTTAGTTTTTAGTTACCAAGGAGTTAAAATCAATCCTATACATTACACGTGATTTCCGAGTTTGTAGATTAGGACAATAGCAGTTCAGTTAAACCTGCTAGTTTGCAATAAGTTTCTCTGGATCACCCGAAAAGATTTGGGGTCATCAGTCCTTTATTCAAAGCTTTTCTTTGTTAGAAATACATCGGTCAAACTGGACAGTCCCAACGAGAAAGGATAAATGGACACACATCAGATATCAGGAATGGCAATATACAAAAACCTGTAGGAGAACACTTCAATCTCCCTGCACACACCATGAAAGACTTAAAGGTCAGCATTTTGCAGCAAAAAAACTTTAAGACCAGACTGCAAAGAGAAACTGCAGAGTTGCAATTCATTTGCAAATTTGACACAATCAGTTTGGGACTGAATAGAGATTTTGAATGGCTAGCTAACTACAAAAGCAGTTTCTCTTCTCTCGCTATTCACACCTCCAGTTCAGCTGCTAGAGGAATACCTCATCCTCCCTGATTAGAGATAACAGCTGGTTCAGCCTCATTGGACCCACCCTCTTATCTTTAACCTGGTTCTTGCCTACTTATTTATACCTGCCCCTGGATACTTCCACTGCATGCATCCGACGAAGTGCGTATTAGCCCACAAAAGCTTATGCTCTAATACTTTAGTTAGTCTTTAAGGTGCCACAGGACTCTTTGTCACTTTTGTTAGAAATTGTAGCCCAGAGATGTGGAGCGGGAATGAGACAAAGAATGATGTCACAGTCTGCAGTGTATGCCTCTTAGTCCAAGTGCGTGGAAAATTACTGACACAAACATGGAGGCCTAGGTCACATATCCTTGCTGAGTCATGAGGCATTCGTTGGCTGCATGCTCCTGAAGAGATCTCAGAAGGGGGTCGCTGAAAGAGCTGATTTGTCTGTAATAGGCCGTCAAGCAGGCTGGCTAGTGTTGGGGGTGACTTCCCTCCAAAGAATGAGGCTGGTGGTAACTTGTATCTGAAAACACACTTTATTCAGAGCATGCAATGCATGAGTAGTTCGCAAGGAGCTACAAAGAACAGGAGCGTCATGATGCCCTTTTATCAGAAAACATAATACATAGAATTGCAATACAACAAGGGATCTTAACCTGTCAAGGGCTAGCAATCTTTATCTATAACCAATCGTTTTACAATTCAAGCTGTTCACGTGCACATCAGACATCCTTCGGACACTATTCACTTGACCAGAAGGCCCCTCGCTCTATGGCCTTATTTACACATTCCATGCCTATCTTTATGTACAAATGCTAAGATTTTGCAGAATAACATCTTATCTTGTTAGACAGAAAAGGCGTCTTTAGCTTAGGCTTCTAGAGACAGTTTAACGTTTGTTAATCAGTGTGTATGTGTATCTGGCCTTCAACTTAAAACATTCTACTATACACGTTCTCTTTTGGGAATGGGTGAAAAGTAAAGGCACAAACAAGGCAAAGAACTTTAGTTCAGATTTTTAGGCCTGTATTCAGCTGACCATAAAAACTAGCCTAGAAGTATATAGTTTACCCCCACACTAGCTTAGGTGTAGATCTGCCTTATGCAGAAACAACAGTTTGAGATACAAGCACATAGCAAAGTTTCATAACTTCATATATAATGATACGTCCATCTAAGCAGGATAATCATATGTAGCAGATAACTTTTCCATTGATGCTGAATACAACATACTTTGTACAAGAATTATCACAGTTTGGCATCAGTGATGATACATTAATGTAAACATGGTCTCCTTCCTTTCATACAGCATCATACAGCCCATGAACCAATGCCTCCAAACATTTCCTCATTGACCTCTATGACCTCCAGTCCCATCTCTATTACTCTGTATGACTCCCATTATCGCTACATTCAGTGACCCCCGCTGTGACCCCTATTGCCTACAAGTTTTTCTTCATTGATGACTATGTAACCCCCACTTTCTCTATCATTACCCTCCTTGCCCCAGCTGACCTCACTGCCTTCACACTCAGTCATTCACACCTTTGTGAGCCCAACTGCATATAAATTCATCGTCCATGACCCCAACTTCTTCCAGTTTTTCCCTATTGACCTCTAGATCGGGGTGGACAAACTACGGCCTGTGGGCCCCTCTTGCCCGGCCCCTGAGATCTTGACTGGGGAGGCACCCTGCAGCCCCTCCCCCACTGTCACCCTTTCCCCGCAGTCTCAGCGTGCCACGAGGGCAGCGCTCTGGCCTGTAGCTCCTGCTGGCAGTTTTGGCAGCGCTACACGCTCCGTGCTCCTGTGAGGCAGCGTGTCTAGTGCCCGTGGACTGTGCGGAGCCAGACGTACAGCACGGTGTGGTAAGGGGGCCGGGGCTAGGAGGTTGAATAAGTGACGGGGGTTTTCAGGGGGCGGTTGGATGGGGCAGAGATTCTGGAGGGGGTGGTCAGGGGACAGGGAATGGGGGGGTTCTATAGGGCATGGGAGTCCCGTGGGTCTCTCAGGGGGCGGGGGATGGGCTGGATAGGAGTCAGGGGACACGGAGCAGGGGGCACAGGTAAGGGGTGGGATCCTGGGGCATGAGTTAGGGTGGGAGGTTTTGAGAGGGGGCGATCAGGAGACCAGGAGCAAGGGGTTTAAATAGGGGATGAGGACCTGGGGGCATTGGTAAGGAGCAGAGGTCTCTGGAGGGGGCGGTCAGCGGACAAGAAGCAGGGGGGATTGGATGGGTTGAGGGTTCTGAGGGGAACAGTGAGGGGGTGGGAAATGGGTGAGTGTGGGATAGAGGGTGGGGACAGACTCTTTGGGATGGCACAGCCTTCCCTACCCGGCCCACCATACAATTTTTGGAAGCCCAATGTGGTCCTCGGGCCAAAATGTTTCCCCTTCCTCCGATCTAGATGAACTCCACTACATCTAGCCTTACTCTCCATAACCCTATGTGAACTCTCTGCTTGAATCCTCACGTTCATTCATGTCACCAAAACACTACCTACCTCTATCATTGCATATGACCCCAATCACCTTCAAAACTGAGAATGAATTTACGGGCAACTGGGGTCATGCAGAGTTCATAAAGGTAATTATCAATCCAGGGAGATCATCTGAGGACACAAACACTAGGGCTGAATGAAGTGGGGCCACAGAGAATCCAATGAGCAAATATTTCAAAGCACTTGAAGGCAGCTGAGGTCACTGAGAATGAATTTAGAGGGATTTGGGGTCATGCAGAGTTCATAGAGGTAATTATCAATCCAGGGAGGTCATCTGAGGACACAGACCTTAGAGCTGAATGAATTGGGGTCACAGGGAGTTCAATGTGCAAATATGTCAAAGCAGTTGGGGTCACTGAGAATGAATTTAGAGGGATTTGGGGTCATGCAGAGTTCAAAGAGGTAATTACCAATCCGGGGGGGGGTCATCTGAGGACACAGAGCCTAGGCATGACTGATGTGGGGGTCACAGGGAGTTCAATGTGCAAATATTTCAAAGCAGCTGGGGTCATCTGAGGTCACTGAGAATGACTTGACAGGGGTTTTGGGTCATGCAGAGTTCATAGAGGTAATTAGCAATCCAGGGAGCTCATCTGAGGCGACAGATCCTAGGCGTGAATGAAGTGGGGGTCACAGAATGGGCAATGTAGGAAAATTTCAAAGCAGTTGGGGTTATCTGAGGTCACTGAGAATGCCTTGGCAGGGATTTGGGGTCGTGAAGCGGGCATACAGGTAATTATCAATCAGGGAGGTCATTTGAGGACACAGCCGCTAGGGATGAATGTAGTTTTGGTCATATAGCGGGCAATGTACTAAAATGTCAAAACATTTGGGTTCATATGGAGTCACTGAGAATGTATTTATAGGCAATTGGGGTAATGCAGAGTTCATAGACTTACTTATCAGTCATCTGAGGAAACAGCTCCTAGGGCTGAATGCAGTGGGGATCACAGAGAGGCCAATGTGGGAAAATTTCAAAGCCTTTGGGGTCACTGAGAATGAATTTACAGGGCTTTGGGGTCATACAGAGCACATAGACGTAATTATCAATCCAGGGTGGTCAGCTGAGGCCACAAACCCTAGGGCTGAATGAAGTGTCATCACAGAGAGTTCAATGTGCAAATATTTCAAAGCCGTTGGGGATCAGCTGAGATCACTGAGAGTGACTTTACAGGGATTTGGGGGTCATGCAGCATTCATAGAGGTAAGTATCCATCCAGGGAGGTCATCTGAGGCAACAGATCCTAGGGATCCGTGTAGTTAGGGTCAGAGAAGGCAATGTGGGACAATTTCAAAGCATCTGGGGGGGTCACCGAGTATGATTTTGCAGGGAAGTCAGGTCATGCAGAGTTCAGTCAGAGAGAGCTGCTCAAGCCAGGGATATCGTCTGCGGAGACTAACCCTAGGGCTAAATGCATCAATTGGGTTCTTAGTTGGAGGCAATGTTTGCCCTCTAGTGTTGGTGCCTGCTTTCATGTGAGGCTGCCTTCTCAAAGTCACGTATTTTGTTTGTGCTCTTGTGCTCTCACAGTGTTCCTGACCGGCAGCGACCGCATCCCTATATATGGTATGTCAAGCTTACGCATCATCATCCAGTCCACGTCGAGCGGGGAGCAGTACCTGCCCGTAGCTCACACCTGCTATAACCTTCTCGACCTGCCCAAGTACAGCAGCAAGGAGACCCTGAGCATGCGGCTTACACAAGCCATCGACCACTATGAGGGCTTTAGCTTGGCCTGATCGGCAAGACACACAAACCAACACAACAAATGGAGCAGGTTTTATTTTTGTTAAGTAATGGATCAGAATGTTTTTTAAAAAATATTAAAATGAAAAGACACAGAGGCTCAGCATGACACTGTCAATACTTTCTGGGATTTTAGCAGGGAGAACATGTGCACTGAAGTCGTCAACCTATCAAACAAAAGCAGTTCAACCTTGTTTTGGTTAATTGTTTTTAATCTCCAGCAGTTGCTTGCAATTTTCTTTCCCTCATCCCCCCATTTTTTTCTTTCAATCATCTTCAATATTTTGATCTTTGCTGCTCCTTGTTTCTGGCAGTGGGTGAAATGGTGACTTTTTTTTTAATCTGTCCACCCCTCCCTGCTTCACCCCTATCCTATTCCCCAAATGCAAGCTGGTTCTTGCTTGCATAAAATTGCTACATCACATGCCCTCTCTGCAGGACAGTTGAGCACTGGGCTGGGGCGATATTGTCTCCCACTCCTCCTTCCTATGGTACACACTCATTTTGTTTGCACCAGACTATGGATTCTGTGTTTTTTCTTTTGGTCTAAAATTTTGGTTGTGTCCCTGCTTAGAGGATTCTCTTGGGGGCATGGTCACTTCTTTTTAGTTCTGAGCAAGAACAAAAATCTAGAAATTGGTTTCCCAAATTGAACCACTACCAATATAGAAGTGCAATATACCAGTTTACAGCAGGTTTAACTTAGTCCTAGTTTCGCTCCTCACAGGTAAGTGATACTGATCAAATGTGAGACAGCATCTCCAAGAAATCAGCATCAAATCCACAGGACAGTGGATCAAATCAACAGGCTCTTATATATTTGGAATCAGGGGTTAGTTTTTCAGTGCAACATTTCTATTTTCTACCTGACACTTTGTGTCTCCATTAAATGCTGTGACTTAAAGGATATCTTTGTTATGAAGCTTTTGTTGATCACATTTGAAATATACATTAATGCTTCTGGGTGAGTAAGAGGATGAATTAACCATTTCCCAAAAGATTAGGGAGCCCTCTTTTTCCCCACTCCACGATCAGTTAAAAGGACGAACAATCTCTCATTTTCCAAGAATCGGTGTAAGTCTAATTTTAAACTGTTGGAGAATGGACATATTTATAGAACATATAATATTTATGTACCATGGTTGATATGTAGTATTGAACTTTGCACCTCTCTAATAAAAGGCTGTAGGCATGGGTTTTTAAAAAATGTGCTGATTACTACATTGGTAGCCTGTCAGCCTCTTTATAATACAGCATTTAAAGACAAATATACGGCTATAGCAAATGTTTATTTTCTATGTATGTGTGTGTACATAGTTCAATATTATGCAATAAATTTGATGTTTAATTCCCTGATCATTAGCTCTCTGTTTGAAGCTGTGAAAGAGGGATGGAAATATTGTGTGTGAGCTTTCAGCTTGGAGAGAAGCGTGTTAGGAAAGTCTGCCTTCCTCGCTCCACTAGGATCTGCTCGCTTCAGTGGACGCGCTGATGGCTCTATAGTTCTCGTTCCTCTGCTTTTTCCCCTACATCTAGTGACTTTATGGGTATATGCTATAACTAATGGCTTCCCTCCTGCATCAGAAAGATGTCTTCCAGTAATAAGGAGCAGACAACTCAATTATGGGATGGGAACACCTATAAGCCCCCTTCAAATCAGGGCTTCCTTGAACAAAGCGTGAGTCCCTGCCCCAAGGCACATATTGCCTAAATAGACAAGACCGTGAGAAGCAGTAATATTTCCAGTCTATAGCTGGGAACTGAGGCAAAGAGAGACTTATCCAAGGTTGCCCAGGTAACCGGGGGTACAGCCAGGAACTGGATCCAGCTCTTCTGAGGCCTAGCTAACCATCTTTCTTCTCCTTGGACCCCACTTTGTAGAGTGCTGTGAGAGGGGCTAAGTAAGTGCCTACTATCATCTTCTCTGGGTACTGTTCTGTCAGTGCACAAGCAATTCTGTAAAATGTTGTGTTGAGTATCAGGGCTCGGTCCTAATAGCATTTCCCTCCATTACAATGCCAGGCTCTGGGCACATGAGAGCTTCCCTAGGCCACAGCCCCCGCAGCAGTCAGGAAGAATGGCTCATGCCCACCAAGGGTTGTCAAACCCTCTCTGTTCGGCCAGGAGTCTCCCGCAATCGGGCTCAATCTCCTGGAGGCTACTGAAGCCCATAGAGGAAATTTTAGGCTGCTAAAAGTCCAGCAGCACAATGGGGCTAAGGGAGGCTTCCTATCTGACCGAGCTCCACATCGCTTCCAGCAGCAGCTCCTAGGAGGAGGTGGTGCCAAAGGGTCTCTGAGCACTGCCCCTGTCCCGAGCACTGACTCCGCAGCTCCCATTGGCTGGGAATGGGAACCTGCAGCCAATGGGAGCTGTGGGGGCAGTGCTTGCAGGCAAGGGTAGCACATGGAGCCACCTGGCTGCCCATGAACCTAGGAGCCACTTCTGGACATGCCGCTGCTTCCAGGACCACCCAATGTATGTACCACCCCGATAGAACCTGCACCTCGAACCCCCGCCCGCACCGCAACTCTCTGCCCTAGTCCTGAGCCCCCTCCCACACCCAAACTCCTTGAGCCCACACCCCAATCCTCTGCCCCAGCCCACTGAAAGTGAGTGAGGGTGGGGAAGAGTGAGTGACAGTGATGGGGGCTGCAGTGTGCGTGCGTGAGGCCTCAGGGAAGGGTTTGGATTTGTGCGATTAGACAGTTGGCAAACCTGTGCCCACCAAGATGGCTTTTTTTGTCTATTTACTGTCAGTGCAACCGGGAAAAGGCCAAGCTGCTCAAAGCACTGAAAAGGTGCACAGAGAAATCCTTTCATTGTGTCTCTCTTGCTGCTGCAGCTTGGGATAACAATTTTCATTTGCTTTCATAGGCTGTTGCTCTGCCAGGGAGGGCGGGAGGGGACCAGTGCTTCCTCCATTTTATTCTTTGAAGTGGTTTTCCTCTACAGTTGGATTGGTGTAGCTAGGGCAGCTATTTTTAATATGGCCAAATAGCCAATTACTTGTTAAGGATGAACCTCAGATGCAGCGGGATGTGGATGTACTGGCAGCTGAATGCAAGAGGGGTGTGATGCTGTAGGGAATATGGGTGACCATTTACAATGCTGTTGATACTAGTCTTACAAAAGATGCCAGGTAATGTCTCAGTGGAAAAGTGATGATTTGCCAAGTATGAAAATCTTGTTTAGATGTTTGTATCATCTTTGTATGGCATGCTATACGAGTAGCATTTCTCTCTCTCTCAAACCTGAGCTGTGTATCGGGGTGACACCCCCAGACAGATTGGCATCAACTTTCTAGCCTGCGTGATCGGCCAGGAAAGGCAATCAGCTGTACAATGAACTCACTGAGAGAAAGCAGGGCTACATCTATGAGTCAGCAGGACAGGCCCTCTATGCCTGTGGACAGGGGACTCTGCTTTTCCATGCCCATCTTCTGTAAGCTTATGGGGGATAAAGGAAGTACAAAGCACATGGTGAAAGATATAAAAAGGCAGCAGCTTCTTCATTTTCTCTTCACTCCTGCTTCTTACCGCTGGAGTAACTTCTCTGCAAGCTGAACACAGGACTGAATGACTCATCCATGCTTTGGATTTGTTTCAGAGGGACTCTACAAGCCAGCAAACTCACCAATACTGCTAAGAACCTGATTGAACAGACACAAAAGGTGGCAAGTTCAACCCTGCTAAGAAGAAATACTCTCTTGCACAACAAACCTGGGAAATTCATGGTCAGCAGCTGAGCGGAGATTACAAAAGGCCTGGATATTTATATCAGTAACTGGAGCCTCCATATTTTAACTATGCAAATAGGAGTATTAGCATAATCTGACATCTAGTTTCCAGGAGGAAATTGTCTGGGGACAGGGTAGAGGAAGGAGCCGATTAGCCCATTACTGCCTACTGCCATATCTTCCTCTGAAGCATTTGGTACTGGGCACTGTGGGAGATGGGCAACAGGGCTAGATGGCCACTGGTCGGATCCACTCTGACAAATCCTGTGTTCCGGAGAGAAAAATCAGTCCCGGGTGCTCTGCTTCTGATTGTGGGCATCGTGTATGAATGGAGAGAACGCTCACAGGCCTGATAACTCTTGCCTTGGTGTACTGCCCCCGTGACTTCACCAGAACGACCCCTGGCTTACCCCACTGGAGCTGAGGGGAGAATCCGACTCTCTCTAGCTGCAGACAAACCACTGGAGCCATCTCACTATTGTGTGTTTCCAGGCTACAGTGCTAAGTCTGACCCTGGAAATAGTACTGGAAAGCATCTGATTTTTTTCCATCTCCCCCGACTCAGCTCCTGGACTTTGGAAAGCTTTGGAACTCAAAGCTTTACAGTGTAGAACTCCTCCACTAAGGGAAGCAGGGCGGCAGCCCAGAAAGAGGTGGCCATGTGCACTTGGCAGCAAGTCAGTATTTTACTGCTCCAAGATGAAAGGAACCTTTGGGAAAATTAGAGGATCACAGATGTTTTAAGCAAGTGCACCAGTCCCTCTCCCAGAGGGTCACACAGGGTTGGAGTTTGCAATGCAATTAAACTGGGAATCTGGGCCAGACCCACACCATCACTTCACCACTAGGGAGCAAGTGCGAGGGTCCTTTAAAAATGGCTTAAATGTTTGCTTCTCTTTGCAGAAAACTGAAAGCTTTGAAGTGCGGGTGACTTGGAAACATGGATGTCTTTGGCATGATCTGCCTCTTGGGTTTTATCTTCCTGCATACTTTAGTGGCATCCCCCTGCTCTCTACAGCAGACTTATGTAAGGAAGCTCCCTGTGTACCCTATGAGACAACGTATCAGAGGGACAGGGTGAAGGGGGGCCCTTGTAACCATTTGGTCACCAAATTCAAAGGCAGGTGGGGTGATTTCCCCACCTTTCGTGGGGTGCACACTTCTCTTTGGATATTGCTAAATCATTCCTGCTGCAGGAGAGAGACAGCCTAAA
>ML677331.1:485004-761574 GCA_007922305.1 Dermatemys mawii | reverse complement strand
TCGGATGCATCTGACGAAGTGGGTATTAGCCCACGAAAGCTTATGCTCTAAAAAAATTTTAGTTAGTCTTTAAGGTGCCACAGGACTCTTTGTCACTCTTGCATTTTCTATCAGTGTTGACAGCAGAGGCAAATGCATTTTCGGTTGGCCTAGCTGACAATTATAACTCTCTTCTTTCTGATGCGGGTAGAGGAAATATATAAACTGTTAGTTCTGCCTAGTTTTCCTCCTTGTTTCCTAAAAGGGAATTTTAAAGGGACACTGTCAGGTTAAACATGGTAGGTGAAAACGCAGCCCTGCTGTAGTCAATGGCAAAACTCCCATTAACTTCAGTGGGGTCAGAATTTGACTCCATATATTTTTGAAAAATATTGTAACTATGCTGATTATTAATAATGCATTAGGGATTGAGACAGAGTGAAACTGCAACAAATCTTTTCACCCATTATGCTGTGTGTTTACTTTCACTCAGCAGGGACATTAACAAACCAAGCAGTCAGTCTCACACTCTGGTTTGCATGCACCAGCACACAGCTGCAATACTGTGTGCAAACACTACCACAGGAACGTTTACATTCAGATGGAAACAGGCTGAAAAGAACTTTAAAAAAATTACCCCAATATTAGGCTTTTCAAGGGCCAGATTTTGTTGTGTTTTTTTAAGCCTGGTCATGTCCCTTTAAAGTCTTGGCTCCTAGAACTCCATAATGTGCACTTGAGGATAAAGGGTGGAATTCTCAGTAGTGCTGAAGGAAGTTAGAGGACTTCCAGTGGGAGCCGGGCGCCCTCTTCCCTAGGCTGCTTTGAGAAACCCACCCTAAATGCACAAACAGGACTTAAAAAAATTAAATGGCACTAAGTACCTCCCCGCTTGCCTGCCAGTAAAGAGACTCGCAGATTGTCTGAGTATTTGCATAAAATACACTCACTGAAATGTCTCCTCCGCTCTCCTCACTGCCCACATTAACTGGAAAGGTTTTGAATGTCATCACATTTCCCATGTGTAAATCCCTTTCCCTGCTTAGTAGGGGCCAAACCAACACTTACAGGGAAATAAGAAACCACTTTCCGGAAGGGTGAGCGTTGGATTAAGGCTGCCCAGAAGTAGCATGTCAGACTCGTGTATGTCACCGTGCAGGCGAGCAGTTCAGACCGGTCTCACATGTCACATTATGTTCTGTGACTTCAGAGTTCACACCCTGTTCCAGCTGGCACCTGGCCTTCATTAAGGGCCTGTTCCTGTACAAGTCCATAGGGAAGTTGCCGTGGGCTCTAGTGGCAGTAGGGTCAGGTTCCAACACAGCACAGGCATTTCAATAACCCAATGACTCCCTGAGGGGAAAAGCAAGAGGAACCATTCAAAGTTATACATTTAACTGCACTGCAAGGATTTTGGCAGGAAATGGGCATACAGTAGATGCACTTAAAAGGTTCCTTCTTGTTCTGCAGATATTGTCAGTTCTAACAATGATCCCGAGGTAATCTTTCAACAGCTAGACAACACCTCTTAAGTGTACACACTGTAGCAAAGTGCTTACTTTCTGAAATACACAAAAAATGAGACACATTATTCACACCATTAGCAGCTGCAAACAGGAAGCAGCTGTTAACCACATGCAGCGATCCCCCAAACTAGCCCAGAGCCATAGCTAAAGATAACTACTGCAATATGGCGCCAGTTCTAGAATGCAAAGCTACTTTCCTCTCCAGAACGAGCAAGGGTGCACAAATTCTACACCCCTGGAATCACTGGCCACCAACCCAATTTCTCTCCCCCATCAATAAGAAACCCAGAGGTCACTGTGGGTCCTTGCAGTGAGTTTCCTGGGGCACGGAAGACATGAATAAGTCAACAGTACAACTTTGTGTACCGCAAAATCCAAGCTACAAGCATGCAGCATGTAAACTGCTGCACTAGGAGCCTCTGCAAATTTAACAAACACTGGACCTTATCAATATTACATCAAGGCTGCAAATAAAAGGTCTCTCTGACTTCTAACAAGCTACTTCCATTACAATCTAGATGAGATTGGTACAGAACCAGGCATCAACTGTGAGATCTTACTCCCAGTGATTATCCACGTTATACTACTGGACAGCAAGCAAGCTTCTGTTTCCAGTGTGTCCAAATCACCATTTTGCAAACATTCCCCTAAATGCTGAGTTGTCACTAATCTATGCTTTTCCTTCTCAGGCACAAGGGCTTTTACCGTGACTTGACGGAACTTATGAATTTTTGTACATACATCTAGTAAAAACTGAATCCTAACAGCGTGGTCAAGAGATAAGATGCTTTAATTACACCATATTTAATAAGAACATCTATTAATTGAGTGTTTACCCCAAAGTAAACAGGATAAAAGCAAAGGCTACCTGTGAAAATTACAAGCTTTTGCCATCTTTAACTCTTAGTTTTATCACTATATATTTATCCCGTTTATCATCATCATTTTAAAATAAACCTCAGTCATTTATTATGTTAACATTTAGTAACACACAACCATGCACTCCTGAAAAAACAAAACGACATGTGCCTGTATCATTCTAGGCCATGAGAAGCCAGTTACCAAACAGGCCATAATGCCACCGGAGAACAGACTTCAAGTTCTATTGCCATGGAAGTACATTATGTCTTATTCCAACAGCTTACTCATTTTATTTGAAGTAGATACTTGAACAGCACTTCACCGCTATTAAAAGCATTCTCACTTGCATTCAAACATGTTCACATGTAAACACCAACATAAATAGTGTTATACACTCAAGGGCCTACAGTAAGTGAAATAAGAAAGGAAAACTGAAATGAAAATAATTATAGCAATGATTTGATTTTTGCATAAAATGTTTTGGAGGTGGCGGGGGCTGATCAGTACCTGAATGACTATTTTGTGGATTGCAGTACATTCTACTAAACTCAGTTTGTAGGAGATACAGAGACTTCATGGAATTAAGCTCAGCTGGTGCTATTCATTTTACGTTTTTATTTAAAGAACAGCTTTTTAATAACAGAGAGCTAGACAAGGATATTTAGAGTACAATTTTGGCTATATAGGTTTTGTTATTAGGGTTTAAACTGTAAAAATATAAGCTCTCTAAAGTGCATCATTATACTTATAATTGATATAAAGTATTTGAAATCACAGCAATGTGGCATGTAAACAGCAGTAGCTAGGCAGTCAGAAAACCCTGCAGTCTTACCAATTTAAAAACCAAAATATTTTGCTATATACTGTCGGTCAAGAATTGTCAGGGGCAACAAAACAATTAATTATTAGGACACAGTTCAAGCAGGCTATTAACAAAACGTAGTCTCAAGGTTTGCATGAAGGCTACGGACACTGATGGCTAGGTAAACACAGCCACTGTAATTTAGGTATTAAGGAGATAGGGCCCTGATTCAGCGAAGTATTTAAGTCTGTGCTTAAGTCCATCTCTACTCACAAAAACAGCGGCCACAGGCTTCACTTCAAACATGTGCTTATTTCAATAGGACTTGACACATGGCTAAAGGTAAGCGTGGGGTTCAGTGCTTCACTTAACAGGGACCTAACCGTACAAAAGGCAGCCAGCAGTACTGACTTCCGAGGAACCCAACAGCCATTTTTCTCCTACCATTTCTGCTACTAAAACATCAAACAGCTATACTCCAAATACCCAACCCTCCAATGCACCCTTTCAACTAGTATAAAGCTGGCCAGGAGGACAACAGTGCCACTGTTACTTGCTGGAATTCTCAGCCATCTTGCATGGAGAAGGGAAAGAGGACCGCGCTCCGACAATCCGGCCCACATAGCCTCTGCATGTGTGCGCCCAGGTACAGACACCGCTGGGGTCTGGTTCTCAGAGGTGCTGAGTGCCAACAACTTCCAGGTTAATGGAAGCTGTGGGTGTTCAACACATCTGAAAATCAGGCCCTAGGCTGGGCACCCACAAAATAAAGGCTACCTTTTAAAATGCAGGCTTCAGTCTCTCCTACTTCTGTTATTTCTTCTAGGTGGAAGGGCTAATTCTGTGACTGATGAACATCCTGGAAAATCCCCTTAAGTGCAATGAATTTGGTGACTAGCAAAAGAAAAGACTCAACTTACACCACCTCTTACCAACTGGTGCTGGCTTCTCTTTAATGTATTACTTCTCATGGGCATTGTCTGACAGTGCTAGACAACCTTGCCAGGGTTCAAGGATGGGGAAGAGAGAGATTTCTTTTTTTGAGATACAAAAGCTATTGAAACACGCTGTAGATGTTCTGTATTTTAGCATAACATAGCATCGTGGGGGCAATGCACTTAGGGAACATGAACTGCCACGTATCTCGGAACCAGACTGTCCTTGGATGTAAACATGGGTAGCGCACAGGCGGGCTTCCCACCCCCTTATCTGACCTACACAAGGACCAAGCACAATTGCAATCCCTACACTCAATATCCACTGCTCTGCTCCTCCACACTGGCTCACTGATGGAATCAGTATGCAGGAGGGAGTATGCTGGCTTGCTCCACCTACGCTCAGCAGGGATGAATCCTGCCCCAGGAAGTCAGAATTCTTGCCCTAGTTCCAAGGAGGGGCCTCTCCCTGGGCTGTGTGAACTTGCACATTGAAGCTCTTGAGGGTGATGCAAGGAAATAATGGAGCCCAATGGCTCAGCACAACAGAAATAAGAGCCTTACACTTTTTCTGAGCTCACTTCCCTTCAAAATAGCAAATGTCTAACAAAGATCTAAAACACCTGTCTATAATTCATTCACAACATTTTCCTTTCTGAAAATTGTTCAGGTTCATTTGAGCATGTTAAATTCCAACTTTTGACCTCAAACGTCCAATGGCAGAATCTGGCTCAAAGTTTCCCCATGTCCTGTAGCATCCTCTCTCCTCTGAAGTATTTATATTTGCAATTATCAGCAGGAAGAAAAGACCATGAGCTCACTATATTCTGTATCCCCATCTCTGCAATTCACACTTAGTGCTGCAATCCATGTGGTCTTAACAGTTAGGTGTACAAAAGAACAAAGCTTAGGGTGTGTGCACTGTGTGTGTGTGGACTGTCTAGCTTAGTCTTTAATGTCAATAAGAGGGTAGGTGTTCACTACCCGGCGGATTGGTAGATAGCGATCGATCTTTTGGAGATCGATTTATCGCGTCTCATTAAGATGCGATAAAATCGATTGCCAATGGCGCCCCCATCGACTCCAGAACTCCAGCTTGCCGCGAGGCACAAGCTGGAGTCGATGGGGGAGTGCGCCGCTGACCGCCACGAGAACAGCAGGTAAGTTGGCTGAAGATACGCCGACTTCAGCTACATTATTCATGTAGCTGAAGTTGCGTATCTTCAGTCAACCCCTCCCCCTAGTGTAGACCAGCCCTGAGACACTGAAAGATTGGTGACCTATGTTGATGTGGAAAGATCTTCAGTTTGCTTACCAGATACCTGAACCGTAATAATAGAACGGCTCGTTCATTTCAGCATAACATCTCAGCTACTAAAATCCAACAGGATTCTAACTGCTGACATCAGAACCTCCACTCTGATCCAAATGCCCAATCACAGTCCTAGTGTCAGAATGCCAGCTAAGACGACCCGACAACTAAGCGTATTGCTGAACTTCCTTGGACAGAGACAGCTACCACCTACCTAAGCAGAAGTGACAGCTAGAAAGCACATGGGTAAGAAATCAAACACTGGAAAACTCACACTAAAGGCCCACGTGGTAGGCAGGCCGGTGATTATCAGCAATTCTCCAGCACTCGGTAGGGTAACTGAAGAGGCCAAATTCCCAAACACCAAACCTATAGGTAATTTGGGAACCTGAGCTCACTGTAGCTAAGAGAGAACAGCCTCAATACTTCCCAACAGCAGGAGCCGTGTGTCACGTTCCACCGGACAGGGCACTCGGTTGGGAAAGAAGGGGACGTTATTGGACGATTCACCACTATTCATACCAGTCAGTCTCTCACTATGATTCTCTGGAAAAAACAAACAATCTGACCCGATATTCTAAACATGACAGAACTGGTAAGCGAATCAAAGCGAAGGACCCTTTCGGCGCAGTCTCCGAGAGTAACATCACCTCTCTCTTGCTGGCAACTCCAGTCTAGGTGACTGGCCTGGTGGGACAATGGACTACAGCAAGTGCAGAGAGTGATGTAAGCCACCCTTCCTCCACCTCCCACCTCTAAAAATGGCCTTTCAGTCCTTGGGGAGCTGCTAAGCCCCCTCATTGCTGGGCTCCTGCTGCACCCTTCATGCAATCATCTGGTTGTCTCGGTCTCTTCTAAGCCTCTCTGTGAAGTCGATCAGCTTCATTACATAATCTTGGAACTAATCTCTCTTTTACTGATCAGCACCTCCAGCAATCTCAGCTTTGCCTTAATTTGCTTGTATTCATTGTAGTCTTCAGCCATGGGAGCGCGATCTTCTTTCTGGACATTTCTAACAGAAACAAGGAGGAGAGGTGAGAATTTTCTGGCAGGACATTACTTCCCCAGCTATGCCCCCCTCCGTTTCTTGTCATCTGCGGAGAAAAATGATGAATGTCATTTTTATTTAGCTACAAAAGGAAGAAAAGGTGCATAAATTAACCTAACAATGGGGTGTGAAACTCAAGATAGCTCTGTGTCAAAGTTGAAAGTGATCCTGATACTATTATAGAGTCAAAACATATTGACATCTTTGTATCAGAGCAGTTATACTATCCCTCCAGGACCTCAAACAGTGCTCAGCTTATCATGTATTATGACAGCTTCCTGTTCCATTGAAACACTCTCACTGGCTATAACAGAAGCTACTATGAGTGGATACCCCTTTCCAAAGGTCTAAAAAAGTTTCCATTGCTGGAGGGTCATGAGATATCAGACCATAAGTCTGTCAATGGAGCAAGACTGAATACTGCCCATCCTGGGATCTGGCCATACATTTTAGGCAGAAACTTCTGAGTCTATGGAAAGAAGGAAACTTCTTGTTGCAGGTTAACCCCGGGTCCTTTTGAAGTTGCACAGAGATTCAGAATGTTAGAAAAAGTCTCTGCAAGTAATAAGCCAGGGGACAAAAGGGCTGGTGAGGTTGTCAAAGCTGCATAAATAGGTGAATTTATCACATGGCTATCATCAGCTCATATGCAAAAAAGCAAACAGGATGTTAGGAATCATTAGAAGAGAGAGAGAATAAGACAGAGAATATCTTATTGCCCTTATATAAATCCATGGCGCGCCCACGTCTTGAATATTGCGTACAGGTGTGGTCTCCTCATCTCAAAAAGGATATACTGGCATTGGAAAAGGTTTAGAGAAGGGCAACTAAAATGATTAGGGATTTGGAATGGGTCCCATATGAAGGGAGATTAAAGAGGCTAGGACTTTTTAGCTTGGAAAAGAGGAGACTAAGGGGAGATATGATAAAGGTATATAAAAACGTAAGTGGTGTGGAGAAAGTGAATAAGGAAAAGTTATTTACTTGTTCCCATAATAGCAGAACTAGGGGCCAACCATAGGAAATTAACGGGCAGCAGGTTTAAAACAAATAAAAATAAGTTCTTCTTCACACAGTGCACAATCAGCCTGTGGAACTCCTTGCCTGAAGAGGCTGTGAAGGCTAGGACTAGTTTAAAAGAGAACTAGATAAATTCCTGGAGGTTAAGTCTATTAATGGCTATTAGCCAGGCTAGGTAAGGAATGGTGTCCCTAGCCTCTGTTTGTCAGAGAGGGTTGATGGATGGCAGGAGAGAGATCACTTGATCACTCCCTGTTAGGTTCACTCACTCTGGGGCACCTGACACTGGCCACTGTCGGTAGACAGGATGCTGGGCTGGATGGGCCTTTGGTGTGACCCAGCACGGCCTCTCTTGTGTTCTTATGCTACACAGATATATGTCCATGTGCAAGTGTATACATACATACACACACAAAACACCAGCAGTTGATGCAACTGAATGCATTCCCAGCTGCATTCACTTTCTGAGCGCTGATGCTGTTCACAGAGTGAGCGCTCGAGCTGCATGCTTAATGGCCAAATTCTCCACTGAGATGCACTTGGTTTATACTGAGGCCAATGGGAACGATGCTCGTACAAGGAGAAAATTTGGCTTGTAGGGTTTATGATGTCAGTTGAGCCCCTCCCCAAAGTGGGCCTAGCCTTATGTTCACTGTAGGACCATCTTTCCCCCGGAGCACATATTTTCAGTATCCAGAATCTCTAAAGTCTAGGCTGTAGCATGTTATTTCTCTTTATGAAGACTCAAATATAGAATAGACTCTTCATATACACAATATGTCACAAGAACTCACACGCATTTAACTATCGAGTTTCACATTTCTTTCTGAGAGTTGATTACACCTCTTGTTGCACTGTTTTACTGTGCTGTTATTTAACATTTATTTATTCTATGAATTACCCATTAAATACCAAAGCAGCATTTGCATAGACCCACAGATAAGAGGGAGGGATAGAGAGATACATTTCTATAGTGTCCCCTCAGACAAGATTACTATTCTGTCCCAAAGAATTACATTCCTAGGAGTCAGGCCATGAGTGGGCTCTAGAATGTATCTTATGGTTTATGTGATTTACGGCTCTGAGCACGAAAGGGAGCTTGGAACGCTTGGGTTTTCATCTTGGCTCCACTGCTGTGTTAGGGGCTTTTGAAAATTTTGCCCAAGACCCTTAGGAACCTAACTCCTCCTGGGATGTATGAAAATTTTACTCTTAACTTCAGTGGGCTATAGCTCACAGAATTAACAGGAAAACTCTGAGGCCTGGCCTACACTGGGGTGGGATGGGGGTGGGAGATCGATCTAAGTTATGTAACTTCAGCTATGTGAATAACGTAACTGAAGTTGACATACTTAGATCTACTCACCGTGGTGTCTTCACTGCGGTGAATCGATTGCTCATAGAATCCTAGAATATCAGGGTTGGAAGGGACCTCAGGATGTCATTGAGTCCAACGCGCTGCTCAAAGCAGGACCAATCCCCAACTAAATCATCCCAGCCAGGGCTTTGTCATGCCTGACCTTAAAAACCTTTAAAGGAAGGAGATTCCACCACCTCCCTAGGTAACCCATTCCAGTGCTTCACCACCCTCCCAGTGAAAAAGTTTTTCCTAATATCCAACCTAAACCTCCCCCTCTGCAACTTGAGACCTTTACTCCTTTTCTGTCATTTGCTACCACTGAGAGCAGTCTACATTCATCCTCTTTGGAACCCCCTTTCAGGTAGCTGAAAGCAGCTATCAAATCTCCCCTCAGTCTTCTCTTCTGCAGACTAAACAATCCCAGTTCCCTCAGCCTCTCCTCACAAGTCATATACTCCAGTCCCCTTATGTGCTGCTGCTCCCTTGTCGATTCCGCCTGCGCCTCTCGCACCAGTGGAGCACAGGAGTCGACAGGAGAGCGTTCAGGAGTTGATTTATCGTGTCTAAACCAGATACGATAAATTGCCCCCTGCTGGATCAACTGCTGCCCGCCAATCCAGCGGGTAGTACAGACATACCCCTAGTGACTTCAACAGGCTTTCAAACAGATGCTCTGTGTCCCCGCTTCCCTATCAACAAATTGAGGATAACAAAATGAGGATTAATTTGGTAGCACACACAGGGCACTTTCTATTTTCAGAGCCTTTTGCTCTCAATAATTATTAATGGCAGCAGTTAACAGAGATGGATGGATGAATTAGAAATGAAAATACCTTCCATTTTGTCGGAAAAAATTATCTTCAAATTCTCTCAATTTTTTTCTGATCTGTTTTTTCTCTTCCCTGACTTCTTGGAGCTGCTCTAATAGTTCTGGCCTGTAGGGTTAAATTATAGATATAAAAATCACATAGAAAATTGAAACAGGAATAATATAGTAATTCTACAAAATTGTATGTAGCCAATTCTACAAACTCTCCCTAACAAATTGACACGACTCTTTAAGTTTAAGAATGTGAACAGTCCCCACACTGATCAGCAAAACAACAAAGGGCTGGGCTACAGTGCGGGAAAAGGGGTCGACCTAAGATACGTAACTTAGTTGCAGTATCTTAGGCTGACTTACCTTGCCATCCTCATAGTAGCGAGTTGACTGCTTCCCACCCTCCCCACTCCACAGGTCGACTCCACTTCCTCCTCTTGCAAAATGGAGTTCCAGAGTTGACAGGGAGCGCGTCTGGGGATCGATTCATTGTGTCTACATGAGACTCGATAAATCGATCCCCGATACAGCAAACATTAGCCGCCAATCCGGCAGGTGGTACAGATGTACCCTAAGCATGTGTTTAACTTTAACCATGTGCTAAGGTCCCTCTGGCATCAATGAGATTTAAGCACATGCTGTGGATTGCTGGTCCAGACCCACATTGTATAGTACAAGAAACTTAACATACATGGAAGCAGCATGGAGGGTAGAAAGCCCCAAGTCCTGGCTACTCTTTGAAGGCATCTTATCATCCACTGGAGAAATGAAGCCATCAGCCTCATCTTCTAGTTGATCCAGGAAACTCCGCACGCTAAAATCTGGTTTCAGGGTGACTGTGAAATCCGGTTTCACGCTGCTGTCCTCGTCGGAACCCTCCTCTTCCTCCTACAGAAAAAGAGACAGTGCCCCCATAATAAGAGGTTAATACTTCTCTCTGCAGACCCAACCCACATATTATATTCTTTCACCACAAGCACTGGGCTATAGATATGGAAAGAGGTCAACAGACAGAGATAGCACCTTAATTGCTCTAAGACTTACAGTGCACTAAAATATCTGTAGCAACTCCTGTCCCACACATCCACAGAGCCTCAATCCATTATTAGTAGAAACCACCACCACAAATTCAGCTTTGTTAGTGAGACAAAGTGAGGCAGAATCACCACGATGAAAAAACAAAATCAGAATTCCTGGCATCCTGCTATTTTTTGTTCATTTGTTTTCAGCATTCTTGATTAAGCTGCAAGTACTTCCAAACTTGACAACCATTGGACACAATGTCTCAGTGGTACCACTGTCTTCTCTCTGTATCTTTCACATATAAGCCCATCAGTGATTTGTGACCAGTCCACAAGCTGCCAAATTAATTTGCATGAAACCTCTCCTGTGGTGGATGCCTTGCAAAAGCTCTATAACATTTGGCATGTTCCTGATACCTTCTGCATATGGTGAGGATAGAACACAGCAAGGAACCTTTCAGAACCAGAGAGCTAAAGGACTGATTGATGTTGTAACAAGGAGTTACAAAGGGAAGGTTTGTGATATTTCAGTCCAATGGAGGAGTTAAGAATTAGACTGTCTACCTTGATTAAACTATAACACTGAACTCAGCCCAGCATTTCAATTATAGTGTGCATGTGTGTGTTCAACTGTAATAACGCAGTTGTTGCTGACTTGATCTGTTACCAGTTCTGACCCAAGACGTATTGTTTGTGGTCTGGAAAAAATACAATATCCAACATTACAAAATTGAAATACTTTAGCGAGAGCGCTTCCTTCAAGCTACATTTGGGGGCCCAGCTAAGTGAGAACTCCCTTTGTTTACAGCTACACGATGTGAAGGGCTCTTCATACCCAACTACACACCCACTCCCTGGTGCTCCCAAATGAGGAAGCTGTTCTGGGATTGAGTTATTTGTTCAGACCTTGTCTCGCTTCTAATCAGTTGGGCCCTGTCCTCCCTCTCACTTCCAGCTAAGTTGCTGTATGCCAGTTGTGACACACAATATTGGTAGCAAGGGAATGAGACAGCAAATGAGATAAAAGAAATAAATTATAGGATATGGAAGAAATGTTTTAAATAGGGACTGACACATGCCTGGTTCAGAAAGGTACGGACACACGTCTCTAGCTTTAATGAGCTTCTGAGCACTCCCAGTGAAGTCTTGAAGGAAATGATACGTGCTAAAATATGTTGCTGAATTGGGGCCAAAAAGAGCAACTTCCTTTGTCGTTTTTCCTGTGTTCCCTTTGCTAGTATTTCAATGATTTCTTTAAGATCCTTCTCCCTTTCAAACCTAGGCCTCCTCCTGCTACATTCAGTAAGGAAGTGACAGAGCCAGATTCAGAGCTTGTGTGCTCAGGTTGGAATCCACCACTGATGTGTAAATGTCCAAGTGTACACCAGGTCTGGAGCCGGCCTGTAATCGTATGTTTATGAGGTCAATGGTCTTTCCGATGGAAATGTGATGTGAAGCCACAGACCGAGAATTATGACCGATGGAGCACACCCTAGCTAGCAAGGGAGAAATTAAATAAAAACAGAAACCTGAAAACATCTGAAGGAACATAGCAGGGAACAGGTAAAAGATAACGTGATTTTTGATTGAGGATTAGATTTTAAAGCTTTTCTAGAGAAAGATCATGACACAGTTTCACTGCCAGTTATAAAACATAGGCCAAGGAATAACAATTGCCAGTGCCTTTGGTTGTGTACTGTTCTCACACCTCATCCTGCTGGCTAATTCGGAGAGCAGTGCATGGGTTTTTGTCTCCGGGTACAAGGTACTGTGCATACTAGCCCTAAGTGCTATGATAAAAGCAATGAAGAAAGGAGAAGGTAACAACAGATCCTGCTCAGATGTCCAGGACTGTCTGCTACTCTCCTTTGCCACAGGGAGAGAAATTTTAAAACTGATTACTTCAGGCCCCCTCCTCCTCCAGAGGGCTGTGGATATTATAAGTCAGCGAAGTCTATCCTAGTGGGAATGGTTCAAATGGCTTGTTCCAGTTCTAACCACACAGCACTCGCTGTCACAACTGCCAAGGAGCAGTGTGATTAAAAAACATGCTAATGAGCTTTTGCCAGCTGAAACCAGAAGGATGAGAAGACACCACCAAACACAGCACAGAATTTGGTCACTTGTCTGGGGCATTAGTGCCTCAGATTACAATTGATGGTCACAGATCATCCGCAAAGATTTCAGCTTCTTGAACTGAAGGGAGCGAGTCAGAAGGCTCTTTAGTAAGAATTCAGCTGGAAAAGCCTCAGACAGATGTGTAGGAGCATGATTTGAAACGGGCCTTGACCTGGCCTTGAATTTTGTCCCCACAATCAATTCACTTCTGCAGCCAATCAGACCCGTAATGGCGTGTGACTATTTGCATCTGCCATCCATTTATTTTTAGTTATTTTTTCACCTTTGTGGACGTCAGGAACCCCCAGCACCTTAACACATTCTAAAATACACAATTGCAAACCCAATACTGTAGCGCATCAGTTTTCCTAGTGAACAAACTTTCCAGTGAATTGACCTGGCTACGGCCTCTGAGGGAGAAGGACTCCTATTGGCATAGATTGAACCCCTCCCATTGGCGTATGTCCTGTCTACACTGAAGTGTGACTGCGACCCAGCTCTGCTGCTGGAGCGTGTTAAGTGTAGACAAGCCCTTGGGCAGATAGTTATGACTTCACTACACTCTGGTAATCATGCTAACTAAAATAAAGGTATGTCTATCCACATATTGCAATCACACCTTGAGCTGGGAAGAAATTGCAGCACAAATTTGGTGATGCAAAATTAGAGGATATTTTGCAATAATATGGACCGTAATTCGGGCTTGGTTCAGCACTTATCTATTAAATATTATGAACAATCTCTGCGGGATAAGCAGCTATGTAAACACACAGCCACTTAACATGTACGATATTGTAGCTTCACCTTAATTAATATGTATTTCATATACGTAATTAGTATTTAGCCTGCATTAATATAATCAAAGAATATTTAGTTCATGGTATCAGCAATATTACCCAGTTTTGGATAGGTAACGGACAAATGGGCAGAGGGGGCATGAAATCAGAATGCATTGCAGCACATTTCTCTTGGTCATACTGTGACGGCAATAAAAAGCATGCAGATAATTGTGTCATATGCTAAGCCCCTTGGTGCTGGTGATATTATTTTTGTCCAAGGAAGTCCAATGAACGAAATTAATCCCTAGTGCGTTAACTATTTAAGGCACATGCAGTTAGCCCAGTAATCAATCTGGCCCAATGTTTTCACATCAGTGCTTAACACTGGGAAATACCAAACCATGGCAGCACAGAGTGGAAAAAAAAAAAAAAAAATCCAACAAAACCAACCGGATCAAATATTCCCTAATGTAACTAAGCTGTACTTATTTTGCTTCTAGAAGTGCAGTTTCAAAGTGTAAAATAAGAACTGAACACAGACAGGAGGTGAACAGCTGTGGGTAAATTTCCATAACCTATATGTGTGTGTGAGCCTATACGCTATTCATGTTCTGGGAAAGCCCAACCTAGCCATGGCATGGCATAAAAGCCTCAGAGCTTTGGTGCGAGAAAAAGAACAGCGAAAAACTGGTAGGGAATATTCAACAGAAAAAGAAAGCAGAGATGCAACCAATAATTGTGAAGTTTTTTACAAAGTAAAATATGTGTGAAGAGGAAACACACGAAGCCAAGGAAATATTGCAGGCTGGTCTGCAGTAACAGAAAGAAAGGATTTGATCATAACTGGCTAGGCTTAAGCAGCTACTGATTTTTGTTTTTGCAAAGAATCAATATTAAATGAAAAAAAATCAATCTCTGTCATTGGTGGGAAGGGGAAACTGATGCAGACTGAGCAATTAGTTAGCAGCTGGAGGTCTTCACCTTTATCTCCTTGAAGAAGGAAGCTGTTTCACCCTCGATAATTGGCTGCAGCAAAGGGCTTCTCCGCTTGCTGGAGGGGGAACCCTGTGACAGGTGTTAACAAGTAGGTTACATTGTGAACCCCTTTCTCCTCCACCACCTGTTCTCTTGCTCTCCTCTTATCTCCATGACTCTTTTAGCTCATCCAGACCATTGTAAGAAAACTGCTTCTTAAAAAGAAAAAACTCCAGGCAAAAACCTTGGAGCAGAGAGGGGTTTTTTTTTTCCAAGTCGCTACTTAGCAATGGATATCAGTGACAAGTATGTGCAAACACCACACTATGCATGGAAGGGCCAGCTGTGCAGGAGTGGGAAAATAAATGCTTTAAGGGAAAAAGAACCCAACAAAATCAACCCCACAGACGTCTAAAGACAACGTGGCTCTCTGCAGCTACGTCGTATGCCCTGCAAAATTCCACCAGGCAGATTTTTGAAAGTGCTCAGCACTCACTTTGAATAACTCAGTTCCCATTTAGGCTCCTAATTAACATGGCTGGATCTGCGAAGGTGCTCTGCCCCCAGGAGCTCCCACTGTTCTCCGAGGGTGGGGGAAGGGCAAAGACATTCACCGTTGTTCTCAATGGCAGCTGCTGGGGGCTGACTAAGCACTTTTGAAATTCTGGCCATTTCATTTTGGTGCCTGAATGGGAACTGAGCTCCTTGGAGAAGCTGGCTCTGAACTGCCAGGAGCTGGCACTGGGTTGGATGGCTTCCTTCTACCTGCTAGCCTTTCGTATGTAGCTCACACAGGGGACTATTCACAATAATGATTCCTGGAGGTGTTTGTTGCTGTTTTTTTTTTTTTTTTTAAATAGGGCAAGACATGCTGAGAACGTCCAGAAAAGTGTGCTTGCCAGTGTGTCTGACTGCTCCGAGTAACACTCTGCCAGTCTGTTCTTCTGAACAGACGCTCTGTTAAAACAACTGCCAAGACACAAGCATGGCCTGGCAGCAGAGAAAGGACAAAGCATCATTCGTGAAACAAAGAGCAGGCAGAAACCAATATAAAACAGCTTACTTTCCCTGGCAGGGCGAAAGGAGTGTGTGTATGCATTTTGGAGTACACTCATTTTAGGGCCAGTGACGAGGGTAATACCAGTTTTGTGACACAAGTAGCTTCAAATGTGGGTCACTGAAGATAAAAACGTGTAGATGGAGCTGACGACAATGGCCCTGCAGGACAGACGTGTGGGATTCCATGGAAGTGGTCGCCCTCCTTGCATCAACCTAGAAAGCAGCAGCCATTTGTGTATTGTGCTGTGGAGGATTGGGAGACTGCCCGTCCTGTCGTCTTCTTCAGACGCACTGGGCAGTCTGGTTGCTAGTGTAGTTGAGCTCCTCAACAACAGGGGCAAGAGACAAGTCTCTGTTCCTGCCAGCATAAGTGACCAACACTGAATCTCTGATGCTGAGGGGAAAAGGAGGTGAGGCCTTAGCCAAAAACCATGTCATGAAAAATCAACAGCAACTCAATGGAAGGAGGAGAACCACCAGGTGAAAAGGGCTCAACATCCAGCTATGGGCACTGGAGTCCTTGACCAGCTCTTCACTAGTCCCCGTTGCTGTGGTATCATTGACTTGCAGTTGTTTAGGGACTCAGTTCTTTGGTGCTGAGGGAGGTTGGGTCTCTGTAACTGTGCGTAGTGCAGAGGTGTGATTCTCCTGTCCTCCTCCCACCAAACCAAAGCACCCCCCACCCCCCGAGAAGTGCTGTACTCACAATAACAGGGATGGTGTTGGCCCTGGAGAGGATCTGTTTGATCAAGCGGTACCTGTCATACAAGGGCTTCATCACCTGGCGCTCGTTTTTTGTTACCTGAAACGCAAGAAAGAATGGGACCATGAGGCTGGCAGTAGATACTCTAGTCTGTAATGTACGCTCCTGCATGCTCATTGACCTGGGTTCAAAAGAGTGATGTGTGAACGGCAATGGTCCTGAGATTCGTATAGCATGAACTTTGCCACTCTGACCTGCCAGTGTACCTTTACCCTGCTCTTCCAAGCTTTGGCCTAACTTCCAGCCGTGTGGTGCTTTTGTAATGTGGATAAACGGAGGTTAAGACATTTAGGCTCAAATTAATATTCATTTGTCCTCATCAAAAACACCCCTTACACACTAGGCAGTCTGTGACGGTGGCCACTTCTGTACTTGTGGCCAGAAGCACAGGGCTCTCGCCCACATTTTTGTGTCTGGGATCCCGGAACAGGGTGATCGTTTTTTACCTAGGAACGAGGGAAGAAAGGAGTTCTGATAACTGACTGCCTTCCCCTCCCCAAGCATGCTGATCTACAGACCTTGCGTAAAATGACATTGCAGTGACTCTCCTCTGCACTTTCTCCCCTCAGATGCCTGCAATTGCTCATTTTACTCTCCAGCTCATTTTCTAGAGCAAAGCTAGGGAGTAAAACTCCCTTGTAATGACTGGGGAGAATGTAGAAGAGAGGGGGAGATTTAAACCTTCACTAACTAATAGTGGTGCATGAGAAAGTGAAGCTCTACACTTCTACAGAATCGTTTGATTACACGAGCGTCTGCATCTTTAATATCCGGTGGGTGAGACTGGAAACCAGCAAGCAGAATATTTTACATGACCACCTAGTTTATCCTCCACATTTTATTCACCTGTGTCTTTACCCCCATCCCAGGTCTGTTCTTCCCTTATATCTCTGCTCTAAGTTTACATTATAGGGCTCTTAGGGCAGGGCCTTTAACTGATTTTGATGTCATTTCTATTTATCTACATTAGGATTTTAAACTGCTGCTCATCACTGTAGTATCTGAGGATTTCCCATGTGAAACTGAGAGCAACAGAGAAGTCCTTAGTGCTTGGGGCAGGGTGTGCGCTTTGGATATTTTAGATTTTATTGACTGACTGTTTTGCTGTTTTGTTTTAGGTTGATGTTTTTAAGGATAAGTTTCTGTTTTTCTAAAGGTGGTTTTCTGGGGGGTTGGTTGGGTGTTTTGGATAGAAGAGAGGAATGTAACCAGCCTATCGAGCCTACAGATACATCACCGATTTACAGCCCCCACAAGGCTAGGTTCACCACTGTCTTCACTGGCTTTCATGTTGATGCGATTACAGTCATTAGCTGGTGCAGTCATCATATTGCCTACTGTCTGTAACTAGATGGTTCTAATGGTGTTACGAGGGCACAAAGCAGAGTAATGCAGTGGTGAATCAGGACCATGTCCTCCCTGCCTCGGCTACGTTGGGACCTAAAAATGGGTAGAATGACCTGGCACTGCTTTGCTGCTGGACCATGCTGTCCTTAAGGGTTGGAAAACAACATGAAAAGGCGCCTGTTGAGGCAGAGAACCGAACCGTCAGTTAATGCCACTTCAAAGAGGATAAACTCCCATGTTTTGTAAAAAATAAAGACAAGGTTTGGACTGAGAAAAAGAATCCCTAAGTGTGCTGAGGAAATGGAGGCTCCTTACCTGTCATTAGAGGTTCTTCAAGATGTGTGGTCCCTATCTGTAGATCTTCATCAGTGATTTAGATAATGGCAGAGAGAGTACGCTTACAAAGTTTGTGGACGATACCAAGCTGGGAGTGGTTGCAAGTGCTTTGGAGGATAGGATTAAAATTCAAAAGTGGTCTGGACAAACTGGACAAATGGTGAAGTAAATAGGATGAAATTCAATAAAAGACAATGCAAAGTACTCCACTTAGGAAGGAACAATCAGTTGCACACATACAAAATGGGAAATGACTGCCTAGGAAGGAGTACTGTGGAAGGGATCTGGGGGTCATAGTGAATCACAAGCTAAACAGTGTTTATAAGTCACCAGTGTTAACTGTGGCAAAAAAAGCAAACATCGTTTTGTGATGTATTAGCAGGAATGTTGTAAGCAAGACACAAGAAGTAATTCTTCTGCTCTACTCTGCGCTCATTAGGCTTCAACTGGAGTACTGTGTCCAGTTCTGGGCATCATATTTCAGGAAAGATATGGACAAATTGGAGAAAGTCTGGACAAGAGCAACAAAAGTGATTAAAGGTCTAGAAACATGACCTCTGAGGGAAGACTGAACAAATTGGGTTTGTTTAGGCTGGAAAAGAGAAGACAGAAGGGACATGATAACAGTTTTCAAGAACATAAAAGGTTGTTACATAGAGGAGAGAGAAAAAAATTGTTGTTCTTAACCTCTGAGAATTAATGGCATAAATTGCAGCAAAGGCAGTTTAGGTTGGACATTAGGAAAAACTTCCTAACTGTCAAGATGGTTAAACACTGGAATAAATTGCTTAGAGAGGTTGTGGAATCTCACTCAAAGGAGATTTGTAAGAGGAGGTTAGATAAGCACCTGCCAAGGATGGTCTACAGATAATACTTAGACCTGCCCTGAGTGCAGGGGACTGGACTACCTGACCTCTCGAGGTCCCTTCCAATCTTACGATTCTATGAAAAAGCACTTAGCATAACAGAGCCTTTGGTCGAAATTTCAGGCCCATGCTGTGTGGCGAACAGCAGCTAATAAAGAACATTTCCTGCTTCGTTAGAATGGCTTCAGGAATTCTGCAAAAATAGACACTGGTTTAATAACAGCTGTTCAGTCTCTACCTCTGCAGGTTCATCTGACACCAGTGCAGACCCAGTTACACAGTAAATCTGAGCTCTGCTGATTTTTGTTGTTTAGTAACATGTATTTTTTTTTCAAGTGGCCCAACTATCCACGTTATCCTCGATCTCTCAGTGCTTTTCCACTGCAGCAATGCCGGTAGCTGGAAACAGGAAAGCTGGTCAGCTGCAGCCTCCCTTGTTACTAGGTTCGGTTTTGCTGGGTTGTAAAAGTAGCTTATTTTAAAAAATTAAGAAGCAGTTATGCTAATAAAAAACAAACAAAAGATATATTATAACAATAGGCCAGATTCTGCCTTCATGAGTTTACGTTCATTAGCTTCAGTGGGGGATTATCCTTGATATACATCACTGTGAGAGCAGAATCCAGACTCAGAGAGGAGACAGGAAAGACAAATCACTTCCCTGGAACGGTTTTGTTGCTGTGCCTTACATAGTAATAAAAGTCTATTATGTTGATGGCTGAGCATAGGCAGTAATAATCAGGTGGCCTTCGGGCAGCCATGTAGATGGTGTTGAGAGGGGGAAATTAAAATAAATAATTTTAGAAGAATGGGCTAGAAGCAGATATTTCAGGCATGAGGGAAAAGAAGGGATCAGGGACTCCAAAGCATCAGCACACCAAAGGGGAGAGAGAATTTGCCAATTTGGCACCTTCTGCTACACTGGCAGCAGAAGGCAGGCAAAATGGAACTAGAAACCTTTAGCATTTACCAGACGTGTGCGCTGCTCAAACTATTGTTACAACAGTCTCAAAAAGGTGACAAATGAATTTACTGTCTCTCATACTATCAGCGTCACAAATGAGTTCCCCTTTACATCCAGCCAGCCTCTATGAGTGCAAGACTCAGGGATACCAATCATAACTAAGAGCCTGTTGTTCTGATCTACACTAAACCTAGCAGTTAAATGCAGGGCTAAAAGCACTTCTCACCGCATGAGTGATTGTACTGAGTAAAGGAGCTGGGACTGATTAACAAAATCATTGCACTTTTCCCCCACCAGCGTGGGTGTTAATATACTTATAAGGTGGCGGGAGGTTAATTATGACAGGTGAAAACAATTTAAGCAACCATTTTACTTATGTCCTGCTGTACGTACCGGTCTTCCATGAATGCTTTCATAATACAAGAGTGCTTTCTGAAGAGCCACCTTCTCAGCTCCTATCTCATCTCTAGTCATGTCCTATATAAAAGATGGAGGGAAGGGGAAGAGAAAAAAAAAGTCACATTTCTGCACTCAGGGAACACTGAACTTTAGCCTTATTTGCATTCATACTGTACTTTGAAAGAATAAGTCACATTAAATTTTGCAACTAAGTCTGCAATACTTGTCACTACTTCCCTGAATCCCTTATCCTGTGATGCACTGTAAGAAACCACTACCATAAAGGGCCCATGTTATGTACTAGGGAAACAAATTACAGCTAAATTATGTTTAGATTTCAGGGGCAAGGTTTTGTGTGTTCATCAAGGGGATTAGTTTGTTTTTACAGTGTTCTGAAAATAAAAAGTGCTATATAATCATTAAGGTTCATTATTTATTTTGATGTAAGAGGATGTAACAGTGTAAGACACTTGTCCTTTGAATCCAACACCACACATTCTCTTGTCCCATTCTCTGCACCTAATATTACAGTAGGTCGCCACAGAATGACCATGGACACTTTTGAAATCTCTCAACTTGCAACTTTTTGCCCTGCAAATCCAAAGCAATGAGCGAATTCTGTCTGCTCTGTTTCTAAAAGCATTAGTCAGGGATTACATTTTAGTTTGTTTTTTTTTAAAAAAAACAATTTGCTAAGCTGACATATCAGCGAACTCAAGGCCTTCATGTACAAGGCTATCAACATTTCAGGAACTAGCTACATCAAACCGAGACCGCTTCTCTGCCAATCCCCCTCACAGATAACCATGTAGCTAACAGGGCCAGATATGAAACTCATAAGAGCGGAGATAAAGTGCTAGGGTGATTAGACAGCGAGTGTGAAAGATCGGGACAGGGTGTGGAGGGTAATAGGCAAAAAACTGGGATTGTCCCTATAAAATCGGGATATCTGGTCACCCTAAAATGCCCTCAGACAAGGGTGATCGACTTTGAATGAGCTACTAGGAAAGATAAGACTAAGCCAAAGCATGCCAACCTTCAGAAAGTGCGAAAAGACCCACGTGATTTGCATAAGCCTTCCCGTCATAACAGAAGCTAGAGAAACCCAAACACAGGAAAGGGGAACCCACAAACAAAAGCACATCAAACACTTCTTGGAACCTGGGAGAGGCAAAGAACAGAATCCATCATGAAATTCAGTATGGATGGTTCTTTGAGAATCTAAATGATCCATACTTCAACCCTATGGTGAGAGATGCCGCAGAAAAACCAGAGAGAGAAAGAGACTCAAGCAAGACCAACATAGTATCATAATTGAAGACTATTTGACAAAAATTGAAGCTACAGTGCCCCAGTGAAAAGTAAAACTACTCTAAAAATGTTTTACATTATACATATATCAATATCACTAGATTCTAAACTTAGCAGTTTGCAAGATCTTGCATGGATTTCAGAAGCTGTCATATCAACTGTGCATTACAGGACTGTATTTGAAGTCCTGACATCTAACCTGACTTGCATGGACTGTACCTTAATGTCCTCAGGCCTGTTCGTGTCTGCTCGTTTTTCTTGCAGCTTCTTCTGGATGGAGTCCAAGGTCACCTCCACCGCAGGTTTTGCAGATTTATCAGACAGATCTTGCTTTTTGTCATCTTCCTTCTCAAGCTGAGACCCAAAGCTCTTGGGGAGTGTGTTGCTCCGCTGGCGCATCACAGGAGCCAGATCCTCTTCCGATATCTTTAGTTTTGACTCTAGATGGATTTTTTTTTTTGGATGGAGATGGAAAAACAGAACATTTTCAGTTACTGGGTAATAGCTCCATGAAGCATTTCAAGACAGGTCTAAGTCAATTCCAGGTCATTTCCCCCTGCCAGTTACTCACCTTTAAGCTGCTTTCGGAATTTTGCCAGTTCATTTGTCCATTTCAGCACCTCTGGGTTGGCTGCTTTGTCACTATGGGAAGGCTAGAGGACGAGAACAGAAATCCACAGTGAAATCATTCTGAAGGGAGTGGGGAGAGAACCTCTAACTGAGATCTGTATTAACAGGTCTACTGTCTAGAGCAGAGGTTTGGGCATAGCAGAGGGAGCCAGTTTTCCAATCACAATTCCATTTATTAACTTCCTCTGGGGCCAGGGGCTACTTTCTTAAAACTTCCTGCTTCAGTTTCTCCCTCTGTAAAACATGGATAACAACTCTCATGCAAGGGCGTTGCAAGGGTTAATTCATGTGTGTAAAGCACGGGATCTATGATATTGTAAAGGAGAAACACTGAGCCATTACTGCAATCTGCAGCAGCTCCAAACCAAGGCAGGGGCGCGCTCTTCCTGTCCACTGAGAGCTTTTCCTAACACAGACTGTTCCAGAACTAACCTTTTCAGTTTAAATCCCTAGCAAATGTGGGCGGGTGTGAACCTTTTCTCCTTTAGAAAGCTTCCTGCGCATCAGAAGAAAACATCGGCAGGAACTGGAGTACAGTTCACATGGGCCGCTCAGCAGCGCTTTGAAAGGGTGCAGGAGCCAGAATCAAGAAGCGTATTCCCCTCCCCTCCCACGTACTCTGGAGTTACTGCTTTTCCCAGAGTGAGAACCGCACTAAAACACCATGTGCATCCCCGCAGTCCAAACGCCAATAAAGAGGAGGTTTAACTTAGCCATTTTCTCACACAGTTACCAGCTTTGGGCCTATTTACAAAACAGGTAATAAAAATCCTAGCAGTTTCTTAGATTACTTCCTGCATGCACTCCCAGCACCTAACGCTTTGGAAGGGAATTCACTTTGTGGTGCTCACACATGAATACATGCTTTCCATTGGTTGTGTGGCAGTTCCACCTCCCTCTGTTTCCAGGTACTCGGGGTGTATCTGAAAATCTCCCCTGAAGACCTTGTCAACTGGGCCCTATTCATTTGCTTACATGTGCTCACTTGTGAAGAACTTACTCTGTATTTCCTCTCCTCCTCAAATCTGTCCTCAAACTTCCTGATCTTCTTCTTAAGCCCCTGAATCCTCCGGGTCAGCTGTGCAGGTGTCAGATCCTCTCGGTCATCTTCACAAGAGCCTAAAGAAGAACTCCGTCTCCTGGAGGGAGCACAGAACGCTGTCAGATCCTATGCAAGCAGCCAGTGTACATCTGCATACACAGAGGGTCAGCTACACCCGATTGTAAATACATTCAACGCCCATGGACATCATGAAGCCAAATTCAGGCGTGATGTAATTTGAAGTTAAAGGGGTAGCATCCAGGAACAGCGAGACCAAGAAATAGGGTGTTAATCTCTTTGCAGAAGATTGAAAGTGAGTAGGTTGATTGTCTACTATGGTTCAGAAGAAACTAAGCACGGAACTTAGGAGAAAACAGGCCCACCAATTTGCTCGCTAAAATGAGGTACAAGATCTGAAGATTAGCTGGCCAAATCCAGAAATATGATAGAGAACTGGTAACTGGCCTCCCTCAAGACATGTTAAAAAAAAAAAGGGGGTGGGGGAATGAGGAAGCTAGGCTTCCTGCAAGGGAGAGGAGTTTGGGGAGGCTGAGAAGGAGGTGAGAGAATATTCTCACATTATTCATTGTCCAGAGTTTAAACATTTCCCAAAGAGCAGGTGCTCCGAATAAAAAACCCGAAGGTCAGTGATGAGCTGCTCCTGCATCACTACTTCCAGGGTATTTTAAACTTCTGGAGCAGTTCAAGTTACTCCATATTTAGACCTCTTGCTAAAACAAGAGTAGCACCAGCTGGGATGAGCTACAATTGGGCCAAAGTGCATAGCCTCTGATGTGCTCAATTTAAAACTGCCAGAATTTCCACCAGATGTGTCATTCTCCCAGGCCCGAATGATTTCCATTTAAAAAAACCTCTGATCTCAGACCACATTTCAGGAGGGAGAACGTTTTTATGGCCAAATTATAAGTCCCTTAGTATGTAGGCTATCAAAACACAGTTTTCACCACGCCACCACCTGGGCAACCTCATCCATCATCACCACTAAAACTTCAAGTGCTTTTTATCGGAGGATGACCTCAAAGCCTTTGACACAGGAGGATAAGTACCATTATTCCCATGTCATCAATGAAGAAACCTGTGGCACACAAGTTCAGTGACTTTACCAAAGCAACACAGAGGGTCAGCGGCAGAGGTGGGAATCCAATCAGGTGTCTACTGCATCACATCACCTCTTCGCAATGCCAGACACACCGCAGCAAGATGCTACAGCCTCCTTATTGTGACAGAAGTATCCTGGGTATCAGTGCATGAACCTGGAAGCCATCACTAGAAATCACTGAATAGAAAGCAAGGAGGCTTCTGTCCGTGGAGATCACCAGCTCTACCCACACCTCAGGTTACATGGCATTATCTTGCTAAATGAGAGGCTGCTTGTTACCACTCTGCAGTCCACCACCTACCTCATGAATGAATGGGAGTCAGGAGGGGAGGGAGGCACTTCGGTATCATCCAGGTACTGCTGGCTTTGCCCGTAGGCATAGAAACGAGGGGACAGCATTGGATCGCTGTCCTCATCCAGAAGCTGGCGAATTAGACATCCAGCCTGTGGGGACAGGCGAGCTTCGTCGGAGTCTAGGCTGTCTCGTTCCCTGGAGGAGAAAGCTGGGACGGGCTCTGGAAATCAATTGAAACCACTCAATGAAAGTGAGCTTTAATGTTCCTTATTCTAAATGCACTCAATGATCACCACAGACATGGGCCGGTTTTTAAATCCATATTCTTCTCAACTTTTCCCCTCCTCTAGAGGGGAGGCCTGATTCTTCCCTGGCTGGCACCCACGGTCATCCTTTACTTGTGTGCAAAGCGAGTGTAAAATGCTACCGGATCAGAATAGGGGCACGCTGCAATGGTGTATATATGACTACACAAGGTGCCAGGCAGTGCAGAACTAAGCTCTAAATCTGGCCAGTCACCACTGCTCATTGATTCCAATAGACACTCAATATGACAGCACCTTCCCCCTTTACTCTCCAAACCTTTGGGGCTGGAACTGAATAGACTGGAATATATTCAGGTATAAAGGAGGTAACGCAGGGCTGCAGAACAGCGCATGCAGGAAGAATCCCTTGATTCACAAGATGTGCAGATGCCATAAATGATTAACAAGGTGATCACATTGTTGTAAACCCCCCCCCATCCTTCCCCACCTTATTCCCCCCTGCTTTATGATATCCACAATCACTGCATCATGAGTAACAGGTGATTTTTATCTCATGGGGCATGGTTCAGATCTTACTATTTTGTTCTGCAGTGTGCCTCGCCTACCACAGTTGTAAAAGTGTTAATAACCATAAACCAGCCAGGCTCAATTATTCTCATGTTAAAAAAATTAAAAATAAATGAAAGACACCAGGAGCCACCCAGTCTCTCTCACACTAGCACTGTTAATAAATCTCCCATCCACGGATTGAATTAATCAGCTGACAGTAAAAGTACCCATCTCAGAAGACAGGGGAGGTAAGAAAATGAGAAAGGGAAATCTCTTTTGGGAATTCCGATTAGCATACTGGAACAAACCAAAAAAACCCATCCCAATCCCGTGACTGCTCTGTCCAGATGCCAAAAGGGGTCTAACATTCTCTGTTAGATAGTTTACTAAGATGGTTTGCATGCTCCTACTTAGCACCACAGGATTAGATAACCTAAGAGTTGTGCTTTGAACATGTAATTCTAACATGAAGTTCTCAAGTCAAATTAAAAGGTTACAAAAAATATCATATAGTGGGTGATGAATCATTGGAAAGGGCCTTAAAACAGCTGTAGAGTCACCTGCTTCCTGCAGATACAGGCTCTGATCCAGATCTTATGCCAATGGGAGAGATCAGGCCTTTTTATTCTGTAAATTTTGAAAAATGGAGTGCTTCCATTTACTGCATAATGCTACATTTCCGTATTCCTCTCCTCTTGTAAAAATCACTATGTGGCCCAACGGGTTTAAGGTACTCCACTGTCCTTGCATTACAGAATTCATGAGAATACTCAATTCAGCACCAACTGGGGTGTAAAGTGTTTTACATTATTTATGCATCAAAGGCAAGTTGTAGCCTCAATGGCATGGGAGTATAAATTGCACCCCCCTGCCACAGTGATAGATGCTGCTCCCAGAAAGTTAAGTCACTCCTGAAGGAATGGTGGGTGGTATTCACACAATGGCCCGTCTCTAGGTTCACTTGTGGCCAGACACCAGAAAAGCCTCAAAGGACCACAGATGCAGAGAAGATGCACTGATTCAGCTGTGATGGATGTGTAATTTTTTTTTTTAAAACCAAAAGACATGCGTACATCATGTTACCACTAGTTTTATATAATATATATATACACACACACATACACACACACACACACATGTATATGTAAGGCCCTAACAAATTCATGGCCATGAACAATGTGTCACAAGCCATGAAATCTGGTCTTTAGGCTATTTTTACCCTATACTCTACAGATTTCATGGGGAAGACCAGCTTTTCTCACACTGGGGGTCCTGACCCAAAAGGGAGTTGTCTGGGGAGTCACAAGGTTACTGGAGGGGGTTGCGGTATTGCTGCTATGCTGCCTTCAGAGCTGGGTGGCCAGAGAGCAGCAGCAGTTGGCCAGGTGCCAAGCTCTGAAGGCAGCGCCCCGCCAGCCGCAGTGCAGAAGTAAGGGTTGCAATACCATGCCATGTCACCCTTACTTCTGCACTGCTCCCTTCAGAGTTGGGTCAGGACCCTACAATTGTAACACCAAGAAATTTCAGATTTAAATATCTGCAATCATGAGCTTTATTTAAAATCCCATGACCATGAAATTGACCAAAATGGACTGTGAATTTGGTAGGGCCCTACTTATATGTAAACCTCAGTTCCCTTGCAAAATCTCTGCAGCAAATGGTTTCAAAATTGCCTTATCCTTGACATTTCCTGGTGTTGAAAATGCTTTGCTCAAGGAACCCAGTAATAAAGAGACAGAAAATACAAAGGTTTAAGGTTAAAAAATAAACCCACAAGCTACAAGCCCTTGAATCAAACTTTGATGATTTTGAGCCACACACATTCCAGAATCCAACTATTTCCCTGAATCTAACACAGCCGAGTATTTTCAGAAAGGTCTTTTGAGACCCTGTAGTAGTGATATGTGGAAACTAATGTCCAGTGCAAAAGGGGCATCCTTTGATTCCCCACCCTCATTGGTCAAATTATTCTCATATACTTCTTCCAGTTATCCCTCTTCCCAGCACAGAGAATTATTAACTTTAGAGCAGGACCTTCTAAAATAAGAAGCATTTGGGTGATTTACAGTCAGTGGGATTAGCATTATGCCTTGATGGGATTTAGAAGGGAAAAAATGCAGGCAAAAAGGAAAGCATATAGTAGTAAACAAACTCAGTTACTACCAAAGCTGTGAACAAAGCTGCATGTGACTTTGTGCTGAGGTAGATTTACATTCCAGATATCAGGTACCATAAACAGTATCACAACGACTCAAGAGGGCTCTGAGATAAGTGGTTTTACGGTCAGCAGTGACTGAGGCATGTGCAGTTCCAGTATTAATTTCAAATACAGATGACAGGCTGAAATGCACATTCTAAAGGAGAATGGGTCAGAAAGGAGGAGAGGAAGGAAGTCCTAAGAGGAAAGAAAGTTTGAAACTTGGATGGAACAAACGGCAGCTACAGAAACTGACTATTTCCCACGTTCATTTCTCGAGGTCTTGACTCTGAGTCAGTTGTTCACGTGCAGTGTATAATATTTAGAAAAAATTAGATCAGGAGATCAAAATGACTAACAAAACCTGAACAGAAATGGAGCAAGTAGCAAAGGAACACATGATATACTGTATAGAATCAGATCAATGAATGATCCAACCAGTCCGGTATTTCATTTCCCACAGTGGCTAGTGCCAAATGCTTCAGAAAAATCCTTGTCATGCACAATTACAGAATAACTGACCCAAAGGGGAAGGTTCCTCCTAGTCCCTCTCAGTTAGTGGTTGGCTTATGGCCTGAAGCATGAGGATTTGTATTATTTTTGTTTTATCTTATCTAATGTAACACTCTCAGAATGGAAGCTCTCGTAACCTTAAACAACTAAGACTTTATGAAACCTGCAAAGTTCTTGGATTGGATTATCACAGTTTATTTATGTGCTGTATTAAAAATATTTTCTGATCAGTTTTACATATACTTTCAGCTTTACTGAATGTCCTTTGTTCTTGTGTGAGTAAAAAGGTGAATAGGAGAGCTCGATCTATCTTCTCTAAGCCAATGATTAATTTGAATACCGTTATCATGTCTCCTCTTATTCACCTTCTCTCACCAATAAACAGTGTCAACATTGTCAACCTCTCCTCCTCACCCACAGGGGAGTCTCTCCATACCTCTAACTAGCAACCAGAGCACTTCTATTTTAGGATATCTTTTTTCATTCTTCAGTAATAAGGGACATGCATAAGTACAGGGAAGAAATGACTTAGAGATTGTGCACATGGGTGTAAACACTTCAGAGTGTGTATGTATTAACATTCTACTTGTTGGTTTGGAACTTCCATTTCAATCTCTTTAGCCTTGACACTTCCAAGTTTGTGTGGAAAAGGCAAATGTTAATATTATGTTTGTAGCCTTCTCTCTCCTCTTCAATGCTCGTATATTACCTTTCACAGTCCCACAACTAATCTGCCATTGCACCTGTTGTGCATGCGTGCAATTCTTTAGGTGCACATATTTATATTATCATGTTACCTCTTTAATAAATGGCCATATGAAGGAGAAGTGATGTTCTTCAGTTGACAATAAAAATATTTTAGTCAAGAGGTGTGGAGAATGCAGTGTAGTGGTCACTAGGCTGAAGATATTTATATGGTTATCTCAAGACCATGTTATCCTCTTACAGGGAATTATTTATATTTTTATTTTGTTTACCCTCACAAAATTCATGTGGCCCTCTGCAGGAAGAAACATCACTTAAGCATATTTAAAATACCTATGCATGCATATGCAAATGCGAAACGGACTCAAACACTGAACAATGAGATTTAAAGTGCTGTACCAGTATTTCTTAAAGGAGACAGATAGCTGATTAAAACATAAAGGCCAGATTTTCAGACAGTGTAAACTGGTGAAGCAACTGAACTATACCAATTTATATCAGCTGGGGTGCTGTCCTAAAATCCACTGGAAAAAGCTGAAGAAAATGAGGAATTAAAATGATCTTTTAAAATTAATTAATACAATTTTAATGTGCAACATTCATTATAGAACTAGTATGTATGATATATGTCGTATCAGTAGAGAGAATAACTATTTTTATTTTTAAAAAAATATTCCTATACTGTGGCCTCTCTTAGCGTATCAAAATAATATATAGCCCTAATGAAGCAATCACCACATTTTAGCTCAGGAATTAAACAATAAAAAAATTCTATTAGAGAAGTCAAATTTACACTATGCCTAATGTACCCATGTTTATACATGTACCCATGTTTATATAATGAATCATCATAATAAATGATAAAAAATATAAGTACTATTTGCTGCAAGTAATTATATGGTGAAGAGAAATTACCGAATAAAGTAAAATTACATTTATTTCATTTCTGTTTATAACAGTGAGAAAAACCAAGGCAATTTATCACCATTGGATTGGTTACATTAAAAATAAGTTTCTTTAAATATGTTATTAATAACACTGTTAATTAACCAAATAACGAATTTTAAAACCCAATTTACTGGTAATTATTTATACCCTTTGTTGATTATTTTTTGTTCATTTTCAGGTTCTTAGAGGTGCAATGTTTGTTTCCAACACTGCAAGCGAATGTTTATTTGTTTAAAAATGCCTGTTTTCACTGTAATTAAAAAAAAAAAAAAAGTGAAAACATTGCTGTTAATTGTGGATTTTATAGAAGATTTTTATTGCAAAATCTGGTCTCAATTTTAGTTAATAGTGTTATTTTAATACTCTAATGCAAAATAAATAAGGCAAAGTAGACAGCAAACTGGGGGACAGACAACTTGGGTCACAAAAACATAACTAGACTCAGATGTTTTCACTATCATTTTCATTGTGGTAAAGGGTGGAGGAGTAGGGTTGGGGTCCAAGCTAGTAAAGTTTTGTGGTAATTTTGCACAGCAATGTTAGACTATGAAAGCAGCAGGGTGTCCCTTCCACTCCTGGCAGTTTGATCCAAGACTAGATTAAAATCCTTTGTGATGGGAGCAGTTCTGGAAATGCTTTCCTTTATTTGCTGCCAGCCTTCACAGATTCACTGACTTTGCAGGCTACCCTAGCAGTCACAAACAGCCCAGTACACAACCCATTTACAGGAGGCAGAGATGTGCTGCAGGGCCAGTGCTGCTCTTTGTGAAATGCATTTTGTCTGTGCCTCACCTCAGCATTTGATGCAGAAACAGCCCAGTTCACCCACAGCGTGCTCTGACTGAAGAAAACCTGCTCAATTTGCGTCAACTGGATGTATCTTATTAAACCATGGCATCTCTGCAGAGCAATAGCTTCTTTTTTCAATGCCTATGGGCACCACAGTGAAATTCATTCCGGTGCAAGAGGCCGGTGTAAGGCCCTTCATACTCTCTAAGCCCTGCAGGGGCTGCACCAGAGTGCTCATGCACAGCCTATGCAGCACAAGACTGGTCTGTGTGCCAGCTAGGTGGAGGTGGTCCAAGGAGCGCCCACATCAGGAGCCGGAGATTGTTTTTATGCAGATCCACTAGCTCCAGCCTTTGACAGTTTGCAGCTTCTACTCCAGCTGAAGGGTAGTCCTTATGTGTATATGTGTGGAGAGGAATTACACCTACCCAAATGGTCAGTCTTCCTGCAGACAGAACAAATGTCACCCCACATGGGGATGACCATTCACTGTGTAAGGGCCTGTCCATACAGAAAGTTAATCAGCAACAACTTCATATGTAGCCAAGCCCCAAATCTGCATTCATTCTAGCTGCCAACAAGTGGGCCACCGCTTAGATCAGAGCAAGGAGCGCAGAGGGGCAAAAGTTCACGGAGCTATCCATGCATTCTGAAGTCTCAGCAGTCCCAAAGATGAACATTTCTAACCTGCTGCTGATCTCAGGTGGGTTGGATAATTGCTACTTTGTGTCCCCACCCCCAAAAGATACTCAGTGATAACAGTCACATTTCTAGTGAAGAGCCTGGAAGAATCCCCCAGAGGAGGGAGACTAACTTGCTTTAAGATACTGGTTTAAATATGAGGAGACTGAGTCTGTGTGTGTACAGGTAAGACAATAAAAGCTATTGCCCACAGAAGATTATCCTGTATAAATGTTCATATCTGCTTCCCTCAGACCTTTCCAAAGAATTTCAGTTAGAGGCTTTGATACCTGGAGATGAAGGGAACCTCAGCTACTGAATGTGTGTTCACAAGCTAATTATGAGCCACTCTACCAGGAACCCAGAGCTCTGTGGCTGCTAAATACCTAACAGCGTATACAATCAGGAGTACACAATGCTAGAATTTCACAGGCAGTCCAAACCACAACCTGAGCTGATTTCCTAAGGAACTGGCCATTTCACTGATTGTAAGGGCAGATTCTGAACTCAGTTACAGTTGAATAGAAGACAACAATGAACAGTCACTGAACTTCAGTTTGGAAGATTTTGCTGTTTACCATGGAAGTGAGCACAGCCGCGGTATCAGTTCAGAGGAAGAGGGCAGACATGCAGGGATGTACACTGGGACGCAGGTCAGTCTGCCAAGATCATAAGAATAGAGGCCAGACTGTGAACCCCTTACTCATATTTGTGAGCAGTGACTCACGAGTCATCTCACGGACAAAATCTGGCTCTAGATGTGGAAACTGAGAGAGAGTTTGGGCTAGCATCTTCCTCTTTTTAGCCACTGCCAGACTGGCCACACGTTCATAGCTGAAATGGGTTCAAAATCTCCTCTTCACCAAGACACCGAAGCCACCATTTTGCTGCATTCATACTACAACTGCAAAATGGTGACATTTGGAGACAAGTGACGCATGTCTCACCTGCTCTGGCTGGCCCTTTTGCCCAACTCCTCTTCCATCACATATGTATTTTAAACAGGAAGGAGGCAGAAAAACAGTCTGAAAGAAGTGCTTTTTAAATATACCTATATCCACACACATATCCCTTTAATTTTCATGAAATGGTCCAGAGTCCCTATGCAAGTCAGAGCATCTCCAGAAAAGTTCTTTGTATTAGAACTGAAGAACATATCAGGAGGTGGAAGAGTTTCTGGGAGACAGTTTATTCTCCCCTGGAGGTGTACATAGGACTCCGTTAACATCAATGGGAGTCACGCACAGCCATCAAGGAAAGAAAAATAATCTTTATTTAAAAAGGTTCAAGTGACAGCAGAATACACAGGGGAGACTCTTGCCTATGTCACCTTTGAAAACACCAAAACTCCTACGCTTGTCCAAACCCTTCAGGTTATGGCTAATTAGAATCCCATTAAAATATAATGAAGCACAGGTCTCTTAGGAGACTTCCTTGCAGTACTTGCTGCCCTTTAATCAGATGTGTTGCACATGATGATAGCATCTAGGGAATTCCCAGGCTGGAGGTAGGGGTGGAGAAATTCAGTGCAGTTCAAGGTAGCTGGTGGCCTGACCTTCATCACGAGCACCCACTGCTACTGGTTTGGTCTGTCCAGCCCTACACTGTGATCACTAATCCCTCCTACATGGAAAGCAGAAGACGAGTGTCACGTAGGCTATGGAACCAGGAAGAAAGAACCTGGCCATTGTCAACATGCCACACTGCTTACAGGTTTTGTTTTTCAGAGTAGCAGATGCCGGTTACACGCTTCTCTCTCTCTTTTTTTAAACACCCTTTCTTCTATATCAAGAGCTCCTCCCAATCCACACCTACCAACAAAAGCACACTCACTCGCACACTGGAGAAAGGGATATATGCAGGAATCATAAATCGAGCTGATTCTGAAGATGCTGAGCACCTTTAACTCCTCTTGATGTCAGCAGCAGTGGAGTTGCTCAGCATCTTGCAGGATTGGGCCCAAAAATGTGTAATTCAACAATATGCCTAAAAAAAAAGTTATTTTCCTTATCAGCTTGGTCCTTTCGCATCTCTGAGATAGGTCAGAATGCCTGGCCATTTTACCAGCAGGAAAATGCTAATTGAGTGGTTCTCCTCCCCACAAACAGTGTGTGCGTGTGTGTGTATATTATATATATATGCAATGTATATAGTGTAAATTACTAAGGAGTATGATTTCAGTGTTTATTGTTTACATTGCATGTAAATAAACAAACAACTCCTGCATTAATCTCTGCAAAGTGCTATGTGGAAAAGATCATTGAGTGCATCTGAATATACGTAACACATTAACGAAGTCAGTGCAAAAAAATCTCTGGAAAACCAAACTAAGATGCAGCATTAAGATATATGAACTGCAAGCAACTTAACATCACCTTTTTTACCTGAACAGAATTCTACCTGGGGTAGAACACAGGGAGACCTGCCCCTAAGGCCCACTAAAGGACAGGAAATAGAACAGTCTTTCTTGCATCCTGATTTCCATATCTATGTAGGGTGGGAGTGGGCTGCAGGGGAAAGCAGGATATTCTCTTTTGTCTATAAAATACTCAGTTTTGCTTAAATGGGATCCAGCTCCTCACTAGCCTGGGCAGCAAATCACCCTGAAAAGAATAATTCTTAATCAGTATGGAAGAATCATTGCAGGAAAGGAGCAAACACACTCTCCCTCCTTTCCTTAAGTTACAATCAGACTTGGCATCAATCCAATATTCCATTTCCAGTTTCTCCGGACTTCAGATCAAAATACATTTCCTGTTGTTTCTGGCCAGGCACCATAACCCCAAAGATACTCCCACCCCACTCATGTTTCCCTCACTCTCTCTTTCTGTGTCACACTAGCAAGCACACAACTGTACCTTCCCAGCTGTTGTCATCACACAATGCTGTCAAGTCCAGCCGAGGCACTTCTGAGACGAAGCTATCTTCCTCACCATCAGCATTTTGGTTCCTCTGTAATTTGGTTTCGGGAATGCTCGAGTGCTCCTGAATCTTCATGCTCGAAATCTGCTATCAAACACACAGCAAAAAAAAATGTTCAGAGGGAGGCAAAAAATTCCTAGAGCTGCAGCAACGAGTGTGTTCCTTTAAGCTAAAAGATCAAAAACAAACCGTCCACAATGCTTCCAGTTCAGAAACTAAATTCCCTGTTCAGTGACGCTGAAATGTTAATTGGTCACTCACAGTGGCAAATACATCCGTCCATTTGCTTTCCTTGAACTTTTCCTGGCTTAGAAAGCCACACGGAGCTCCTGAGACTGTTTGTCCAGACAACTGCATGCAGCTGAAAAACGCCTCGAATCACTGACTGGGAAGAACAAGGATGGAGGGGGCGGGAAAAGAGGGTGAGTGCGTTTCCGTAAAGAAGTGAAACTCTTCGGAACATCAACAAAAATGCGGTTGTTGTTGCTAAGGCTACAGTAGCAACACGGTGTCTTTTAAAAGCAGCTGTCGCAGCTCCTGAGGCAGAAGCTCTGGACAGCGAGAAGCGCATGCCTCGCACACGAATGCTCTCCTGTAGGCTGTGCAGGCTCGGATCAACTAGTGCCAGCTAAGCTGTGCTGGCTGCACATGCCCTGATTTCCTGTGGCTGTTTTCTAGCTGGGCGTGGAGAAGAGCAGAACTATTTATGGAGGACCTCTGGGCATTAAAGCAACGTTGCACAAATCTAAATGGCAGTAGGGTTTGGCTTCTCAGCTGCAAGTAGTGTAGACCCTGGGAAAAAGTAAAAAAAAAAAAAAAAAAACGCAGGGAAAGAGCAAGTACCTTCCCACCCCCGTTTTTCTCTCTTTTCTTTCTTTCTTTCTTTTTTTAAGCACACAACCTGCTGTCAAGTAACTGATCCATAATTTATATCTAGCAGGAAGCAACTGCTGCTTGCTTCACTATTATACACCCGCTGAATACTACATAGGGTGCGTGTGTTCATGCAGAAATCACTGCTATTCTCCCACTCCAGATACACTGCAGGGGTGTGTGCGTAACAGCACATATGCTGTGCGTGTGCACACATCACCTTCTGAATAGTTCTGTCACTATGAGACAAAGTAGGGGAGCAGTCCCTGAGGGCTTCTAATGCACAGGAATCTGAACCGTCTTGAGTAATGACCTTCGTAACTACTCAGGATGGGGGTTCCAGAGAAAAGAGAAAGTAAAGCATGTATGTATGTTTATACATCTACACAAACACAGCATTCAGAGTGGGCAGTAGTAATATATATAACAGTAGTGATGAGCTATACATACACTGTTACATAATACTTGATTTCAGTAACATAGTTTACTCTTAACTGATGGATCATAGTGAAGTAGTTAACTGACAAGCAGAATGTTAAACAAACAAACAAAAAGACCTTCTAGCTATCTAGTGAGTGATATAGAGGAGCACCAATGATTATGATGAGAGTTTGTGTCCAAAGAACGTGACTCTAAAGAGAACTGTCGTTCAGACAGTGACACTGGATCCAAAACACACTTCAAAGCTGTCCGAATGGACACTGCGTACGTGTGTGTCCCTAAGTCGCATATGAATTTTGTGTCCTATTTACAATATTCTAAGACAAACATTTTATTGTATTCAGCAAAGCAATTAATATTCTACATTAGAGAAAACCGCTCAGAGACTATGCAGGATATCTAGATTTTTTTTTAAAAAAAATATAAACTTGATGCTGAAGATCCTGGTATTTATAAACACTGCAATGTAATGCATTGGTATAACTACATTTTGTTTCTCTTTTCTATAGGTTAGCTTTTTAAAACATTATTTATCAGAAAATAAGGCAATGCTAGCTGATATTAACATGAATTAGAAACTTAACTCTCCCTGTTTTACAATGCACCAAGGAAATATTTGACACCACCAAGTGTATGTATCATGAGCACAAATGTCAATTCACTACCCAATATCTTGCAAGCTGCTTCCCACATGTGGACTTAAAATATTTCCTTACAGTCAACAAAATCATATTTTATTTTTTTCTGAAGAGATTTAAATGATTACAGACTCCTATAACAACACGATTCATGACAGGGCAGAAACAGTGCTATCCACTCCCTAAAGAACAAACTGTACCATTGTATAATCTGCCCTCATGTCATCACACTAATTTGAGACTGAAAATCCTGCAATGAGCTTTCAAAGTGATGTAATTAATATAAAAATCCAAGGGGGAAAAACATACTAAGTTTCTACAGCAACTGGATATACTAAACTATTTTCTTTAGCTAACAGAACATTCAGGAATAAACGGATCATTTAGAAGGCAGCGACCAGAAAATGTAATTTACCTTATCATCATCATTTATACTTATTACGGAATTAACTGTTTACCCACAACGACTTTATAATTTCATGATTCATCATGACTCTGGATACGTTATATCTGCAGCCGATATAAATGCACGTTCCAGATGGGTATATGTCACCGCACTGTAAATATTTCCATTGACATAGTAACTTAATTACATGTGTTTTCCTTTGAGGTCACTTAGTTGATTGCAATATTTGAAATTCTTGCTTAAAAGTGGATTTGTCCTGTTATAATAATCAGTTACTGTTAGTTCTTGAGGGCCTGGGCTACTTACTCACTCGTGTAGCTCCTAATACTATGAATAAACCATTAGGCATTCTGAAGAATAACGGTGGCTTAAACCCAAGAGAGACAAGAAGACAGATGTGCACTAGTGCACCTAATGCATTTGAATTAACAATCTCAACCTACAGTTCCATGGATAGTTCACTATTTTAATAAACCACAATTTTCTTTTTGGTTGCCTGATGCAACTGACTTCCAGCCTTTATGAAGCTGAGTTGGAAGTATAAATAGTAACAGAAAAAATGGGAAGCAGTATGTTTCAGGGGTCAGTATATTACCATTCCTTACAAATCTAAACAACTCTGTACTGATCTTACTAGCCTGAAGTCATAATATACTGCTGATATTAGTAATATTAAACAACAAAATCTTACAATAACACTCTGATATAATTTTTATAAACCTTTCGCAGCTACATTTTGTAGGAACTAATATTGTGGTTGCAAATAACTGGGATTGCAAGTGATGCCACTTAGAGTTTAACTACATGATTAAATCAATAAATCGGGTAGGCCGATATTTACACGATTTATTTGTATCTGGCAAAACTGGAGCTGCAAAATAGAAGGTCAGGTTCTGATCGCTTTAAAAAAAACAACAGGTCCTTTACTGAGCTGTTCATTTTAGAGATGGAAGATTACGTAGGGGCAAACAGCATATTTCAACTCCGTAGCTGAAAGGCTGGTACTAGAGCCAGAACAGAAGTGAATGTCATTGAGACAGCTCTCTCTCTCTCTCTTGGTTCTTCATGGGTAAGATAACAACAAAGCAGAGGTAGCCTTTTATGCTTATTTCAATTCTGACTGGGGAATGACGACAGTGATTACTGTTTTGGTTGCAGTAATGGACAAGGTGCTGCCGAAACAGAGACCAAGTCATGATTCTTATTCTGAAGTGTGTATGACAATGTGCTCAGCCATCTCAAAACGTTAGAAAGAAAGAAAGAGAAGTGTGTCGGAATTGAGTTTAGAAGTCTGTATTCTACTTACACCCAGAAGTGGATCCAAATCTCTTTTGCATTTATTTTAAAGAGCACTCTGACCCTCCTGCTAACAAGCATCTAGAACTCTGAGACATGGACACCTTCTCAGAGGTGCAAGATACTAACCATTCTGTGGCTAACCCCCTGAATTATGCAGTTTCACTGCAGCTGAGGAATCATATGCAGCTTTGCATAAATGTAAAGAACTAAAGATTTTAGTGATTTCACTGGGGGGAAAATACCAGCACCCAACGGTACCCCTCTATTAGTTCATTTGGCATTAAATTCCATGTATTTCACTCAAATCCTGACATGTGTAATGTGCTGCAAAGTTGATACAGGAAATGCATTAACTGTATTATAAACATTGGCAGGTGGAAGCTAGAGGTTTCTGCAGTTGAAGCCTCCCTACCCCACTTTTTTTTTTTTTTTTTTTTTTTTAAAGACCTGGGGAGTCTGGGAAGCCATTCTAGTTTGTGGAATGAGCACATCAGCTGGATGTCAATATGATCAGCAGTTAATATGCTGACAAACAGACTGGCATTATTATGTTTCCAAGTCAACACTGAAATGAATGGGAACAGCCTACATGCTTCTGAGAGCTACTCTTTCAGGGTGTATGCAGACCCAGACAGACATCATTTACATTGGTTACATTCAGTTCCGCTTTAGAAAGGTTTCCTTTGCAATTCTAAGTGCTAGAAACCGTTTTTTTTAAAGCTGAAAATTTAGATTTCGGAGCAAGTGTCTATAGCCAAGGATGGACAAAATTCTTGTCCATCCTTGGCTATAGACAAGCGAATTCCAATGGACAAGCAAATTCCAATGCTCCAGAAGTGCAGAATACATGGGGCTCTACATGCATGCATCCAGGGTTCAGTGAAAACCAAAAACTGCATGAGCAACAACCAATGCCTATTAAAGTATCTCAGCTTGCAAGCTCCTCATATCTTCTTCAAAATCCTTATACTGGAGGTGGAGTGGAAGGGTAAGTAAAAGTCTTTCACGTGTTGTGAATGAGTTGTTTGTTTCAAAAGGTATGTTTTAAGCTCCCCTAAGCAACAGGCTTACAAGGCACAAGGAATGTAAAACTACCGTGAAGGAATGCAACATTTTCTTGACCTTGTAATTCCTATATAATGTGATCTCAGGGTTAATGCTGCACTTTTCTTATTGAAGTTTAAGTTCTTTTTAAGGAGAAGTTCATTTTGACACCACAAATTTAAATATTCCAGATTTTTTAAAATAAAATGAAAAACAAAAAACAAAACTAGTTTGAAATCCAAGGGTCCATTCTTAGGAGTTACTGTGGAAGTTCCTGTCCATACCATGCAGGAACATGGAGACAGCCACCTCTGCAGACCCCTGTCTCCTCTCCCACAAAGAATGGAGAGGTGGGGGCAAGGCATGGTTGAAGCCCCCATAAATGCGCCAGCCAGCCCAGCTGAGCCAGTGTGGAGTTATCTGGACCTGATGCAGGGCTGTCAAAGATTGTTTCCCTCCATGGAGCCAGGGGGAACTGGGGACTAGACTGTGCATTTCTGAGTCACAGAGTGAACTCTGGTCAAGCTGAGAGCTTGTGGCAAATTGAGCCTTAAGGCAATGCCATCTCCCTCACTGAAAACATAGCCTGCATAACCTCTGGAGCAGGGCCATGTTGAGCCCAACGAGTCATCATTTTTCAGACAATCACTTCCTGTTCTCCATACACTTCCTGAGAGTGACACTGCTGGAAATCAAAGGGTCTAACAACGTCAACAATAGTTGCTACTGTTTTTTTAAACAGTGCAAAGAGATGGGTTGAAAAATATCAGCTGCAAACCCCCCCTCAACCTCCAACCTGTCACGTGGAATACAGACAGCCCTCGTCCACAATACCTTTCCCTTCTCCCCATCTCTCTTAAAATCTCCCCCTCTGCCACTAGTGCAGCTCCACCAGTGGTAGTAACTAAAGGGGCACTGGTACAGATAAGTCTCTAGTGGCACTTTAACTGCTGTGCTGTGTAGACCCGCTGAGCAGTGCTAAATGGACCAGTGATTAAAATGTCAGCAGCCTACTTTACATTGGAACTCCTTTTGTGGCACTTACCAGCAGAACTGCAACTCGTATTGCAACTTTAAGGGACAAAAAAGTCTTCTACAGGCACAGCCAGAGGAAAAGAAATGTGGGGTAAAAGATGGCATGAATGCTTTTCAGGTCATAACTCCAATTAACCCGTATCTAACTGACTTCTCAGGCCACGTTTCTTAGAATATTTACAGTCACTGGCAAGAAGCCAGGGTGAAAACATGATTAGCACAGGGCAGAAACAGACCCCTTCTAAACAGGCAATTTCCTCCCTCAAGTCACCATCCCCAAGAGAGAAAGGGGGGAAAATATTCATTTTGCATCAGATGGCATCATGTAAATTTATTCACCAAGATTAGGAAACCACAATGGGAAGTCTTGTATAAAAGACCAAAATTATTTCAGAAGAGAACAGGAGAGACAAAGTTAATCTCAGTACATGGTAAACTAATCAGTCACATGCCCTGCTCACTAGGATCTTTATGGAACTCAGTGTCAAACTGCTGACTTCAATGTCTTTTGTTTTTTTGATAAGTAGGAGTTATAAGGAAAGGTGTTTAAGATGTTTTAAGACGCCTCATTGTTCAATTATATCCAGAAGAAAAACAAAGCAAACTCCATTTTGGAGATCAGAGCGCTGCCTCACAGTTACAACATTTCATTTGAAGCCTTTCCCTTCCTGACAAGTTAGTCGTATAAAATTCAATGTTTTTGTTTGTTCTGCCCAGGACCAACTCTCAAAAATATTAAGATACCAACCTGTGAGTGCTTGAAAAACACATCGTTGTCTTCATTTTCTTTGCTATTGAAAAGAAGAAAAGAACCAGAAATAAACCAGACTGTCTCACAGTGAAAGCAGACTTTTGTACCCCCTACTTTTTATCCTTTGGCTACGATTGCCAATACCAATCTCTTTTAAAAAGATTTGTGCGGGCTTGCTCTTGCTTGTAAATACAGTAAATGTGCAATATTCAGTGTCACGACACTTTAAGCTGCTATCCCATCCATTTTACTTCCTCTTAGAGGCTATCTGTGGAAAATATAATGAAATTAAATTCTGCTGCCTTTAATCCAAATAAATTCACATCTCCCAACAAACCCCACACTCACAAATACAGCAATGGAGTAAAATTCTCCTCACTCAAGCAAACAAGAGTGATTGGGCTCTATGCGGGGGGAAGGAGGAAAATTAAGTGCAGAAAAGAGGGGTGGAACCCTTAAATGCGGGCCCAGGGAGCTGGGCTGAAGTGTATCGGCTGCCCTTCTGCAATAGATGTCTTGGGGTGTATGCTGGGATTTACAGTACCCATGAAAACAGAGACCCTGGGATCCTTCTCCTGGTCCACCCATCTCCCTACCCTCTATATGACAAGAGCCCCTTTTTGGTATACGAGGCTTTCCTGCAGAGCCTCTCTCAACTCTCTACAAATCCAATGTGGTGGTGAAGCTCCTCGCCAGCAAACTGAAAGTCACCTCCATGGACTCTTCAGGGTCTGTCTATACAACAGATGGGAGCATGATTCCCAGCGCAGGGCAACAGAAACATGCTAGTGGCGGCATAGCCACAGTAACAGCACCTCTGCATACACATGGGGCAGCTCGCCCAAGCTGCTGCCCATTACCCACGTTACAGTGCTATTTTCAGCAAGCTTGCCCTGGAAAACAACAATCACATGGCATCAAACCACCTGGAGAGCAAAAACGTAAGCTATAAAAGTCACCTTTCATCAGACAAAACCTCCATGTCATCAGGTCCTGCTCTGGCTATTGGCCTTGAGGAGCTAAAACTTTCCATACTCTGTAACAAAGCAAATATTAAGACAATTAAGTTAGATAAAAAGAATAACAATGCTGGAGGCTATTACAACACAGTATCCAAACCAAGCATTACATAGAACAAGGGGACAGTCACAGGTCTATCTTTCATACAATTGCAATTTAAAAAAGCATGCTTTATCATCAATTTCCTGCAATAGAAACAACAGCGTGGCACTGAAACAAGTGCCTCTCACCAGAAGCCCTTGAAGTGTTTCACAAAGAACAGTGTGAGACACTAAGATTCTTGTCCCCATTTAACAGATTGGGAAAAAGAACAAGACAAAGGCAAATCTCTTAACAAGCTATGGAAGAGCTAGTAACAAAATCCAGGACGTCTGCCACCAGCCAATCCTATGCTTTACTCACTAGATCACATTCAAATCAAGAATTTTAAGGTGAAAGCAACCAAAGAAATAGAGTTGCCTCAAAACACATTTTAATGACAGCACAGTTTGTGTTTGTCTCAGGAAGAATCAAAGTGCCTCCTCTTGAAAGAGGAAGAGACTAAGGATGAAAAATGATTACATAACCTCCATGCATATAGGAAACTACAACAACGTGAGTGCAGGACAATCAGTTACAGAATCTTGATTAGAGGTTTGCTCTGATCATCAGCTATGAGGAATATGAATGATGGCATTCATCTCAAGATTGAAAAATTATTAATAGAATCTGAACTCTCATCTCTCCTGGTTCGCTTGTGTAAAAAAGGCATATAAATGACCGTCAGTTTTATAGACATGATTTCATTAGACACTGGCTATCTCAGCCACTGATCGCAAGTCTGTTTGTATCTCTTACTAGACTCCAAGCTAAATTCTAAAAAGATCACACAAAAATCAAACAAAAAATGGATGCACAAAAAAGACCCACATTTGGACACACAGCATGTATAAAGTAATGGCATATGCAAATGGATAATATGAACAGAAGATACACCTGAAAAATCTGACATTTGTAACTGATGTGAAAATCTAATCCTTAATTTGAATTAATCCAATTTTTTTTAACCTTCCATCACTTAAGGTCAACTCACATATTCTATACTTGTAAGCAACACATGTAGTTCACTTTCTTTGCGCTGAATACATCTCACCTCTATAGGGTCTATAAAAACAGATAATGAGAGAGAATGGGGAAAGCAGAGCAAACATGAGCAAGTACTGTACACACTTGAGTGTCTGCTTATTCAAAATTGTTTTCCTACTAAGTTTCTTTCAAACTGGAAGCTTGTTTCAAAATTGCCTAGAGCCTCTTACTAGATACATTGAATATGGCCATTTCATGCATAAGCTTTCGTGGACTAATACCCGCTTCATCGGATGCATGACGAAGTGGGTATTCGCCCACGAAAATGCATCCGACGAAGTGGGTATTAGCCCACGAAAGCTTATGCTTTAATACTTTAGTTAGTCTTTAAGGTGTCTCAGGACTCTGTCACTTCTGCAATTCCAGACTAACACGGCTACCCCTCTAATTCTTGATTTCATACATGCGAGTACAATTTTTCAGTTCTTATGTTTGGATATGTCTCCCTCCTGGAAGGCAGCCTTCAGTGGCTTTAAATAGAAGAAAAGGCTCTCTGTCAGTACATCAGAGTGCAGTTCCTCAAAACAGCGTAGAGAACACAATTCCCAGAGCACTCGGAGACATTCATGAAGAAGAACTCCCTTCTCTTTAAAAGCAGTTGTGATCTTTTGGCTACACAATTCCATCAGCAGAGTCTAGTTATGCTTCAGCATTGCCATAGGAGCCTCTTTTGATCTCACTTTTATGCCTGGTCACCTTGAATTTTAGAAGCTTAAATAAAAACAGGGAATAAGTTTTAAGGTTTATTATTTGGTTTTGCTCAGGAGGGTTAATGGAAGAGGATTTCTCTTGGACTGGCCCTTCACACTCTGGGTCAGATGCTACTGAGCAGATAAGACAAGAGTCCCCACACAATTCCCTAGTAACCACTTCAAGCTTCACAGATGGGGTGAGAAGAGTTAAGAGAAAATGGGAAAGAGGATGATGTCTAAGGACTCCTGGGGCAGAATCTGTCTCTTAGGGTTTTTCTACGGAGGGAAGTTATATCGGGATAAGCTAAGGCAGGAACTTAAATCTGTATAGTTCTACCAGTGTAGTATAACCACTCGTGTGAACACCCTGAATCTGGTATAAGAGTACCTTTTTCAGTTTACCTTATATTCATTTGGGAAGGGGATTATGGTAATCTGAAAAAAGTCACTCATATACCAGAATAAGAGCATCCACATGGGAGGTTATACCGGTATATCTACCTAGAACAGGAGTGGGCAAACTTTTTGGTCTGAGGGCCACATCAGGGTTGCAAAATTGTAGGGAGGACTGGGTAGGGAAGGCTGTGTGCCCCCAAACAGCCTGGCTCCACCCCCATTTGACCCTCACTCATTTCCCGCCCTCTGACTGCCTCCCTCAGAACCCCCAACCCCCCCTGCTCCTTGTCCCCTGACCGCTCACTTCAGAAACTCCCTATCCCTAGCCACTTCTCTGGGATCCCACCCCCTATCTAAACCCCCTGCTCCTTTTCCCCTGACCACCCCCTCCCGAGACCCCCCCACCCTAACTGCCCCCCCAGGACTCCCATGCCCTATCCAATCTCCCTGTTCACCCTTAGATTCAAAAAGCGATCTTGGGTATCAAAAGGTGGGAGACCACTGGATTAGCGCCTTGCCAACCCCCAACCCCAAGATATTCAATCAAGTAGGTATTTTGACAGTCTCCCCTTCTAAAAAGCCACATTCTGGGCCATATTCTCATTTATACTTCACTCTGTCAGAGCGAAGGGACCTGAATGGGGACATCAATGTAATGTCCTCCCACTTTCAGGCCCCTTTACTCTGCCAGAGTGATATTAAGAGGCCTCCAGTGTAAAAGCAAATCAGGCTCTCAGTGGCATTTGAGTGGAAGTTGCACATGTGTATCCAGCGCCAGGACATGGCCCCAAGTCTGCAGAAATTAATTTGCTTTACATTGATTTAAAAGAAAGAGAAATATTTCCAATACTTGTGGACTGTCACCATGCCATTCATTAATGCCATAATGGGAAGCAGACCCCGGCGCCCCCCCCCCGGCCAAGAAAATGACACAGTTTTCCCCATTAGAGAGGAGGAAAGGAGGCAACTGCACATAAATCCCACAGGAAAGCTACTGCACGTTCAGTGTGTGCCACCATAGGGCATTTAGCTCTACTCTGGTCACTTTGGAATTGTAAGTACTTTGTGCAAGAGGGTCTTTTTTGGATGGGGGAGGCTCCTTGCAGGTTCCCCACCTCCTGGACACCCACAAAAGAGCCCCTTACACTCTTGGCTCAAGTGTTGAAATCTGTCTCATGCAGCAGCTCTAAGGAGAGAGTCGTGTGGATACAGACCAACACGGCTACTACTCTGAAACCTGTCAAAGGATGCAGTCTTTCAATGTCTATTATATGTGATAAGATGCTGATGCTTCGTGCTAAATTTAATACATGGAGCCTATAATTTCTCAGTCTCTGTATTTCATTTTATCAATGCCATGCCTATCTAACACACAAAAGAACCCAACTCATTCCCTCTTCGATATTGGTGTACAGTTTAGCCTGACAAATAACCATGGTTACATAATCTAAAACAAGTGTGCTAGAACACGATGTACTTTTTCAAAACAAACATATCGCATTTAACTGGCGCTCACTTATAGGAGACTTTGGAACTCAACCAACCACCACCAGAGAAAGTGTTCCACAGCAGGTAAAGCCTACTCTTTTCTCAGGATATTGTAATGCTACCAGAGGTGCTAAAAGTTTGTGATGTGCCAGGTATCATACGGTATTGCATGCCTGTCTTTATCAATGGCCCAAGTTGAAATACAGTGTAGGTTCTAAACTGCTAACACAACATTTAGTGCCTCTGTTCGTTATAGGGGGAAGGAGATGTTGCACTAGCAATTTTTGCAGATTGTCACTGTGGGCAAACTGTCTTCTACTAGGAAGGTCAAACAGGGATCACAAACATGCTGTGATTCAAAACAAAAAGGTTGCACAGTGTAAACCTGTGTCTTCTATAGGCGGTGCACATTCCACTGTGCTTGCAATTTGTGGTATGTTGCAAATGTGCCAGTTATGTTTGCAGTCAAAAGGTGTGATGTAGCTAGATTGATCACCTTTGATCTTAAAGGACTTCAACACGTTTTGTATACAGCACCTCTGAAATGCAGCCATTGCTGGGAGGAAGGGAAACCACCGAACTGACCCACTGATAATGCTCCGGCACCCACTCACTACAAACACCACACTGATGAGCTACGTTGTGATGGAAAACTACTGGGCAGAATTTAAAAAAAGAAACCCCCATACAAGCTGATGGTCCAATCTGCCAAGTGCTGAACAGTCCCAATCCTTCTAAACTCTTCAGGGTTGGGGACAAATTTCATTTCCCTATTCTGTTTTTGAAACCATATTGTTTTGCTTTATTAAAAACAAAAAAAGCTATGTTTAGACTAAGAGGGTCAATGTGTGAACTTGGCCCCTCTGTAACCACAATGCACTTGTTAAAAGTGCAGGGCCTGATTCTCCATGGCCCTAACCAGCCATTTACATCTGTGCAAAGTGCAAGTGATTACATCTGTGTAAATGGCTACACGAGATATTAGGCAGTGGGGAAGCGTGATGCTTGCTTGCTTATGAGTGGGATGCTCTTTCCCAACATGATAATGACCCTCTCTCCAAGTTGTGCGCCATGTTCACTTACCACAGGGCTATCCTGGTTATCATTAAGCTCAGAAAGTTTGGTGCTGGATTTCTGTCGTTTTGGTTTATTCCTTTCTCCAATATACCCGGAGTTGTTTTCTTGTAATTTTTCTACGTCCTGAGGAGTCAGAATACAATCTTCAAGGTTTCCAAATGCAGAAGGAATGTTTTCTTTGTTGATGACCTCTCTGAGGAAGGAAAAATTACATTGCAACAAACTGTTTTTTAAAAAACACAATCCTATTGCATTGATGCTACTGGCTGAGAAATGCATTATGCAGACTGGTGCAGTTCTGGAATTGTCTCAAACTCCATCTGCGTTTCATCTTATTGTAAGAAACGGTACACATGCTGTGACATCCTAAATCCCAATGAGGAGTTAAAAACAGGTGCACTACATCGAATGAGAAAACATGGTGATCAACACTGGGGACCAGATCCAACTCCCAACGAAGTCAGTGCCAAGAATGGATCAGCCCCTGGATGTACTAGTTATTTTTATAAGGTTATGGGGGTTAACTTTCCAAGAGTTTTTCTTTTTCTTAGCAACTAACAACTTGTAATAATTTCTGGTATAAATTAAAAGCAGAATTTGGGTATGGCTCCCAAAACTGCTGTAACTCATCCCTTTACTCAAGTTCGCAGGGTAAGAATTTCCACTGCACACTTCCTCCTCCCCACCTTTTTTTGGGTGGGAGAGTGAAAAGTAACATGGAACAGGATGGGAATGAAAATGTCTCATCAGCAATAACTGTACCTCTGTGAGAGAGGACTGTGTGATCTGTTGTGCTGCACGGAAATGGGTTAGCTTGCTTAAATGTATCTTATCAGACACTGGGATAAATTCCTGTTTTGTTTCGTCAGATCTGTGTGTTTTCCAGATATGTCATCTACGCTCATCTTTGCCTCCTTGTTTAGGAGGGTGGAGATCTTCTGCTAGCTCCCTTTCCCTGCAGTTGTTATTCTGCATTCCCACTCCTCTACCCTCTTAAATAGATTTTTTTTATTATGTGCAATAATAGATGTACTTTCAAAAAGACATGCATCACTGTATTTCTTCTATTTGTCTATTGATATTTATTTCCTTCCTCCCAACTGCTATGCTCCCTTTGACTAAAAGCACATCGATCATGCCAGAGGTGGAAGGCTGGAATGGCGGGTCAGAGTTATAAGCATCCACAGCAGTTTGTACAGAGAGGTACAAAGCTCAAGTTCTGCTTTCAGTAACAGCAGTGAAGCTGCTCTGGAGTGGCACTGGTGTAAACGAGAGAGGAGAAACTGACCCCAAAGTGCTTGGATAGTCCTCATGAGGATGAAAGTATTCAGATTTTTAATAAATGCTCTAGTTATTTTCTAGGTCACAAGTCATTTCTATCTTTTGTCTCTGGAAAAGGTAGATGACAGAATTATATATCTCTGGATAAAGCCTATGAGACTCATTTAATGTAGTGCAATTATTACTTTTAAACCACTGAGATGTGATTCATTACATTTAGACTGTAGGTCATGTGGTGTGCAAAATGTAAGCCCATGCATATATTTATGCCATAAATATTATCCCAGTTGTATGCTGCCACTGTATTGTGCGGCACCATGAATCTTCTTTAGAGCTGTGTCCAGACAGCAAAGAGAGAAAGCCAGCCAAAATCAGAAAGGTCTCATGAAAATTTCAATTCTTACAACTTACCTTAACAGATTCCAGGACAATTTATCCCTATGAAACCACAGAAATGGCCTGATTTCTAAGCGCCGTTAAGTTGGGAGTTTTGATTTGCTTTAAATTAATGTCTGGGACTTTGGGGTCATTACAGTACTGAAGAGTTAGCAGCTAAAAAGGGCTAGAAAGCACTAATGGCAAATATATACAATGCAATGCGGAGGCTGTGTAGAAAAAATTGCAGAGCTATATATGCTGCCAAACCATGTACACTAGCCTGCCTTTGACCTACTTACCTGAAAAGCCAGTCAGAAATTCTTTTACTGCAGTTACATTTCTCTGCTATGTTAACATTCCCTATTTACTGAATGTCATGGTGTATTCTCCAACACTGACAATTTTTAAATCAAGACTGGATGTCTTCCTAGAAGATATGCACTAGGAATTATTCTGGGGAATTTTTATGGCCTGTGTTGTACACAATGGTGAACACAATGGTCCCTGCTGGCCCTGGAATATATATTCCTGGCTGTCAAGTAGCATGGATTACAATTTTTGAGCCTGGGTGTCTAAAGTTAGGCCCCCTAAATAAAAGTGGCTTGATTTTAAAAGATATTAAGGTCTATCACTCCAGTAAGGTTTGAGGGTATTCAGCAGTTTTGAAAATAAGGTAATTTTTATAAAGGGACCTATAATATGTATTTAAGAGCCTACTTTAGGCCCTCAGTTATGCAAATGCCTAACTTTAATACGACTCCTCATATGTTTAATGTTAAACAGACACGTAAATGTTTGCAAGATCAGGGCCTGAGTTTCAAAATGTTGGCCATAGTATACAGTTGTGCTCAGTTACTGCCCTACAAAAAAAAAAAATTAATATTTCAATTTCCCTTCATACATCCATACTACACATTCTTAGGATGAAGTGTCCTATATACGTATTTTGAAACAGCTTAGACTGTGCAAAAATCCTGCCCATTTAAAAATACTTTTTATTTTCTAAAAGTGGGGAAAGGTCACATTTTCCCTTTCAGTAAAAAAATCCTCAGACCTGTGCATGAACTCCACCTCTATTCAGAATGCAATGGTGACATCTGTATTATATGTTGTATGTTATCAGAGGGAATACTATGTATGACTAATCCTTGAGAGGCATTTTAAAAAAGTAGTCTCAAAATACTGTTTTTCTGTCGTATAACCATTAGATAAAAATGGTTTATTTTTGATGAATAAAAGGGGCACATTCTTCTCTCAAATGCACACACATAGCACTGCAAAATTTGAACAGGAGCTGTCTTTTTACATGTGAAACTAGAATTTGGTCCCAATTTCGTACCTGTTTTGTTTTACTAAAGCATTTGAAAAGGTTAGTTTTGTCCAGAATTAAGTTACAAATGCCCAAACTGATTTTTTCAGGAGTGTTACTGTTTCCAGCTACATACAATGAAAACAAAAACCGAACACTATTTTTAGGCTGACACCCTTCAGCCCATTCTGCTGGGAAACAACCAAAATCTAGGCCCTGGTTCTGCAATTCACAGCTCCCAGAAAGTCAGTGGAGCTCAGCAGAGGTGCAGCAGTCACTCTGTACGCTCTCTGTTGTAGAACTGGGGCAAGGATTGTAATAACGGAGCAACTGATAGTCTTGCCTATTTAATGAGTGTGATTATGATGCTATCAACTAAATACAAGTTTCAAAGGAAAAGAAATCACGACCATACACGTCTCTGTTTCGTCGGGCTTCATCCTGCTCTTTGTGGTGCCGCCTCCTCTGCTTGGTGGACACATTTGAAGAGGCTGATGATGTTCCTGATTCGGAGTCCTCTGAACTCTGCCCACCTGAGCCATGAGCATCAAAGAGATGCTGTTCCACTGCCGAGCGGATCGTCTTCTCTAAATATCTGTCAAGATGAAAAACAAGGTCAATCAAACTTACCAGAAAACCTCTTCTTTTTAAAGGTCACAATTCTTTAATAACTGCAGTAGTGTCAAAACCACGCGTTGGATGGTGCAGACACATGATAAGACATCGGCTAAATTGCTCAGATGTGGGTGATTAAAATGGAGCACCTAAAGCAAAGGGAGCCAATTTTCAGAAGTGCTGAGCACTCAGCTCCCATTACCGTCAATGGCTGCTATGGCCGCTCAATACTATTGCAAAGGAGTCCATTTTTATTTAGGTGCCTAACCGGAGTTCCCCGAATTAACAGACCCCGGCACGAAGAGCTTTAGTTTGAAACGAGAATTTAAGATTGAAGTGATTAGACAACCCATACTAAGGCTCTACGGTTTTTTAATGTGTGTTTTTAAATTCACTCCCAGTTCTGGGGAGGGATGGGGAGAGCACTGGGGGGTGGAAAGAGGGACAGAACATGGGCAAAAACAACAAACAATCACCTCATGCTGGATGACCCAAGACAAGCAAACCCAGGGGTAGGGGGGTTGCTTTAGGTCTGGAGAGCTGGTGCACGCATGATGCAAATATGCACAAACGGCCCTGCATCATTCCTTCTCTCACCTGTTCTTCAGGGACTGACCCCCAGCGGGGGTCGGAGTGGTGTGTATGGGTAGGGAACACCACTTCTCACAGCTCCCTGGTGCACTGCCAGAATGCTCCTGCTGCACCTCCACTGCCGATGGTGCGGTGCAGTGCACTCCTCTCACTGCGCCTGACCAGCATTGTCCGCCTGGATAATGTGAGGCTGCGGCTATAGTCACGCCTCCTCTTTAACTTGCCCCCGTCCTTTTGGGGTGACCAACTCCCAGAGGAGCTAGGAGGGAGCAGTCCCTTGTGACAGAGTGCACAGACTACACTGGCCCCTGTGAAAGGCTCTTAGAAGTAAGGACTTTAAGTGACTTGTACATAAAGGCCACGAACATGTGAGCAGCAAGTTCTTTAATAAGTCTATGGTAAGGGCATGCTCCCGAAAGCGTGGTTAGACAGGTTATCAGGGTGAATGCTATTCATATTTACACTCATCATGTATCTCCGCCACCACTGACTACGGGGGAGATTTTCAAAGGCACAAAGGACACTGAAATGGGACCTGGGCACCCAAGTGTTCACTGTGCCTTTGCCCATCTCTTCCTAAATACACGGAGTCATTCTAATATTTGCACATCTTTCAACAGAAATCATCCCGGATGCCAAGCATCAACTCAAAGGAGGCCCATTTTCATTTCAGTAATATTCTTTTAGCTATAAAAACTGCTCTGAAAAGTATCTTTTTATGTGAACTGGTTATTCACTGTATGTTTTTTTTAACCTGGCCAACAATAAAACTCAAGGAATTCAGTCTTATTTAAATTAGACTATGGTATTCAATACCCTCCCTGTTTGTTCACAAGAACAGAGGAGTCAGATAGAACATCTGGATGGTACAAACTGTCTTTGTAACAAAATAAAGCCAGTAGATCAAAATGCCCAGCAGCCTTTACAGTGCCCAGGAGAAACAAAATTATATAAGAAATGGTAGCACCTGTGAGAATGATTCATGACTACCTTCTCACAAGTATGACGACCACACAGTAAGGCAACTCATCGTAAACTTTATTCGGTTATATATGTAAAAAAGTGCCCAATTCTGATCTCACACTGTTTTAACACTGCTACAACTTCACTGATTTCAGTGGAATGACTCCTCTGATTCTGGTGTGAGTTTGGAATCAGAAGTATTGTGAGCAACAGAGCTTTTATTCACTTCAGTATAGTGATGGAGTCACTGCAGTGACACTAGAGTTAAGGTTGTGAGACTGTTTCCATTGTAAACCTAATTGAACCCTCCCATTCTCATTTATTTGAGAGGAAGTGGTTTATGATCACTATGCACAATGCACTTTTCTTTGGACTAGGCTATTACAGAAAAATAAGAGAACATTTTAAAAAGCTTAAGCAGACAACAAATGACAGCAACAAAACTTAAAAATAAACAGAGTCACTTACTCTCCAGTAGCAGGAATGGTACTGCTCACTTGGGATACATGGGCACTGTGGAAAGGGAAGAAAGATCTAATTACCAAAGTACTGTCACAAAACACCTGAAGGAAAACGCTGGCTTTTCTTAGACACTACACCATCTACTAAGTTAATTAAGGTTTGATCCATCAGCAGGAATTCATCACCTAGAATTAATACACACATGACAAGCTTCTGACTGTACAGAGTTTTGACTCACACTATTAGAATGCACATTTATACAAGGCTCGTACACCCAAGATTGGATTGCTTGTCATTTACTATAAGAGACTGCAGTCAACAGGAAGGTATTTTAGCTACAGAACATTATGATTCTCCTCTTCCTGAATAGTCTGAAGCTGTAGATCACACTTCGTTTAATCAAATGAGCTCTGCTCTTCCGAGTCAAGATTTCAAAATGTACACACTATAAAGGGACTTAACATTTAACAGGTTTTAAACTCCTCATCAGGAAAAAGGCAAAACATATTTCCTCTTCACAGATTCCTCTTCTCCAACACCCCATTTTTCATGTTCTTGGCTCCCTCCCAAGTATATTTTCTCTCCTCTCTAGTCGCCTCTCAGTCTGACTCCAGGCTCAAGAAGAGGTAACATAACATAATTCTGGTTGTCACCACTCACTGTTCAAAGCACTTTCAAGTAAGGTGACGTGCCATCTTGCATGGCCATTACCGCTCTGTTCTGTAACTGCAGGGTCAGATTAGATTAGGCCAAAAAAAGCCCCTCCCCTTTCATGTACCATCAGATTGCTCCCAATGTGTTGACTCAGCTTTGCAGATAAGAGGGCACGTGAGATTTCACTCCTGTTCATCATGCCTACAATATTAATTAAACCAAATAAATTAGCTTAAATGTTGCATTTGGCTTTATCCTCCTATCAGCAAGAGGATCAGTATCAGGGTTGGCTTGTGTACACCGAAGTAAATCGACCCTACGCTAGATTTCAAGAGGTACTTGTTAAAATCTTATTCTAGGTTTACTGTGCCATCCTAATAGAAATGTACTGTTTTAAATCTATACATGCAAGGGCCATCCTTTCAGAACCTTTAATTGCTGGTGATTCAACAATTGCTCTATTACTTTAAACCAATCACAGTTTCTAAGGTTTCTTCTATCCTCTCTCTTTAATATTTCCCCCAACAAACGACTGCAGCTTCCCTGCAGAGACCCGATGCCAGCCAAAAGGCAAAGCACATTGTCACTTCCCTGGTAGCAAAGGGTAGAGGGGTTGAACTGATGTAAGGAGGTAAAATAAAAGCGTCACAAAAATCAGTTTAGTAAAGCCACACAACAGCACACGTCCCACTGGCCTGGAGGATAGAACTACTGCAAGACTACATGTTGTAGATAAGCCAGCATGCTTTTAGTTCCTGCAATGGACTAGTGCTTCCCCACTAATCAGCTTGGTTTGTGTAAATGAGTGCAGTGCATCCACACACGCCACTCCCTTCAACTACGGCTTCACATGTGCATTCTGACTTCTACCCCAGATATAGTTCCTCAAAGGATTCATCTTGCATGAAAGCACATGTATATCTGGCAGTCTATTCCATGTGTTCATGGATGTCATACCTATATAATATAAAGTAGTATATTTCAGATTAATACATTTATCACCATTTGTATCATCTTATTGTATTTAATATTACCCTTACACACACACACATACATAGAGGAAGACTCTCCTCAACACACATGCAGGCAATATCTAGGTGATTAATTCAACACATGGCTGCGCTACCAACCATACCTATTTGATCACTTCATCCACTGTCTCCTCACCCACTACTGTCTCTTTTCCTGGAACCTATTGCAGCATTCCTGAACCCCTCAGCAACTTCAAAGGGTTAACATTTTAAATATTTTTCTTGGAAAGTTTCAATAAATCCCATGGAGAATGGGTTGCTGGGAAAAAGGCAAGTGAGGTGGCCAAAGTTGCATAATAAATGTAATTTCTCACAAATGCCACAAGTGTAGTTGTACTTCAACTTTACATTAAATTTCTGTATTTTCTCATTTCTAGTATTTACATAATACATATCAAATATTGGTATCCAACACACACATTTCACTTGCCCTTTATCTAATTTCTCTTCTTCCCTCCATTCCCAATAAGCTTACTGTTTCAGTCAAAAAAAAAGATATGGGGTCTAAAAAGGAGAGGATGTTTAAGAGGAGATTAAACTGAGAAAACAGCATTTTCCTCCACTTTACACCATATATTTACAGTAAAATTACTGTCGTGTAAAAATGCAAACTCCTGTTTCATGATTATAGTCTTGAGCTCTTCATTCTATTTGTTTACTCGTGATATTTCACACTTTGGGCAGAACTTTGAAGGTTTATGGGGGAATGACGATTACCCTTAAAACTATTTTTTGCCTTTTATCATGTAATTTCATGTAAACTTAGGGGGAAAGGATTATTAGATCATTCAGTTCCTTCTTCAAGGCAAAAACTAAACAATAATCAAATGCAAAACAGTGTATAAAATTCCAAACATTTTCATAACCTCCATGTATACTGAGTAGTGATTATAACTTGTAATAAACGTGACCTCACCAACACTGATTCAGTTTCAAGTCCATTGAACCTGCTATTTTCTGATGACACATACATATGGCCACAATTTTGGGGTAGCTGTTAAAACATCTTCTAAGGGACTGTAGGTTCTACCTGAGAGCTATACCATACTGATTTTAAAATTACGTCATGGACATAGAGAGCATGCTGAAGACAAAGTACTTTAGAAAAAAATTAAGTTTCATTATCCCTTTTAAATTTAGAAACTACCTCTTTAAGCATGGTCATATAACAGAAATAGGATTTAACTTTTTCTTGGTCCTATGATATGTTAATGCTCTTTACTGGGCCTCTCTCTCGATAATAGCAGGATTTTACAGGAGAAGTTTTCAGATACACTAAATTTCTTATAATTCCACAGTAATTGGCCTTCCATTCTATTTAATTTTGAAGCTTAATTAAAATGCACTGCTAAATTGGTTTATTTATTCTATTCTGTAACATTAGCCAGGAAGTTAGGCCATTTTTTTAAAAAAAATCTCGATGGAGTAAGCAGAATGATGAAATGGCTTTAGACAGTGTTAGACTCAAATGGTATGTGTGTATTTCTGACTGTTAATAACCTCCAGTAAATACAATGAGATATTTAATGACAAATTCTCAAAAAGCTAACAGCTAAGAAACACTTCTGGTAACAAATTCCTAGGGGTTTGCTGAACTTCTTGGGTGGCTGAAGTCACTTGGTCCTCAGCTTTATGCTTCACAGGGCACCCAAAGGCACGCTATGAATGCCCAAAACACATTACTTGTCATGTCTTACTCTGTGTAGTTAATTGCCTCTAAATAGCAGCTTTGTTCATTAAATCAGTGAAACAATGTGAACTCATGTCCTGCTTGGTTAATAATTTTCTCCTTTTGTGTTTGACGCATTGATATACACAATTATTTTCATTACGTTATAGTGTACGTCTACTGCTCCACCCCATGCCCCACTGACATCAGTTGGAGAGTTATCCAGTTCTGGGACTTCATGCTCCCTCAGAACCAACCTAGGCCACAAATTCCTGACAAAAGTCTTGTTTTAAACACCAAACCCTCACTGACCTGCTCCCACAACCCCCTCATACATCTTTCCCTGGCCTAGGGGGATCTGAATTACCAGAGAACTCTAGTGTTATTTATACCCAGCTCCCTAGACTTGCAAATACAACCTAAGTCTCATGGACACTTCAGCCTCTGTCATGTGTACCCTATCACCTCAAGGTATCTTCTCCCACGCATAGGAAAAAAATGATTTTCTTCCTGGGCCACATCCTCCCTGTCCATGTTGGACAACATATGCTAAATTTTTCTAGCATTACTCCATTAATATAGGACAAACCATTAACAACCACCTACATAAAGGCCAAAACATTCAAACCTGGGTGCCTAATGGTAAAACATAAAAATGTAAGAATGGCCATACTGGGTCAGACCAAAGGTCCATCCTGTCCACTGACAGTAGCCAAAGCCAGGTGCCCCAGAGTGAGTGAGTCTAACAGGTAATGAACAAGTGATCTCTCTCCTGCCATCCATCACTCCCCTCTGACAAACAGAGGCTACGAACACCATTCCTTACACATTCTGGCTAATAGTCATTAATGGACTTTACCTCCAATGTTACACAGAGGCATGCATCTCGAGATAACTAGTTACGGGCTGGATATCTTTGGAATTTAATCTTAAGATCTTAAGTGTGATTTTCTACATTTAAATCATCAAGGTAAAAATACAGGGTGAGATTCTCATCTCTGCTCTGGCACCTTTACACCAGGTAAAATGGCTGGAGTGGTGTAAATGGGCCTTAAAAACCCTGGTTCTGCCTTGAGAAGGATTCGCCTCCAATGGAAGCACTGCCTAAGGCTGTCCTCTGAGAACCCCATTACAAGGCCAGGAGTAGCGGGGCTCCTGGGAAAGGAGGACGGAGACAGAAAGGGACTGCTGGAGTGGGGCTGCAGCACACAGCACTGTGGAGATTCTGGGCAAGGCTACGGCCTTTGTGGTAGCCCAAGGAAGTAGCCACAACTTAGATGGGCCCTTGGGGCTGTCTAAAGTACATTGGAACCCTGCAATACCACGACGATCGGGTTCCAAAAATATCAATCGCGGAGTCGCGGTATTGCAGGGTTCTGCTCACTGCCGCCATCGGGAGCCTCGCTTTATGAGCGGATTCACACTATTGCGGGGTGCGGTATTGCGGGGTTCCACTGTATGCCGCAGTCCTCTCTAGCTCCCAGGGCAGCTCAAGACGTGGAGGTTTCGAAGGTGGCTTAAGCCACTTTTGCCACCCCCACTTGGCCTAAAAATTCTGTGTTTGTGTCTCTTAGGGCTTGTCTTCACTAGCGCGGGGAGAGATCGATCTTATGGCGGTCGATTTATCGGGTCTTGTCAAGACGCAATAAATCGATTGCCAGCGGCGCCCCCGTCGACTCCGTAACTCCAGCTCACCAAAAGGCGCAAGCTGGAGTCGACGGGGGAGCGCGCCGCCGCCCGCCGCCACCGCCGTGAGGACGGCAGGTAAGTCGGCTGTAGATACGCCGATTTCAGCTACGTTACTAACGTAGCTGAAATTGCGTATCTACAGTCGATCTCCCGCCCTAGTGAAGACCAGCCCTTAGAGAAAGTCTACACTAAAAAAAAAAAGAGGCGTGTTCTTAACTCAGGTTATCTAACTTGGGTTAAAATAGCAACGAAGACCCAGCAACTTGGCTTCTAACTCATGATCAAGCCCAGGGTGCCCTGCCCTCTAGGTTTTAACTCGCACTCTTAACCTGAGTTTAAAGCCAAGTCTCCCTCCCTTCCCTGCTATTTTAACCCCAGTTAAGAACACACTTTATTCTGCAGAGGCACAGTCCAGAATTGCACCTATTGTTAAAATAAAGCTACCAAAAATGTGCAAATGAGGGTGATTTCATTTTACACTTGGTCTCACACATTTACCATGGCTCCCAGAGGTCACAACTGGAAAAGTTTGGGTACCACAACTCTATACCTCTTGAATGAATCCTAGTCTTTTAATCTAAACTGAATATACCCTGTCATGATTTTGAATTATACTTTCCAATATCTGCACCTTGAGCAGAGTGTATCATTAACCTATTATTGCACTAGCCACATGATTGATACTACTCAGGGACTGAAAACCTTCTCCACTCCCAACAATAACAGAAGCACTGCAGAGAAAAACATATTGCTGCCAAATATTATGAACTGTAATTAGAATTAGTCAGAACATACTGTACTATAATCTTGCATAGGACTGGCTTTTCCCTTCTGCCCCAGGGAAGGTACATTAAAACAGCAGGGAAAACATTCATAAATTTAGCCTAACACATTAAAAATATTTTTAAAGCATATAGTCTTGCTTCCTGGTCATTAATAATGACCTATAATTATCAAGGTCTCAAGCTATGGAGAGTTCAGAGCTTGGAACTAATGCTATCATTTGCACATGGGTTACTTACAATGCACATATTTTATGCAGAGAAGCAAAATGTTCAAAAAATAAAATGTAAATAATAACCAAAGGAAAATTCCAGTAGAGGCAACAAGTGCACTCTTCTAGCAAAGCTGCTTAAGGAAAAATGCCAATGAAAACAGTTTGGACATTTTCTGTTTTAAAAAGCTGTAGAAAGTCTAGTTGATACATAATTTCTCTGATTTAACAATGGAACTTCTCGATGTTTAAATGTATCAGAAGATGTTGGAATCTGTCTAAAAGTTATTTATTATCCAATATCGTAACATTAGGCGCTTTCTCCTTTACAGTTTGTCTCTAATATACCTCGTTTTGCCTAGAATTTACAATTCCATTGTAAGGAATTTGCTTCATGCTGAAATTTGATGTATAAATCCTCAAAGGAGGAGAGGACTGGTTTTTGTATATAAAATCTGAAAATGGCTATATGCTACAAATTCCTAGCTATGTCCAACTACAGTAAGGAATTGATTTCAACCTCTTAATACTTCCATATTTTTGAAAGTTCAAACTAACACAATTAGTCTTATCTTAATGTGGTATATTGTATTTGCACAGTTATCTTCATGTCCGGAAAAATAAATCCCATGAAGAATAGCAATTCTCCTTTGCTTTTCATATGTATGCGTCTCTTTACCCCTTGTTCCGGTATAATCTCCTGTGACTGGCGCATACTGGCACCTACTGTTCAAAGCAGAGATATCCAAGTGATGTAAGTATCCGGCTCAGGCTAGACTAGAACTCTACCGGAGCGGAGCAATAAGTATACAGAGATCTATATTCCAGGCTTCTTTCGCCACTTTCATTGTCATCTAGTACACATGCAGTGGAGCACTCATAAGGTTCTGACTAGCTAACATTATTACTCTGATTCTCGCATTAGGTGCTCAAGACTTTGCCGCATCAGCCCCTTAAGTAACAGCCAACAACTCTGCAAACAGATTTTCAATTTTGTCCCAAAAGGCAGACATCAGAATAGACACGGTAAATGTCACTGCATGCCCTGCCCATACAACCCCCACAGGCTAAAGCTCTTGTCAGTAAGGCTGCACTGATGAGACCATTTCCCTTGTGTAACATGGGACAGATGTTAAAGAGAGACTCCATGAGAGGGGGACCTGGATAGGGGTAAGAGGGCAAAAGCTGGGGCCAGGCATGGGGCCAGTTGCAGAGCCCTGGCCGTGGGGCCAGCAGCCCAGATCCTGCGAGCAGATTCCTGAGAGTAGGGGGCTGGGAACACGACCAGTGATCCCACGTAAAACCTGAGGGTGCTGCAGTACCCCCCACACCTCTAGCTCCTGTGCCCATGGTCCTCATTAGTGAGACAGCCCTGCATCTCAAAGCACCCATTAATAGTAACTCATGAATCATGCTATTTTCTTTTTCCATTTCTTTAGTTTAGGTCAGGATGTACCAATGGAGAAATTTCTTTAAAAATAACCTGTATGACAACATAATTTCTAGTACATAGAAGGTAATAGTGATCTGTGGTGACGTTTATTAGTTCATCTTACCAGGCTGGCCAGGCACAACTGCCCTTACTTGGAGTTGACTTTGCCAGCTGCTACTTGTACGGGAAACTTTGTTATCTAACACAGCTAACATTAGCTTTCCTGTCGTATAAGGTACGTAGTCCAGAGCACTGCCTCTTATGTAACAATTTCAGTTCTAATGTTCACATGGCTTTCATTATAAAAAATTCTGGAACATATATGCCCTTCCAGCACAAATGTCCAGCACAAAAAGTCGCCAGTAAAGTTTTCCTTTTCATTTATTATTGTAATATTCACATTGTAAGGTGTTCAATACAGCACTGCTGTGCAAGTGAATTAGATCTTCTCAATCAGACTTATTTGAGTTGTATTCTCTCCTCAGTTTCTAATAAAATCCCCAAAAGATGTATTTTTTAAATTAGTAAATTTTAACAGTGGGTTAAGAACAGTTTTGATTCAAAATAATATGTAGAACATCATAAGTACTAATCCTTGCCCTTCAGTTGTTTAGTTGCCCTTTTTTTTAAAAAAAAAAAAAAAAAGTAAGATCAAGGAAAAGAAAGTTGTTTCTCTCTAGTCGTGGATTTTGAAATACAGAATTAAGTAACTGAGTTTAATAGAAACATCATGACCTTTGCAAAAGAGAGCGAATGTTCTGCTAGTTGGCAGAAGCCAAATATTACGTAGCATTTGGAATATGAACAGCTCTTGTTCACATCCAACCAGCATGTTACATAACCGTTTGCATGAAATTACTGTACTACAGTACAAACCCAGAAACCACTACACTCCTAGCAACCTATAGCCCTATCTCCACTGCTATGACAGTCAATAAAACACCTCCAAACACACCTTTCAAGATCTATGAGTCCTACACAAGCCTCTCTCTCATGCAGACAGATTGTAATTCCCCTCTTCACAGGCATGCCTGGAAGTCAGGCATTTTCTTATTTTCCTTCACTGGCTTCCTGCAATAGCAGGAGAGTTGCCACTGCATGCCTGCTGACTTTCAATCTGCTTTCTGAGGCAATGCAACTCTGTGCTGTCTGTTACTCGGGGCATGTGGCAAAGCTACCATTGAGCTTGTACAATATGAGTTGTTTATAACGATTATCTAATGAACAAAATTATGCAATCAATATGAAAAACCAAGTTCATCCGCTAACTGAAAAGTTTACAAGTTTGATGTTAAATCAAATCCCACGCCCACAAGCTTTAAATCTTTTTACATCTCAGAGAATTCACCCACCCCATTGGCTGATGAGGTGATCATGACAGGAAAACAACAATCTCAGACTTGATTAGAGCTTGATCACACATTTCTGGCATCATCCCCAACGTTCTATTAAAATATTAAGTCCTTCCCACACAGATAAATCAACAAAAAGGAGGAGTAAATACCTCAAATAGAAGGGTGACATAGGCCGCTCATCTTCTTGGGAACTAAAAATAAGACATTTGTAAAGTTAGTACGCAGTTCTGTTCTTTATTTGCAAGTTAATTTGTAGCAAAACATTTGCTCTTTGAAATACATGATAAAAATGAAACACCATGTGTCTCGCCCAGAGGCTGTATTTAATTCATGTATTTTGTTCTACAATAACTTATGGAAGGGAACTTTAAATTATAGTCCTCAAAGTCACGAAATCCCAACTCAGGTGCCAGTGATCATGAATGTGGAATGGTCTGCTGTAGAACCATCAGGAGCCACTGCAATTCTGCAGCACTTTCAGGGACTATTCCCATAGCAACAATATAGAAATTCTGCCAACAGAATAACGGGGCCTTTTGCTCTGGGCAGTTCCAGAGCTGAACAACCTGCTAGTAAAGGTAAACAGAAAAGCTTCTGTTAAACAAGAAAGATGCTTTAAAAACATTTAAGATGCCAGTTTAATTAGGTGGTGCATAGAGTGAAAAATTCCAGGCCTGATTCACCACTGCAATATGCTGGTTTTACTCTACTTAACTGAAACGGAGTTGCACTGGTATAAAACTGAACTGACACAGGGATGAGTCCGGTTCAATAAAACTCAATCATTTTTAAAATAAATATAGATGGAAAAAAAGCAGTTCTTCCTTGTCTTGACTCCACTGAGCCCCGATTTGAAATTATTGCCAAATTCAACCCAGGTCTGACTCCACTGATTGTAGGGCTATGTTGACAGTTAGAATCAATTCAGTGCTAAAGGATTCTCCTCTCTGATGTGTTGTTCAGTGTTTTGCTTTTGTATTGTTTAAAGACCTATTTTTTCTAGTGCCGTGATGCTACTTACATTTACACATGTGCTTAATTTTCCTGCCGTGAATAGGTCCCCTCAAGTCAATAGGATTACTCACAACAGTAAAGTTAAGCACTTAAGTGTTGCAGGATCAGGGCCTAGAAGTCTAATTGTGTCAAGTAACAGTTAGAAGTGTCTACACATTTGCTATTTGTAGTGTGGAAAAAAAGATTAGAGACTCATGTCAAGGAACTGTGTTGCACTCTAGACAAAACACTGGACAGCAATTCAGTGTTCCCACTTCACGAGTGGGATCTCCAGATTCTAAAGCAGATTGAACAGTGCAGGAAAATACTGTTTCTGATATTATCAACACCTACTCAGGCTGTAACACCCTCCTCCAGCACGGTTATATAATCACGTCCCAGCCACCATACAAACCCAGTGTTAGAACACAAACTTCCCTCATCAAGCCATACCAAAATAAATGTTATGGTCGGATGCGTAGAATAGACAGACACTTTGATTGTAAGTCTTTGGGGCAAGAAATGTGCCTTACTCTACACATGTATAGAATCATAGAATATCAGGATTAGAAGGGACCTCAGGAGGTCATATGGTCCAACCCCCTGCTTCATGATACAAAGCCCACTGAAACCAGTGGAAGCCTTTCCAATGTCGTCATTGAGCTGTGAACCAGGTGCCCATAAAGAGCTGTGTAAATTTGGAGGTCTGTATAAATTATTTTAAACAAAATAAATAATTATAATGAAAGATTTGAGAAACTCATGTGCACTGGAAACAGAATTTCTCTATAGTCTTTCCATTGTTTCAGAAGCCTGATGTCAGGATCACAACCAGGACATGGGTGGTCAGGCCCAATGGTCAGAGCCAGGGTGTTGCCAGGCCTTGAGGTTAGCGTGGAACCAGAGTCAAGAATCAAGACCTCAGGACACACCTGGGGGTGTGGCCGGGAAGTAGAGCCTGAGGTCAGAGCCAGGGATGAGAAGCTGAATAGGCGAGGAGCAGAGTCAGGGGAGTCAAGGATGGAGAAGGGCAGGGACTGAAGTGGGCACAAGAACACTCTGGGCAGGAACAGGCACAGGAAGCAGGACCAAGAGCAGCTGTAGCATGGAATGCTCAATCCACCTGGCTGAGCAAACAGGAAAGGAATTTTCAAAATGCCCAGAGAATTTAAAGAGCAGGTCTGAGGGTTGGCCACCTGAGGGCAGGGCAGTAGAGTTCAAAGTGATGACCAGAGTGGCTAGAACAGGCATTGTGGGACACTTCTGGAGGCCAACCAGAGCACAACAACAGATCAGGACATCCACACTGGTACTGTGGCGCTCCAGCAGGGGCACACCATCTGGTACTCCACCTTGGTATTCCACTCACCAAGGTGGAGTACCAGGAGCACTCTAGCCATTGAGTCTGGGTGCTCTACGTACCTTGCCAGTGTGGATACGTCATGAGTTAGAGCGCACAGGGCTTCTTTAATGTGCTCTAACTCGCACGTGTAACCATGCTCTAAGTTAGCACCTCTGTTTGTGTTTAAAGTAAGAATAACACCTACTCCCAGGAGTGCTGAGAGCAATAGTTAGTGCTTGTAGAGTACTCTGAAGAATGAAAAAGAATCATGTAAGTGCCAATTATTATTGCTTTGTAGAAGACAAACTACAGCATACGTGTACGTAACACATTCTACAGAGACAAGTATTTATAACTGAAAGAAGCTAATCACAACAACATAGATAGTCCTTTGTGTATATATTTGCCTCTCTCTAATCAGCAGCACATTCTTTATTAAATCAATAAAAACGTTTCTTATGATTCATAAGGCGGGGGCAGAGTTTTCATAATTTATTACACTTCAATCACATAACAGCTTTACGTATAGCCTGAATGCCAGTACAGTCCCTAGGGTCTACGCAGAACATAAAAAAATAAAGCTGAAATGCAATACAATCCACAGTAATGTCAGAACTTCTAGACATCCGTGTAATTTGGTATGACAACATAAAATGCCTTTCTGTACAGAACAAGCAGACATCAACTTCGTCGCAACCACACAGACTGTCTTTCCCTATCTTAGGGCTACCAGTTAGTTCCCAGGTCACAGAAAACATTACAATGACATTAAACGGCCAAAATAACTTATCTATATATAGATATAGATATCGATATATCTATCTACGCTAGATTTTTTTGATGGATTTGTTGAAGTGACAGCATTAGCAGAAGAAGTTGCTGCTTGTTTCAGTTATGATATTTTCCATTTGATTGCAAGCAAAATCATTGCTTTGAGTTCCACTAAACACATTTTATATGTACACAAATATACATTCACTCCTAGATATTTTTGCAAAGTAAATCAGAAGAAAAACTATTCTGACAGCACTAGTCAGAGGGGAAAAAAGAAGCATTTCATTTAGCTTAAATAGTTATGAAATTTCACAGGCTAAACAACAACTTTAAATATTTTATAACTATCTATATCCACCAGCACTAACATACAGCCACCTCTGGGATGAATAGTAACAACTTATTGTGTCCACCGCACCATCACAGGGAGAGGGGAAGACTTTGGACAGGAACACTGGACTTTACCCTAACCTTCGAAGTATGCTAAGGTGCTTTGATATCCATGAAGAGCAAGTTATCTCCGTTTTTAAGATCTATTCTAAAAAGCACATCCCCCCGCAACAAGTGCATGTTAGTCACTTGATCTACTATGCAATGGAAGGTTGAAGACCTGTGTAAACTGTGCCCAGATTTGAACCACTGGCTCCATGTAACCTAAGAATTCCCAAAATCGGATGTCAGACCATCAAGCTCTTTGGAAATCCAAATAAAATTTCCCATATATAAATTATTACAATTTTTAATTTAAAACTACACTTCATAGCCTGCTGCAGTAAGATGACACCTTGTTTACACAAACACACAAATTGTAGTATAAGCAGAATTGGGAGCATCATACAAGAGCTTTTAAACCATTTTCTACCTACTTTAATGCTTTGAAAAATTAGATGTGATATAAAAAACAAATAAGCAATATGATTTAAACCATAAAGGGTTATCTTCCAATTGTTGAGCCAGAAAAGTAGGATGGTAATGGACTTAAGCATTTTGCACACTAAGGATGTTTCCTAAAAGAAAGATCATTGACTGGCACAGTGAAACATTTTGTTCTGAGAGATCTATCCTTGGTGACACAGCAAAAAAGTTCTCTTCACCCTGTACCCTTCCAGAACACAGCCCTGAACAAAATGCTTGAAGTCTTTAAGAAATCTTAAACATTTAAGTGGACTGCACTGTGTAATAGGAATTAGACAATGACCTTTCCAGAAAGAAAGGATTTCTTAGCACTTACCACTGTAAAGCCAAATCAACTGCTTGCATAGTGGTACAATAAGTGAGCAATTCTAAAGTTAATTTCCTGTACATTCTAGACTTCTACAGTCCTCAGCAGAATATTCACCCATTAGAACCTGCTAGTCCTTCTGTAAACTACAGAACACATGTAGAAAAATAATAACTACTGGGTTTTTGATTGTAAATTATGATTTTCCACTACCACCTCCCTGCTGAACTTTACACCCTTATTAATAGCCACAAGGCTCTGAATATATACAGGGAGGGGAGAAGTTATTTAAGTTAATATTGTCTGTTCAGCTGCCATTCACTGGCAATGGCTAAGCAGTTGACTGGGGAGCAGAGTGCTCCAGACATTTATGTTTCCCACAATTAGGATTTTGGACAGACATGCATGAAACTTTCAGATAATCCTTCAAAAGGAGGCAGTTTCTCACTCCGCTCTCAGCAACATCTAAATCCTGACCATGTCCTTGCTGCTAAAATAATAATAATCTCAATGCATTTATCTTTAGGTGTCCTTGCTGCTAAAGAAATGTTGCATTCCCGTCTCCTACTGAGTTGATGAAAAAAAAATCTTATTTGAAAGACTGGGAGAACGCCAGTAATGTTCCCTAGCTGCTGTAACACATAATAGGCTACTTGATCTTTAAGCAAATATTTGTCTTATGGAAAACACAAACATATCCATAAAGAACAAAACAAGAAAATACTTAATGCAGCCAAATCCATGAACTCTGAACTGTTTGTTTATATACAGTCATAATCCAAACAAACCAACAAAAACACCCTTGCACCATATTTAGCCTGGCAGGAATTGTGCCATGCAGGTACCACACTGTAAGGGATGTATTCATGAACTCTGACTCAGTTCAAGTCAAGAGGGTTATTGTTTTCTCTCAAAAACTAAACACACGCGACAACTATTTTTATGAATGTGGAAATCTGAACTTAAATTTCTGAATGCTTATAAAATACAGAGCTGTGCCATTGCTGTCATGAGCCTCTATAAGGATGGAGCGCACTGGCTCCCCACGATGTTCCCACCATCAGATGGCAAGTTCTCAAGGATCCACTGTGCCTCTGGTTGAAGGCCAAACATTCACAGCCAATGCACTGGTGAGTATCTATCCGGGAAGCTATTTCCCTTCCTTTTGCAATATGGTCATTACAGGTAGGCCGTACTTGCTGCTGGCCTGTGTTCATGAGCTCAGTGAAGAATATTTTTTAAAAAAATATTCCTCGTATTTCTTGTTAGATAAAATAAGGGAACACGCAAGCCTGTCCCAATTCTTGTCCATTTGGACTGATAGCTTTTGATGAGGATAACCAGTACTGAGGACTGAAACTTTTCATCCCAGGATGTCCCAGAAATCTGACAGCCCAGGATACCAAATGGCCAATATGGTCTTCGGCTATAGCTCTCCACACTCACACCCTTCTCAAAAAGGCAGCTCTACAAAGGGAAGGACCTTTATTTTAATCCTTCATATGTTTTAAATCAGAATAGTTCAAGAGGTACTTTGACTGAAAGGTCAATGTTTCGCAATGGAGACAAAGGAGCTAGACATCAGCAGGGTATGCTACTCAGCCAAGGTCCTGTTTTTCTACTGCCATGCCATAGACTGTATGTTTGTTCTGAACCCAGAAGTGAGATAAAAATAAAGACTCTCCTTTCCTCTCCATCACATTTCAGAAAGCTATTCTGGACTTCAGAATAAATCAATTTATTTTTTGTCACAACACTATTTTTATGGAAATACACTATTGTTGCTACTTTTAATAAGGACAAATGGAGGAGCCATGGAAAAGCCAACAGTATCAGTTTACTACTGGTATCTATGCTAAAATAGGTTTTGTCATTTTGCGCTCAACTGGGAGATGTGCTATTCTGAGATTAAAAAGGCATCACAGTCTCGTTTTCTTCCTTCCATTCAGAATGAGCATGTCAGGCTAATCCACGGGTGTGAGAGAGAGCAACACTTTTCTTTTGCAAAAGATTTTAAGTGCACTGTTTTGCTTATTTTGATATTCAGTATTTATAAATATCTATAGAATATTTCATAATGAAGTTATTGGAAACACAAATGGTCGTCTCAAAAAAACCCAGTATATTATGGTGTGATATGGTAGTATTTTGCATGTATATGTATTCTTCAGCACTCCATTATTTTTTAAAGCCCATGTGGTTTGAGTGAAAGGTGCAAGACTGACGTTTATTCAGTAACAGTTCTCTTTCTTCTATGCCACATATAGAATCAAAAAGGCCCTTACCAATATTTCAGGGACCAGAGTGGCATTGACTTAGAAAGTTCAGAGGAGTCTTCTACTCCATTTTCTGCAAAACCTGAGCTTTCCTCTTGAGGTCTCTCATCCAAGTGTTGACCCAAGTAGAACCTGCCTTAGCCTGTAAGATTATGGCTTGTGGGGGTATGACTAAAGGCTGCAAGGAAGGCGGGGGGCGGGGGGGCTCTTGGTATAAGAGCTCCATATTAGATATAAACACAGTTGAGCCTCTATGTTGATTAAAGCATGGATTTATCGGGCATTTAAAAAAAATGGGCAATTTTATAAAAACAAGCTGAGAGAAATGTGCCGGATCAGTACGTCATACCACTGAGAAGGTCTTATTAGCTAACCTATGTCTCAACAAGAAGCAGGCATCAGTACCAAGACTATAATGGGAAGTCATTCTCTTTTAACCCTAGAGAAAGCCACTACACAGTATATGCATGTATCATTTACACCATAAGTATCTACATGTGCACTGCCTCAATAGTATATACTGATTCCTGAGGACAAGGAGATGAAGGACCACAGACTCCATAAGAGCAGTGTCACTTCCTTCAGCCTGGGCAGAGTTTTGCGGTATATTTTGCTGGTGTTCTCACATTACAAAACAGCAATGTGGAAAGAGAAATTATTTTAATAAGACTACTATTTCAGTGCAGAGGTCACAGTTTTCAAGGTAATTGTGAATCTGAATGAAGTCCATGACCCATCAGCAATACTTTCTGTCCCACAGAGGTGGGCCTGGCTCCCCTTCCCAGGCATTGAAACCTGGTCCACTCAGGTTGGGCGCATCCACCCTTCCGTAGATGGAGATAGAAGGACAGTGAGCCAAATTTAACCAGCATTGTGACCAAGCGCATGAGATTGCAACACCACTCAGTTTTGGCCCATCTGTCCCTCTGTCTCTTTCTATGGCGTGGTGCTATGACCATGTGGGCCATGTTGCAACACCCAGAGCAGAGAGCCGTCACAGAAGGGTGAGTGTAGTGGGCTTGCTCTCCAACACCCCTCTATGGGTTCCTTGTCCCCCACCCTTTCCTTATCTTTTTCCTCATACCTCTGCTATGAAATTTATTAAAAATGTCTTTGACAAAATTGTAGTGCTAATTATAATATAGCACGATAAGCACAGTGGAATCGCCCCCCTTCCCATTGCAAACTACAGTCCATATTTACATTTAACTTTGTTTGTTTGTATGTCATGGGAACTTAGGATTTTGTACAATCATTTTCTGCTCATATCTTGTTATATGAAGGACACGTTTTATCTTTGTAAGCTGCTGTAAACAGTATTCAACCCTGTTCCTTCCTTCTTTTTTTTTTTAGGATTAAAATTAGTTGAGGTTTATGATTTTTTTTTTTTTTTTTTTTTTTAAAAAGGACAGGGCGGAGTTTTGTCTCCTTATTTGTGGTTTGGCAATGTTCTCCAGTTGGATAAAACCAGAAAATAGGTTAGAAGAAAGTGGAAGGAACGACTTCAAGTGTACTCCAGCTAAAGTTGCACCCCTTCCTAGAATTTAACAGTGGCAAGTTGTACAGTCTCTTACATGCACACTGCATAATAATGGAACCAAACTGACTAAATAACTGCAGTTTTTTTCATTTCAGGACTGTTTCTAAAAAGTGGATGGGTGTCAAGTGAACACACAGAGAGGCCCAATTTTTCAGTATAAAACTCCAGATTTTCTTCTCTAATCTGCCAATTCTGGCAAGAGAAAGTAATTGAACGTGGTTACAGATAGCTCAAGTTAACAATACTACATTTCATTTACAATGTTTATCACATCTAAAATATTTATCACAGAAAAAAAATGGGAGGCAAAGCTTAATAAATGAGAAGATTTACAGATCAGCTTGCACTGGAAGCCAGCTCCCATTGAAGTCAATGGAAAGACTCCTATTCAAAGATTTCAATGGGCACTGAGTCATAGATCTAGCAGATCAGGCCTGGGACTTGAAGTCAAGAGATATGGATTGTATTACTAGCTCTGTCATAGCCTTCATGTCTGACCTTGCACATGTCATTTATGATCTATACCTCAGTTTCCCCTCACTGTAAAATGGGTTTAACAATTCCAACCTCTACCCTCAAAGTTCAACTGTGAAGCTTATTTCACTAATGTTTGCAAAGCACTTTGAGTTCCTTGGAGGGAAGGTGATACAGATGTACAGAGGATCATTATGATTTCATTAGGCTTATCATACAATATGACTTTCTGATCAGCTGCTCACTGCTCTGAAAAAAAAAAAAAAGGCTAAAATAAAAAACCTGCCTACAGTTCCAACAAGAAGAAAATGCACTAGAATAGGCACGTTTTACTCCAGCTAAAATATAACTGTACTCATAAAAACAGAGCAGGGAAATGAAACAATCAGACTGGGAATAAAGGGAGTTCGGCATCACCAGAAGCCCAGTTGGAAATCATTAGCCACACTCATCAGCCCATAAAAGAGTTTAAAAATATCTGCCGTGGTTTTCTTACTCCTTTCTCCTATTTGTTTACTTCTGGCAGAGTGTAAAAACATTAGAGGCCACTGAGAATCTAAATCACGTACATGGCTCTATCAGCAGCTAGCTCCTTGAACCTGAGACGTGGCAGGTACATTTTGTGAAAGCAGCCACATCTTTCGACTTCATGAAGTCTGTAATATGATACATACACAACTAGAATAAATAAGATAAAATAGGAGTCAAAAGTACTGCTAATAAGGTAACTTAATACAATTATATTACTACTATTCAGAAGAATACTTAATGTATTAACTCAGCGGCTCTCAAACTGAGTCAGGACCAACTGAGTCAAAGCTGGAGAATCCCTGTATTACCTAAATGAAATGAAAAATGTCACTCACTAATGCTGACTTAGAAAATCAGGAATGCAGTAAGTGTTTTGGGAACAGTGAAGTACCACATGAACTCAACATTCCACCTCAGGCGCCATAATAAAAAGTGTGCCCTGGACATGCATACTGTACTGTGTTTCTCTCTTACAAAGACAGCATGTCTATTCACATCCCATTCCTTAAACATCTCTATACTATGAAATGTGTACGTACAGTACACATGGTTACATGCATAATTACATAATATTGTGTGATATCTAGACAGAAGTTCCCCTACATGAATATCTTGATTAGAGCTGGGCAAATTTTTCAGTGGAAACTTTCTTTGCCAAAAAATGCAGATTTGGGTCAACCAAAAATTTTGCCAGTGTGTCTATTTTGCCAAAATGCTTTGGCTGCAATGAAAACAAAACAAAAAAATCAGAAGTATTGAAATGGGTCATTTTGTCATTTACAAAATGAAATATTTTGATTTTTCAGGCTAGATTCAGATATATATAGATATCAGGGACCAACAGTTGTGGACATGGCACAGACACATCACAGAAAGATGGTCTGGGTCCCCAAGACCTTACACTCTATTTTGTGCTTATGAACCCCAGTCCATGATGCAGAGGTCCATCCGCACATCTCTCATTGCAGGATTCAGGCCAAAATTTGGTGGTTGCTGGGAAGAGATTTGTTTTCTGAAAAGGGAGAACAGAACTGAAGCTCACTGTACAAGTGCTTCCATTTGCTGGTCTGTGGAGTAGCACTTGGATGTTGTCACTAGCCTGCCTAGCCAATGGGAACAGCGCACCCAGGAATCTAAGGTTTTGTCTTCACTGCCGAAAAAAAATGTGTTTAACCACAGGTTACCCTAACACACATCAGCTCTCCAGCTGTAACGCATTAATGGTGCCAAGGAACTGCAGTATTATCACGAAGTAAAGTAAGGAAGATTAACCTCTGGTGGTGCCTTATCTCTGCTAGAATAGGTAAGGCACAGGATAGGCAAGACACAGTGATTCCACTTAAAAAAAACACACACTTTTTTGCAGTGAACACACAGCCTAGAAAGAAAGAAGATTTTAGGTTAGGGGTTCTGGGATGAAAGAATTGGGTGGTGGAGAGAATGATATTGTAAGGGTGCCCATAGGAAGTTTTATGTGCATCTGCCTAGAGGTTAAGGGAAATTAGGGGTGTAGAAACCAAGGAGTTAAGAATAGATACATGAATATTGTAATAGGAAACCCAAATGATTTTATACTACGTGCACAGTTTCATCATCGATGAAGAATTTTAAAAAAGCTTAGTTGTTAACCAACTGAATTATTGTTCAAATTGCCTTTCTAATTGCTCCCAAGTTAATCATTTCAACGAACAGAACCAAGGAGCAGCCAAGACAGCCCTGCAAATAAGAGCTACTTTCCCCAGCAGAGCACACATTTACAGTTAAGAGGCTGCTCAGAGAACACAGTAAGAACCACCGCTTCTCACAGCAGAGAGATAATACACTGGAACTAGAATCAGCACAGTGAATACTTGATCTTGTAAGGCACAGGCAGTATTTCTGTCTCTCTGCTGCTGACATCAACATAAAGGCCTCTTGACTGCATTGCTGCAAAACAGAGCTCCTCCACATCTGCCTGCACAGGGCTGATTCTCCATGTTCCACAGTATGCTGAGTCCAGGGCAATATGGTTTAGACATCAAATCCAATTAGTATTGATCATTACAAAGAAAATGCAGCAACTTCAGAGAAGCTATTAAACTAACAATGCTGAAAAAGCATGATCAATGACTTAGTGATCTTTAGTTTGCATGAAGGTGAATATTCACCACATTTTATTGAAGAGGGAGGCAAACACACCATTTAGAAAATTAAAACACCAGCCAGCAAAAATATTAATAAGGACATAATCAAGGGATTGATTACATTTTCCCCCTAATTAGTTACATATTTCCATTTTAAGAGCCCAGTTGCAGTTTAGCCTACACTGTTTTAGCACAGGCACACATCAGCAGTTACTGCTAAGGAACTAGGATGCTATGAAAAAAGAACAGTCCAGTGAAAACCCCAGCTTTTCCCCTGTTTCTAAGGCAACTACAAAGGAGGATTACACCGGACAGGTATCTCGGTGAAAGTATCCAGAGGATCAGGGCATCTCTAGCTGTGTTCTCTCAGTCCAGCTGTTAATTCTTCATTATGGCACTACAGGTATACATTAAAGGAAAGGGATGGGAAACCCCTATCAATCAATATGAGAAATTTACAAGGGCAAAAAGGGCTTTTAAGCACTCAAGTCCCATTGAAAAAAATCAATGGGATTTGGGCATCTAAATCTCTTAGCGACCTTTCAAAATACTTTTGTCATCATGGTAGACTCCCCAGAAAGGAATCAGGTCATTTTTGTACTAAGCACTGAAACCAGAGGCCCTGGAACCATTTTTAGAGTGGGGGTGCTGAGAGCCATTGAACCAAACTGTAAACCCTGCATATCATGGAAACCACAGCAAGTCAGGGGGTGCTGTCGCCCCTTCCACACCCTTAGTTCCAGCACTTATGACTGAAACCTTCACACAGAAAACAAAGCAAAGGATTGGTAGAGAGCTGGTCATCCTGTAAACCTGCCTCAGGAACTCTAGAAATTCAGCTATTTGCTCTAAAGGACATGCACCTATGTTTGAGGTGGAGGAAACTAAGGAGGCAAGTCTAGTATTTTACACTGAGCTAATCAGGAATAAGAAACTTTTAAACAACTACACAAGTCTCACACAGCAATGAAAAAATATCATATCCTGTAAACTGTTAGAAAGAAGTCATCCATGCATACTAAACAGTGCTATTACAATATACAAGTACTATTGTCATTACATCACTTCAAACCTGGTGATGATTAATGTCTACATGAATCTAAGTAACAGCTAGTGAAAAACAACAACAGCAGCAATATACCTTTGCAGAGGCATGATTTCACAAGCCATTCCTGAAACGGAAGTTTATATTGGTAACATACAACTGTTTCTTCCCCAACAGGTTTTTCTCTGCAGCGAAGGTCTTCTCACCCTACCAACAGTGCTCTCCTATTCCCTAGCCAGCAATAGGCTACCCAGAGAAAACTGACTGGAGAATACAACAAGCTACGTCCACCCTAAGAAGCTAGCGCTCAAGGACCCTCTCCAAACTTCTCCAACTAAAAGTCCTGCTGGGTTATCTGCTGCTCCTCGCTCCAGTAGACTGCTGCAGTCCTCTTTGACCTTTTTGTTCTAGAGAAGCAGCTGAAGCATCTAGCCAATCAGGAAGAGCAGCTGCAATAGTTCTGTCTGCCTACCTCCTCCCATGCTGTGGGCTTGCCATCCTGGTAACTTGAAACTTTCCCCAACAACGATTCTCCCGCTGAGGCTGACAATCAGAGGACCCGCAACCAATGACTGCTCCTGAGAAAAGCACACGCAGCCTCTTAAGGAGACAAAAGGCTCCAGTAAGAAAGTGCATTGCCAAGAGGAAGTAATTGCTAGTCCACCAGACTAAGGTCACCAGCCAGATTAAAAACCCCACCCCAGGTAGCAGCAGCAGAAATATATATATATATATATATTAAATGGACTTGACTGCGTGCAAAGGCACAACGGGTTTGTCCGGGGGAAACACTCTACGTGATCCCTGTCACTCTGCATGCCATGCCTGCTGGTATTTCCTACCCTTAGCTGTTTTCACCCTGCTGCAGGCATGTCTGCTGCAGATTCAGTACTTACTCCAGCCCGGTGACATCACGTCAGGCACGTAGCTCTCGCTTCGGGGGGGGGGGGCCCCACAACACCACATCATCTTCTGATGCAACCAGCTGCGTCTTGCTCTTACCAAACAAAGAGGTGCCCCCGACCACTGGGAGCCACGTACACACAATCAATGAATGGAAAAACAACTGTTTTCTAATGACTAAAGGACTGGATGGGTCCTGAGTCACAATGAAAAAAATACATGTGTAGCTTTGGGGGTTTAAACAGCCATAAAGTCACACAGGTAATCCAAGGGAGATCAGAATCCCTCCACTTGTACTGAAAATGCAAGTTACAGCTGTTGAGCCATTAAGGGGAAGGGATTTTTTTCTTTAATTTTGTGGAAGTCAAAAGTGATAGGCGGAAAGCCCTGGTGACTGAAATCGATTTGTCCTCAGAACAGGAAACACACAGGAAGCAGAAGCACTTCAGTTATTATTTAACTATATACATCACCTAAGACAGAGAACACTAATTTTTGTTATTGTCTCTAGGTGCTAACACACTGCAAATAATTAATAATGTTAACGTTGTGCATAGAGGCCAACTAGGTTAGACCCTCTTAGGGCTTGGCTACACTTACATTTTATAGCGCTCTAACTCGCTGGCTCAGGGGGGTGAAAAATCATCCCCCTGAGCCAGTAAATCTGAGCACTTTAAAGCACTAGTGTGGACAGGCTCCAAGCACTGGGAGCTAATCCCCGTGTGGAGGTGGATTACCAGGAGCGATGGGAGAGCTCTCTAACGGCGCTCGCCCGCAACCACACTCGAACTTCAAAGCGCTCCCGCGAGAGCATTCTCGCAACTGTGCTTTGAACTTTCCAGTGTAGCCATGCCCTTAGTCTACAGTAGAATGGATGCTATACCAGCAAACCTTCCTAGTCTACATGCAGCTTATACTGGTGTTTTTGCTGGTATATCTTATACTGGTTTCCCAAAAGAAACAAGCTACAGTGGCAGAAGTACTTTTATACGGGTATAATTTTATCTACACTAAAGCTTTTGCCAGTATAGAAATGTCATTTAAAAAAAAAATCACTCCAGATTCGATACTACTGTACTGCCATAAATTGCTAGCACAGACCCCCAACCTGACAGGCTACTGGAAATGCTACATACCTAAGCAAGATGCCAAACTTGTATCCTTTGTATTTACCGCACAGACGCAATTTAATGAAACACTGAGTAAAGCCGCTTGCCTAACTCACCATAACTTAACTAGACGTTTGTGTTTCAAAAATGTCATCTTGAGTTTTAAATGAGTGACTAAGAAACACTGAAAATACAATGACTTATTCCAGCCATTCTCCCTTAGACACCTACTAGCTGCAAAGGAATGTTCAAGGAATCACTGCTATCCCCTACCAATGTTTTTAAAGACATTTAGAACGCACCTGCCCAAAGTGATCTCTTTAAACCTTAATAATAATAATCATTTATTATTTGTATTATGGTAGGGCCAACGAGTCCCTGTCATGAATCAGGGCCCCATGTGCTAGGCGCTGTACAAATACAACAAAAACATGGTCCCTACCCCAAAGAGCATAAGCTTTAATGCCAGAAATCAGTCTCTCAATAACAATGGGCCAAACTGAAATCTAGTATAAGCAAGCAAATCTCCAGTAACTTCAGTGGAGTTGCATCAGGATTGAATCTGGCCCAGTGGCATTTTCTAATGTAAACACCCTTCAGTGTTCAACAATTATACAGAAAAAGCATCAAAATAACAGAATTTTTGCAATAAAATTGAGCAGATAAGTATTCTAATTACTTGTACATTTTTTCTAATATTTTACAGAATATGCAGTGACTGCCGTTGATATCAAAAAGATCCTAAAGTGCTTTAGTAATTAGACACATTTCTGAAATGCAGCCATCTCTAACGCTGAGGGTAAAAAAGGCACACATCACCCTACTCAAAAGTGCGAGGTGAAATTCTCACTAAGTACACAGCATACACTCCCTCCTCTTATGAAAAATACCACGAGATCTTTCATGCACACACAAAGAGAGAGAATCTTCATTTAAGTAATATCTCTCTAGCCTGACTCATGTGTTCTACTCTACCACTTCTATCCTGGATTTAAAATCCACGCATCAGGATAGACGTATTGAGTAGCAGGGAATGAACAGAACAGGGCAATCATCACATGGTCCATCCCCTGTCATCTAGTCCTAGCATCTGGCAGTCAGAGGCCTAGGGACAACCCAGAGCATGGGGTTGCAGATTTGATTTTTCCTCCCCAACCACACAGAGGATCTGAGTCATAGGCATTGACTCTGTGGATGCTCCAGGGCTGGCAGTGGCAGCCAGGCTCCTCCGGCTTCCCCCAGTGCCTCCGCTGATCAACTCCTCTCCCTCCCTCCCATGGCCTCCTGCACAGCACGGAACAGCTGTTCTGTGGTGTTGGAGCAGGGGGTTGGGGTGCAGGAGGGATGTGGGATGCAGGAGGGGGTTGGGGTGCAGGCAGAGGGCTCAGGGCAGGGTGTGCGGGGTGCAGGAGGAGTTCGAGGTGCAGACTCCAGCCCGGCACCGCTTACCTGGAGCGGCTCCAGGGTGGCAGCAGTGCACACCAGGGCCAGGACAGGCTCTCGGCCTGCCTACCCTGGCCCCAGCCCTGCTCCAAAGCGGCAGGCACCACGTCCCTGCAGACCCTGGGGGATCGGGGGAACCCAGGGGCTGCAGGGACGTGGTGCCGGCCGCTTCCCAGAGCTGTGGCAATCCCCGTGGGCTGGATCCAACCCATGGGCCATAGTTTGCCCACCCCTGGCATAAGGAGAGCGTGCTGCAACAAGAGCACAGGTTAGTTTTACTGATGTTCCCAATATTCCCCTTCTGACTAGGTTTGCCAACTTTCCAATTTCTTAAAACTGGACACTACACCCTTCCACCCCATTGCTTGATCCTCCCACCCTACCTCCTGCCGGTTGCAGTCCCCCTTCTCTCCCCCCACCCTCAGGACTCACCTGTGGCCTGCTGAGCCAGGCTCGGAGCTGACCCACAGTCTGCTTGCCTGCCTGTCTGCCCAGCAGTTGCAGGTAGGAGGTGGCCCTGGCTGAGAAGGGGCTGGTGCAGGCTGATGACCCAGAGCCCGCCCTGTGCTGCTCTGGTCCCCCCCCCCCCCCCCCGCCCCCTCCCGATCCCCAGGCCAGGCTGGTGAGGGCGTTTGCAGGTAGCAATCCCCCTGTTTCGGTGACCTTGCAAGTGGTAACTGGATTTTTGGTGTCCGGTCAGTACTTCTGACACTTTCTAGTCAAAAAACGGACACCTGGCAACCCTACTTCTGATGCCCTCAAAATCTGCTGCCTCCACATCCTCTGTAGCTGCCGCCAATGGCAGTCTAAAACCCTGACCCTCCATCGTCATGTTTCAAGATGAGGAAAGCTGGGGGCCATGGGGTGAGGCCACCAATGGTGGGATATCTGGGGTCACTAACCAGCTGTTCTAGGACACTGGGGTCTTGGAAAACAAATTCTCCAATACTGGGAATATGATCCTGCATTCAAGGGACACTGAGACAGGCAAGCAGAGTTTCTGGCATCCCTGCATTACCTACTGGCTAAGAATTCCCAGGAAACGAGCAATGACTTTGCTGCCACATTTAAAATAAATAACAAACCATCTGGGCAGCAAAAGTTACTCCTTGGAAAAGAACAATTTGCTAGTTGGGAGAGGAAAACTTCCAACCATCTTCCTTGCTGAAAATGGGAAGGATCTCAGATTAAAGGAAGGCATAGATAGAGTGTTCTGGATAATTCAAATGATCTATAGGCTGGCTCTAACACAGTGATTCCAACCCCATCTTGTAACCCTGATTTAGTATCAACATTGACAGCATCAGCCTTAAGAGCCATTAAGGCACAGAGAAGCCAGACGAGGAAGCAGTGGCCAGAGTGTTAACTACATGTTTAAAGTTTCCTTGTGGATGTAGGTCATATGAATTAGTCATGAGCAGTCAGACCCTTTGAGAACCAAAAGACCCCCATGGATTAGCAGAGGTTTGCCAGACATCAGACAAGGATGCCTAAAATCTGCACCTCCTGGTCCCTCACAGCGGGAGAAGGAAGAGTTTGCATTTAAAAAAACAGAACAGAACAAAAGCAATGGAGGGTGCAGCAGACACACAGGAATAGGGGGCGTGTCACTGAAGCATATAAAAGAGGCTAATAAACTGAAGTGGCTCTGTTTTAGTGTGTTAAGCTGTTTATTTTATGCTTGCTACTGCTGACAGGCTCACTGAAAGGTCATTAGCAATGCCTCTGTAAATTGTTTCAGATGTAGTGCTCTGTTGCATAACAATCACACCCATGCACATTATACAGTGGTTCTGTTTTTTAAAAAAGAGCTGCAGTGCTGCTATATTCCTTGTTTTCTTGACGGATACAGACTAACACGGCTGCTAATCTTAAACCAGTGCTGCCATAGGCTTCTGTACCATTTCAGATCCGAGGTGTCATTATTGACTTCTCTCTCAAGTGACTATTTGCAGCACATAACCTCCATGGTTTCCTGTTACATTAAATGTATTTTTATTTATCTAAAACCAAGTACAACATAAAAGAGGAAGATTTAAATACTCTTATATATACAATTGCTTTTTAGCTAAAAAACCTAGTACGGTATAGTTTCCTGACTTGATACTAAATGCACCTGATATTTATAGGCAGTGCTTTATTCTTCATATAAAACAGCAATTACTGCCATATAATGTTTCTATAAATCCAGGCACAGTAGAACCTCAGAGTTATAAACGCCAGAGTTATGAACTGACCAGTCAATGACACAGCACATTTGGACCTGGAGGTATGAAATCAGGCAGCAGCAGAGACAAACAAAAGCAAATATAGGACAGTACTGCGTTGAATGTAAACTACTAAATAAATAAAGGGAAAGCAGCATTTTTCTTCTGCATAGTAAAGTTTCAAAGCTTTCAAAGTTTCAGAGTCAATGTTCAGTTGTAAACTTTTGAAAGAACACCCATAACATTTTGTTCAGAGTTACGAACAACCTCCATTCCCGAGGTGTTCTGAACTCTGATGTTACTGTATTGCCATCAGGATGGTAAATCAGCTAAAAAAAAAAATCAGCTCCCACATTTAACCAAAAGTCTATTGATTGCAGAGAATTTTCAGATGAAAGGGGAGGTGATAATTACCAAAAGATTAACCTGGAAATTTGCATCAGAAGGGAAGGACCGTTCCTGGCATTATTCTAAAATAAGTTATAGGGCTCAGGCAAGTATTAGTTATTATTTCTCAGTGCTCCCTATGAAGCTACCACTTTCAAACTCAGCTTCACCGTCTTTGTGACTTTTTCCCATGGTGTTTCCCTTCAAGGGGCCTTCACTTCCCTCACCTCCTCCCTCAGTTACATCTTTAACATTTTTAAAATGCCACGTCTGCTTCAAGGTATCATGGCTCTTGTTTCACATTCACTGGCATGAAACTTTAATGCCCATTAAGTGCAGAGAGATCAAAGATGGAAAAACGTAACTGCTGGCCTTTTGCTAGAAGCCCTGTTTTCCCAAATTATTTTTAATTATTTTTACTGTTTTAATTATTTCTGGAGTAAAGGCAGCTTTAAGAATCAAATGGTGTAGACACTGGAAAATGTGAAAAGGAGTAAAAAAGTACTGTATGGGACTGAAGACAGCCATGTCTATGGCTAGGACTATCTGCTATTCAAACTGGGCTAAGTCACAGCACTGCAAACCTGCATTTATGTTGGTGCAGTGCGTCACTGGAGATTTTATCCCTTTACTACGTTTGTGTAGCTACACCAGTGTAAAATTCCCTTATCTTTGATCACTCAATACGAGTCATTTCTCACTATACACTGCAAATCATGAACACTTTATGTCACGACCCCAAAACCTCTGCTTGTTGGTATTTCACACACACACACATATATATATTCCTCCTTCAACAGTAACCACCTGTAATAGTAATAGCAGATTGGACAATGCACATTTAATGTGAAGTCATTTCACTATTTTAAACGTGGCAGAGATTTTTTTCTGTCCCCCAAACATACTTTTAACTTATGCTCCCGCGTAACTGAGGCTAGTTATCACGTGTAAAACTTGGGCATCACACAGTTTTCGTTGTTGTTGATTGTTGTCTGTACTTGTTAAATCTGTTTCCAACCTAAACAAAATAAAGTCTCTTATGCACGTTTTATCTCTCTATCAAATTTCTATTGCTTAGGCTGGCAAAACTAATTTGTCCGCAGAGGGAGTACATTTCATCAACTGTGCATTTATCATGGGATAAATAGCATCACCACCTCAAGAGAACTTTTGCCCAAGGTTTATCCCCGCCATATATCAGGAAGGGCTCAGAGTGGAATCAACTATCATTCTTATATTAAAGGTAAAATGGCTCACTGACTAGATGATCACAATGGTCCCTCAAAATCTATGCATCTATGAATGAGGTGACCCTATGCATAGGTGTTGACTACGTGGGTGCTCCGGGGCTGGAGCACCCATGGGGAAAAAAGGGTGGGTGCTGAGCACCCACTGGCAGCCTCCCTATTAGCTCCCCTGACCCCCCCGAGTGCAGCCCACCGGCTGGCAGGCTCCACAGATCAGCGCCTCCCCCTGCCCCATGCCCATGGCGATCACGACATGCAGGAGGCTCAGGGGGAGAAGTGAGGATACGGCATGCTTGGGGGGAGGGGGCGGAACCGGATGGGAAGAGGTGGGGAGGGTTGGTGTCTTGAGGGAAGGGGTGGAATGGAGATGGGCCTGGGGCAGAGCTGGGGGTCAAGCACCCCCTGACACTTTGGAAAGTCGGCACCTGTGACCCTAAGGTTCCAGAAATTGACAGCAGTTCAAATCTGATGCCTATTGTAGATCACTAAGGCATGTCTGTCCCGTTTTAACAAAGTCCAGTAATAATTAAAACATATACTGGTACCTGTGGAAACCAAACCCACTTACATTATTTAAGGCCTGTATTAAAAGGGATTATAAAAATAAGTATATAATGAGTAAATGACTAAATTAAGTAAGATTTACTAGACATATAGGTATAAGTTGGAAATTAAGAGAAAAGAATTATCCTAAAGGGCCTATAATGCACATACCAAAGATTTCAGACACACAAAACATACACCGTGTCATAAAAAGATCTTGTTGGAAAGCTGTATAAAGCTTTTATCAAGGAGATAGCTGTGGAGGGGGCTAGCGCTCCTCCATAACGAATGTGCTGTCTACATCCGCATTGTGACCTTTGTGGCTTTTAACAATGCATAGGCGTTCTAACTGGCAGACTGCCCCGACACTGGAAACTCCTTTGAAGCCGCCCACGTGGGATAAGACTGAGCTTTAGATAAGCTGCACAGATGGGATTGTTTAATCAAATATCTATTTCCCCAACTTCACTAACTGATTCCCTCTTCTCCAAAAGAAAAATAAGCCCACTTCAACTAAATTTTGTCAGGTTTTATTTTCTGCAGTGATGACTAAAGACTATAAAAGGATAATCTGGTGAGGGGAACATAAAATATGTTTTTTCTGCAATTCTGCTGGTCCTTGTTGAAAATGCAGGAGCTGAAATTCCTTTTCAACAGATTGCTGATTTCCTGGGACAGCAGGAAAGCATTCACCTCAGCCATGGGGCTCTCAGTTACTGATTGTGGTCAATAACTATGCCCTGAGCTACATTTCCTGTGGAACGGGACATCCAGAGCTTTCGCAGTCTGTCTCAGGGATGTCTGATTAAATGCCACTGCTGTTCTTGAAAAAGAAGCAATGCCCTTTACAGGGGATGCCACACCCAAGATCAGCTGCTTCAATTTGTTCCAACTGCCCATCACCTCATGAGATGGCACAGAAGTTCCCTGCTGGAGAAAGAGGAGGAGGACCAGGAATGTGTTTCTAAAGGGCTTTCCAGGAACGTATCACGTAAGGAATGACTGTGCCAGCCGATGTGCCATGAGATCAGTCATCAGGGTAAGACACATGGTACAAAAGTTCACTGGGTTCATCCTTTGTACCACTCAGCTCAAGTTTCAGAATACAGGACATCAAGCAAATAAAAAGTCTGGTTTTGCACAAGTCTTTTCAAAAGTGGGCTTTTCCCTTAGCACTGCAAGCTGATAAAGTCTGCGTATGTTCATATCTAGTGAAATTTCTCATGCTCTTCTAAAAATGATCATAATTTTATAAAACTATTCACACCTCTCTCTCTCACACATACAAATTTTAACAATTCTGCACTGTAAAAGCAGTGGTGAAAAAAGTATGCAATACCAAGTAAAAGCAAATATCAGTGATAAATTTTAAAACTTCCCATTTCAGGGATGATCCATGTACATTCTCTGCATAAAATTCTCCCCCCCACCAAAAAAAAACCCCTTCAACCATTTCACTGTTTCCCATTCCCAAAATAACTCCAACTATCATGACACAAAAGCCACTCACAAAACACTCACTCTTTCCCTCGTGCTCCAGAGCTCATCTCTCTCTACCCACTATACTTCCTAAGACCCCTCACAGAAGTTCTTAAGGTGTCAGCCCATCAGGCAATGGATTCTTACTGTAGTAGCGGTGGTGAACGATGATGATCATCCTGTGGAATCTGGCTGGGATGTAACTGATTGTGGGGGGTGAAGGAGAATGTATTGGGTGACTGCTGGTAGGCAGGATGGTAAGTGGCTGATTAGCCGGTTGGGAACGTGTCCTCTTTGGTTCTAGAAGCGAGCAGCTCTCTCTCCTGACTCCTGGTAGCTAGTTAGCAACAGCGGTTTAGCTCCAGCTCCTCTTTTCTTCTCACTGCACTGAGCTGCTCTGGGGAGGGAGTATATTTCTGAGAGCTATTTGGTGTGTGTGTACCTGGTGTGGCTGAAACTCGGAGAATTTATGCAAATGGACCAATGATTCAATTGACACATCTGAGGAATACACGACCCCATGGGCCTGCTCTGAGCTTGCTTTTTTCTGTCTTCATTTCCTACTCCTGTCCCCTCCCACAGTACCTGTTGCTTGGCTACAGTAACAGGGACACCACAGCAGTCAGTTAAAATAAATCATTTTACAAGCCACACCCCCAGAGGATCCCAGAGATTTCAGTTCGTTCAGGGGAGACTCTCTCTCTGGGTTCTGGGTCAGACTCACCTGCCGAGCTCAGCGAGTGATGGAATCCTTGTGACCGATTCCAGCCTCTACTCTGCCCCTGCTCCTCTCACCACAGCTCTCGCTGTGAATGCCCCTCCTTGCTACATATGGGGAGCTACGCACAACACGTACAGTACAATGTCTAATCTCTGTGTTCTGAAAAGAAGTGTTGGGGGGAGATGCTCTGCCCACAGGCTTCTAGTCTCTCTGGCCTCAACTAGGTTGTGCGTCCCTAGATTAAAGCTGAGACTACAGAAAGCAGAGGCATTTGAGAGTACAGCATCTTACCTCCACTTTCTGTTTAAGTCTCCTTGTTTTCCCAGGAGATTCACACTCCTAATTAGGAGCTAAAAAGAGAACACCCGATGTCAGGCGCACACCAGGGAAGACAGGGGACTTCACAGGTGTGTGTAGCAACATTTACTGTGATCATACATGCAAAGGCACATGTTCGTGGCTAGTTATGCATCTAGGTATCCGTTTCAGAAAGTAAGGTCTTGGTGCAAAATGTATTGGGTGAAGTTCTTTGGCCTGTTATGTCACAGTAGATGGTCATGGTCCCTTCAGGCCTTAAAATCTATGACTATTAATCTAATCCGGAGTGGTGCCTTTCCATGCTATATGTAGCATGGAATATAAATATTCCAGGTAATACAAATAAATAAAATAACACACACGATCCCACGGGGGTATGATGCTTCTAGATCGGGGTGGGCAAACTTTTTGGCCCGAGGGCCACATTAGTTTACAAAATTGTGTGGAGGGCCGCGGAGGGAAGGCTGTGCCTCCCCAAACAGTCTCGCCCTGCCCCCTACTACCTTCCCCACACACTTCCTGCACCCTGACTGCTCCCCTCAAAACCGCTGACCCATCCAACCCCCACATTGCTGATCGCCCCCTCTGAAGACCCCCCCCCACGACCCAACCTCCATGTAAGCCCCTCTGCTCTTTGTTCCCTAACTGTCCCCTTCTGAGACCCCCCACCCTAATCACCACCCAAGCCCCCACCAACAACCACTCCCCAGGACCTCACTACCTAAGTCCCCGCTTACCATGCTCAGCCGGGCGTGGGGCCCTGCTGCGGGCGACGCTTGGGGTGGCCCCGGGGCTCTGGCGGCGCTGAAGAGCACAGGGCCCTGCTGCAGGCTGTGCTCGGCCCAGCCAAGCGACCCGGCCTGGGAGCGCGGGGCTCCGCGGCGGGCAGCACTCCCAGCGCCCCGGCTCGGGAACATGGGGCCCCGTGGCTCGGAAGCGCGGGGCCGGGAGACTTGCCACACTCGCCTGGCATGCCGGGCCGGGAGTGCGGGGCCACTGGCCCTGCGGCCCGGGCCAAGCTTGCGGGCCAGGTAAAAAGGGCCGGCGGGCCACATGTGGCCCGCGGGCTGTAATTTACCCACCTCTGTTCTAGATCTAAAGCTAACTACTCCTCCAGCGCAGTGGCACAAAAGATTAAAAACAGACTTTTTTCAAGCAGAGTAAGAGCATATTTAGCATTAAGCAGGTTTAACATCACTTTTGGTTGAAAACAATGAAGAATGATGTTCTCTGGGGTGGGGAGGGTTTACCACCGGGTGAAATGCGAGTGTAGACAAGGCCGTGGTGCCTGGAACCATTTTATAACCTTCTTGAGCACAAGGGAAATCTGCAAAGTGGCTGGGGGATGCAGCGGTTGTGTGAGGATAGTGCCGCAGACAGAGCAGCTTTCCCAGAGCTAGTGGGAAAGACAAGATAAGCGTGAGCCCCTGATGACGGGAAAGTGATTCTCTGGTTACTAGTTAGAGCTGGCAGAATGCAAGGGCAAGCAAATACATTCAGCCACTGCAATGTAAGCTAGCGGGACAATTCTGCCTCAGTCAGCCCTTGAGATGCCATCCCTGAGTGCTACATTCACACTGATTGGCTAGCAGGAGCTGATTTTGCCTGCCTTTGCGATGGCAAACACTTTGACTATTAACTGCTGCGGGTGGGATTGTTGAACGTGCTCATCCTTCACCTAACTCTGCTCTCAGCAATGACAACTGTAAAACTCCCCCTGATTTCAAAGGGAAGAGAGTTCGACCAACACTGAGTGCGTTGGAAAAGTCCACTCTACTGGCTAGATTTTCTTCTGAACCCAGCAGCTCCCATTGTTAAAAAATCAAACCCTAACAGTTAAAATTACAAAGAGTTTTTTTTAATAATAATATAATATGGAGATATGCCTATCTCATAGAACTGGAAAGACCTTGAAGGTCATCAAGTCCAATCCCCTGCCTATGCTAGCAGGACCAAGTACTGTCCCCTGACAGACTTTTTTTTTGCCCCAGATCCCTAAATGGCCCCCTCAGGGATTGAACTTACAACCCTGAGTTTAGCAAGCCAATGCACAAGCTACTGAGCTATCCCCCCCCCCCGCCAATTAATTAATTGATGTGACAAATGCTGACTAATGCACACCGCTTTGAAAGGTCCAATCTTCATTTCCAACTGGAATTAAAAGAGACAATCTGACAAAAATGTCTTTTTTATTGATTAAAAGCTACTCTGTCACTCTCTCTATTTACAGCACGTTGTTCACTCTGGAATAGACAGTATGAAAGGGGATGGGCAGCAACTGTTTACAAGTAGTTTTAGAAGAATCACAAAAAAAAAAAAATAATAATCCACCATTCTCAATCTGCAAGCAGCAGATTCATGGAAGCCGACCCTGACTATGACGGGTTGTGTGACAGGTGGTATAATACCCTCTGGAGTTAGCGCCTCTTCCTGAGCAAAGGATATGCTCTTCTGGAAGCAATTCTCAGACAGTCAAGTGGTTCACAAGAGGGGAGTTGGCAGGAAATGACAGGGCTCAAGCTCAGCTGGGAGGCACTCTGAGAAGAGTGAGCTGTAGGTAGTAACTGGATCTCTGCATTTGGACAGAACTGGAAGTCAGACCAATGCTGGGAGGAGGGGAGACGTAGGCTGAGAGAAACCCTCTGACTTAGGGTATGTCTACACAGCCGACAAAGAAAGTTTCAGCACTGGAAGTGGCAGTGTAGACAAGGCCTTACATATATTAACCCCCCACTGCAAGAATCCTCTTTGCCTTTAGCACTCTGAACCCAACATGGTAGGCTGTTTCTGCTGAACCTTAGTCTCAGTTTACCTAACATATCCCATTAACGAACATGAATGTTGCTTTCCTGCGCAGCTGAATACAACGGTGCCAGCTCAGCAATGCATTAATCAGTGCCATTCACTGCCATGTGTTTAAGATTCACATTTGATCCTTAGCTCTCAGGCTGATATAGGCTGCGAACACCGCAAAAAGAGAACACTTTGTTCAGAATGGCCACTTCCGAATCACAGGAGCATCTTCTGCCTCAGATTTCAGAGGCAATTTTTGAGTGAACAAGGTATCACTGAGGGCAAGAGCTTAGCTGGATTCAGAAAAGGACCAGCCATTTGCATAGATAACAAAAACATCCAGAGTTACAACAGAAAGGATTAAAACAACAAAACCAAACCCCAGGTGGTTTGGATGGGAGATAAACCCTCATGCTTCAAGGCATAAGATGATCACAAACTAATAGGGCTTAGAGAAAACTTCCCCTACAGACCTGTTATTTTCTAACTGCTTACTGCAGTATTTCTTCCACCCTTCTCTTAAGCATCCGGTACAGGCCACTGCAGCTATTAATTCCTGAAATGACCAGACAGCGTGTCAGGCCTGTGCAGTAATAAATGTTTAGACACAGCAATGATATGAAGACTTGAGCCACTCATTTTTAAAATCTTGATTACAATGTTAAAAAGCCAGAGCTGCCCAGAAGGGCAATTACATCTCTAAAAATATTCTGCAATCACTTCATAGAGTCTCAGGATACCAACAATCCAGAGTAAGGTAAACTATTCATGGCAAGAAGATTTGGAATAAGAGTGCTAGCTTGTAAGCATCTTGCAGCAGGGAACTTCTTTTAGTATGAGTTTGTAAAATGCTGCATATATCAATGGTATGCTATGCAGAGCAATAATAACCAAATTATGTTTGAGTAATTTCTAACAGTAATTTAACTAGAACACATCAACAGACGTCAGCAATACCAGGAGAAGAGCTGGAATGCCGATGAGAAATGGAGTCGGGAAAGTAATTGAAATACTTCCCTGATGGACAGTATTTTCTAATGGACAACTTATCCTATATTCTCAATTACTGAGGGACAACCTTCACTCAGTCATCTCTTTGCTTTCCGCAAACAACCCTCTGTATAACTTTTCATGAATGATGTACCCAAATACTTGAATGCTAATATCTAAACTGTATTGTTACATTTATTAATCTTATTTGGATTATTGCTGTTTGTGTGTGTGTATTATATATAGTACAACTGTTAAACCAACCTTTGTACTTTCGAATAATTTAAGCACTACACCCTGATGTACAAATACTATTTTCTTAACCTATTATATCATTTTAACATTCACTCATGACAAATCACAGCTTTATGAATCCATTCGCACTTGATCCTAAAATTCTGATGGAGTAAAATAAAATAGGGAAGTACAGAAATCATGAGAGGCCTGGATGACTCCATGAATTGGCAGTGGAATAACAGAATCTTTTGACTCTGGGTCACTAGTTAGATTCCTGCCAAGTCATTAATGACTGGAAGTGATTAACAGCAGATGGACATTTGGGAGTTTCCCAGTCATCCACAGCACCATAGCACTCAAATCATGCTACCACAATTGGCAGAGGGACCAGGGACCAAACAGATAGGGAGACAAAACTACTTTTTGACCCCTAAACCAGTGGTCCTTCTGAGTCAAGTTTGAGGCACGCTGCCAAGGCAGCGAAGTGCAGATTCCGCTATTTGTGGGTAAGCAGACCCTTCAGTACCCAAATCACTCATAAAAAATAAAAATCTGTTTTTCCTTAGGCCAGGAGGGAGAAGGATTTTACAGAATTGAAAATGTTCAGATTACAGATACAAGCAAAATGACAGGAGCACCGAGTGACAAGCCTAGCCTTCTAAGCCCTCTCTTCACTAGACATCCAGCTGACTACCTCGATTAAAAATAGCTGTTTGTCATGGGAAATCATAGTTGAACTCCTTCAGCAAACACCGGACTGCACACAACATTCCACACCACATTTCTTGCAGCTGAACTGGGGAAAGTGCACAAGTAAATACATGATTCTGATACAGAACTGGGACCTTTCATACCAGTTTTTACTGGAGATGGCCAGGGAAGATGTTCTCTGGAAAGCACAACATAAAGAAAAATCACACACATGCAAAAATAACTGGTGTATTCATGTCTGAAAAGGAACCCTGCTACATTGATCTTCAGTGCTGAACAATGCAACCAGCACATTAGGGAAAACACCAAGAATAAACAAGAAAAGGATCCACTGATTCTCGAGAATTAAACATTAAATGGTCAGTGCTCTGAACTGTCAATTTTATCTGTTTATAATGAATTGCTGGGGATGCGTAGAGACTGACAGCTGGGTGTCAGGGTTGAAAATCAACTGACTTTTCAAGCATAGGCTGAAACTTCATCAGCCATCTGAGTACTGCCTGTTCTTCTGTGCAAGAGCCCATTGATATCTTGTGCTTGAAAAGGCCTCCCATCTCTTCAAGGAAGAGTGCAGTTCAATTTGCTTAAGGCGAAATGTAGCAAGACTACTCCATCTGACTCCTCCAGCACCAAAGTAAGGAGTTCTCACTGGCCTCATGAGATGAAGAGTCTATCTCCACTAGGGAAAAGCAGAAAGTAAAAAGCAATCCTCCCACTCAGCGAGGAAAAGCCTGAACTCTAGAAAGAGTTTCACTTCAGATTTCTCTTTATGCCTCCACTGGGATAAAGAATCGTTCTTAGAATGACAGGCTTGCTGGGGCCTTTGAGGCTACATCTACGCTGCAAACAACAAGCAGCAGCTGGCCCAGGACTGCTGACTTGGGCGCCCGGGACCCAAACTGCAGGCCTGTTTCATTGCAGCATAGACTTGGGCTGCAGTTTGAGCTCTGGGACCTTCCCAGCGCAGAGGGTACAAGAGACCAAGCTCCAGTCTGAGCCTGGAAGTCTACTCTGCACTAAAACAACCTCGCAGTCCCAGCCAGAGTCAGCAGCCTGGCACAGGTCAGCCACAGGTGTCTAATTACAGTCTTATGTCTTTGAGCCCCCAGAATAGTCTTCACACAAAGGAAAGAAAGTCACTCTGCACACAACATGGAAGAAGTATCTTTTTTCCAGATCAGCCACTAAAAAGATCAGTCAATCAAATGCAGTCTCACTCGTACAGTTAGTGATAGACCTTTCTCTCACATGTACAACTGTTAAGGTCAACAAAATTTTCGGTTACAATGATATAGATTGAATGGTTACTATATCTGTATGTTTAAATAATATATCAATAAACCATGTTCTCAGTGGTAGCAGATGACAGACCAAGGAGTAATGATCTCAAGTTGCAGTGGGGGAGGTTTAGGTTGGATATTAAGAAAAACTTTTTCACTAGTAGCGTGGTGAAGCACTGGAATGGGTTACCTAGGAAGGTGGTGGATTCTCCTTCCTTAGAGGTTTTTAAGGTCAGGCTTGACAAAGCCTTGGCTAGGATGATTTAGTTGGTGTTGGTCCTGCTTTGAGCAGGGGGTTGGACTAGATGACTTCCTGAGGTCCCTTCCAACCCTGATATTCTATGATTCTATGATTGTTCTCTGTCTCATCAAGAACTCTTGCTGTTTGCATTGGTTGAACCTCCACTAACAATGCACTGTTCAGACCATAAGATTTAGAATACTCTTTAGCTCTCCAGTCCCAACTGTGTCACCAGAGATATTCTAGGCAAAGAAACAAAAGCATGATTGCTAGGAACAAGAAGGTGCCAATGCCTACATGGATCAATATTATGGTGTTTTGAATCTAGCATACAGACCCTAAGCTCAAAGAGGTAACAATTTACCTGTCCTGGGCTGATGAAGAGGGGGGCATCTGATTTTTGTTTTTGGGCAATCAAACCAGGTGAATTACAGGAGGAAAAATAACGGTGTTCATATGTTATTTTAAATTGACAATGTGACCTGATTATAGATGGCCAAGGGACAACAAAGGGAAAGTTGAGACCACACCTAGCTCACAATCACCTAAGGCAAGCTGAAGAAAAACATAAATCGCAATAGTCTTTGTTGCCTGTGCCTCGGGAGAATGTATTTCTTGAAAACTTGTTATGTAACAGTTCATACTGCCAGCGTCTCACAATGCACAAAAGAAGGGAATTGACTGCATATGAGGGTGGAGACAAATGTACTCAAAATTAAGTGAGTCAGGTTGGAAAAACTAACTCAACAGAGCCTAAAGCACAGAGAGAGGTAGACACAGAGGAAAACAAATTTGATGAAATGAAAAATAGTGCCTCACTGAGTCATTATTTATTAAGAATATTACTACAGCCCCACAAAGGTGCTAGAGACTATATGTACATCTAGGAAGATATTCCTTGTCTCAAAGAACTTACAACTCCCTATAATCAATGTCACCCTAAATCTTTGCTCCATTGTTGAGAAATCAACAGTTTTCTCCAAGATTCAGGAGCTCTCAGAGGGCAGGGATTGTTGTTCACCTCTGATCCCATATGTAAATCTGATATAGAGGCTACTGAGTGATAAGGAAGTTTTTTGTTCGGGTAATAAATATGTACCAAATGTAATGCCCAGATAAACTAAAAAAAAACAGGTTTGCTTGATTTGTTCTATCAGCAATGTGTAATCAAGTTCTTATCATATCACATACCACAGAACAATGACAAGTTTCTGCTTGTTTTGCTTTTAAAGGAGAGTTGCTAAAAAGAAAGCCATAAGTGAGCAAAAGAAAAGGGAAGTGCTTATAGTATGTACATATTTTACAGTGTGCAGATATACATATTGACACCTCAGCAGTTTACAGTTCGAATACACAAACATCATCCTTAAGAACAGGGTGCAGCTACGTACACAATCCCACACCTTGTTTTAATGATATACGAGCAGGTGACCAATATCATGATAGGAATGAGGACAAGAGGCAATATAAGTTACTTTGTGAAAGAAACGTTGAAGTAAACAAAGCTTCCCTTTGAAAACATTCAAAGGTTGGAAAGCTACTACAGGGTAGCTCTGCTGGCAAATCCCAGGCCAGCTGAGACTGAGTTTATGATCTATGAGACAAGAGGAGAATGGATAGAAAGCACTCCAAAAGGTGGTTTACACTTTATGATCCCCAAGTGACTCCAGACCAGCTGCTCTACGATTTCAGGTCCTGGAATCTGCATGTAATTTTTCTTTCAATCTCCCTGCAGATCTTCCCCCCTACCTCTTGAATATGTAAATAGGTGATAAGACAGGTACCTGGAAAAACACTTCTTAGCTGGATAAGCCTGTGTGTAATGGCTGTGTCTAGCAAGTAGGGTGTTAATCTCCCAGTACAGGCAGATGTCCTTGAAAATGCTGCCAGGATCAAGAACGGATGCAGCCCCAATATGCAAAGGCAACTAGCGATATGCAGCAAAGCCTTAATTAGCAGGGGATTCATGAGGGTGACGCTAAGAAGTCTATAGGTAGCAAACATCTGGTACTCTTCAGAAATATAAACAACAACCGGAAAGGACCACTGCTCAACACAACACGTTCTCACCTTGGGCTTCGGCTGTGGGAAGGATTTTTCACTCTCAGCTTTGGGCTTTAGAAAGCCTTATTACACTTTCTATAACTGTTATATTTGGGCACACGTAGCTTCAAACTTTCATGTTAGAGACTTTGGCAGAAGGAGGCTTTTCCTTCTTTGTGACTGAATAAGCTTCACACACCCTGTTCCTGAAACAAAAAGTCCATTTGAACCTCAATCCAAAGCACTTAAGCCATGCAAAACTTTAAGTACACAGTCCCAATGAAGTCAGTGGGACCAGTTCTTAAAGTTAAGCATGTGCTTTGCTGATTCAGAGCCTTATGCATGTTTCTCTTTTCTAGCTGGTAGAGCTCTGACAGCCAGTTATACCCACACGCTTTCAAAATTGGGACAAGTATTAGGAAAACGTGTGTGTGCGCATGTTTATTCACTTTACCCCTTCTTCCACAGGCCTGGCTTAAAGTTGTGTTTTTCTGCTATTGTATGCAGAACAGTTTGCCCTTAACACATAGTTTTAAAGATGATGCAATTCTTGAGAGAACATATCCATTTAGGTACTGGCACAGACTCCTGGTACAAACAGTACTCCACCTATTTTGGAAAGACAAAATTATCTCTTTTTACACATACAGAAATACGTCAACCTCAACATAAAATTGTTCTCTGTATCAACAGCCAACATGGTGTAGGGCAGGGACATCACAAAGAATAAAATACGTATTTTATGCATTGCAATATACCTTGACTGCAAACAATACTTTGCAAATTTAAATTTGTAAAGAGAAATCATGCCTCACCAATCTATTAGAATTATTTGAGAGAGTCAAGAAGCATATGGACCAGGATAATCCAGTGGATATAGTGTACTTGGACTTTCAGAAAGCCTTTGAAAAGGTCCAACACCAAATGTTCTTAAGCAAAGTAAGAAGTCATGGGGGAAAAAAAGGGTCCTCTCATGGGTCAGTAACTGGTTGAAAGATAGGAAACAAAGGAGAGAGGTAAATAGTGGGATCTGTACTGGGACTTGTGCCATGCAAAATATTAATAAGTGATTTGGAAAAAGAGGGTGAAGAGTCAGGCGGCAATATTTGCAGAAAATACTAAATTACACAAGATACTTAAGTCCAAAGCAGACTGAGAAGAATTCCAAAGGGATTGTACTTTTAACATAAAAGGGCAATACGCTATTCCACAGCCAACAGTGAACACTGTATCTGGTACCTAATACTCAGGGTTTTAATTACAAGTATATTGTATAATGATAACATGACACTTGTTAAAGTGGTGTTCTAAATACTGCCGAAACATGAATACAAACAACATAAGACTCATTTTCTTCTTCCTAGAGACTCTCTAAGTGCAGCGGAAAATTATTGAGCCATATTAAATGTTACAACCCCTTACTATGGGTTCCAATCTGAAGAAAATCTTCTTTATTAGTGGAATTCAAAAATTAAACCAAAAATGATTTTGGAAAAATGACACCAATTAAGAGTTACCAAATTCCTTTGTACTCAAATGAAAAACAAGTGTCCCTTTTCCAGGTAATGATTCAAGCTGAACAATGAGCACCGTGGTAGAACAGATTCGGGCAGCTGCAACTGTGGTGGCAGTGGCCTACTAGGTAAAATTACTGGCAAATGGTTAAATCTGACAGTCCACCACATCAGAAAGCTGAGCTAGGATTACGCTTCTGGGACAAATGACTACGGATGAATGTGTGCTATGGAAAGAAGCAGGAGCGTCATAGCTCCCTTCCTCCAGCAACTCCAGAAGACCCTTCCCTGTGGAGAAGCAGTGTTAATGGGGAGGCCTAGAGTCCCTTCGTCCCTCAGACAACTAGAGAGGAAATCCTGAGTGGAGGGGAGATGCTTACTAGTGAAGGAAGCTCCACAACACAGTAGGCAGTGTTCAATGTGCAGTGGCTGCCAGCAGGGGGTGCAGCCGGGCATGCTTTCAATTGAGGGGGAACCTTGCTCGCAACTATGATCCTCTCAACACAAAACCATAAATGGCAGCGTGAGTACAGTGCTTCCATTCCAAATACTTCCTCCAGCTCTGCAAATATTAGAGCCAAAGTATTTGTGTACTGTGCATATGCCAGGGCAACATCACTAACATCACTTTTATGAAAAGAACAACATTCTCCATCCATTTCTTCAGATCAAAAATCTGAGTTTATAAACAGGCTATAGTCAGTAACATGAGCACATAAAAACAAGACTTTTTTTTCTGAACTAGGACGTGGCGTACTCATAGGTAGCTCATAATTTGTTCTAATAAAGACTGTAGCTATGCAAACAGTAAGTGATACTTATGAAAAATCAACCCCACCCCTATTTCCCTACCCTAGACATCTGATACAGTCACTCACTGGGGAAAGGAATTTTCAAAAGTTCAAGGAGCGCTAAAGGAAGAAGAAGTATCTTGAAATTGCCTCAGTCTGAAAGGAATGTCTTTAATATAATTCAATGGAGAGGAGAGCTCAGAAGTCATGCAGCACAGTATACATAATCTTATATGTGCTTCTCAACAGTAGATCACAAAGTGCTTTACAAAGTAGGTGAGTATCACTGTTATGTCTGTGTATCTATATCTCTCACACAAAAACTATGTTAAAAGAACATCAAGTTAGCAAAGTCAAGCACTCAAAAGTTAGGAAATGCCAGCATTAAGGTTGCCACACAGCTCTAATTTGGCCCCTTGTGTGCAAGCATGATATGGTCTTTAATTATATGATCACATACTGAATATCATTCCCCCCCCCGGGACTCTAGTTTCATTCAGTGCGCAGAATGGAAAGTTTTCACTGAATAGGCAGCTATTCCATATTTTTTATCCTCATTGTTCTATATGAGGGTGTCACAAACCCTAATGAATTTATTTCCACCATACTCCAAGATGGCGAACTGAGGCACATAGATATTAAGGTCAGAAGTGCCCAGTTTGAGGTGCTTAGGGAATATTTTTTTCAGAGGACTTAGCATTTTTATAGCACTTTATATGTTCAGGATGCAGCTCCTGTTGAACCTGGCTGCAGATTAAGTGCTCAGCACTTCTACAAACTAGGCCTAGGGTCTCAAGTTGGGCACCTAGAAAATGCAGAACTCACAACTGGTGACTCCCTGGGAAAATGTGGTGTAAGTGACTTACTCATCACCACATGGTAATTCCGTGGTAGAGGCCAGGACAGAATTCAATTCTACAATATTCAACATGTATCACAGCATTCAACATACCTCATAGCACTGAAAAGCCTTAACAACAAGACCATCCTTTTTCTTTCTGCAGTTTGATACCTCATTCACCGCACATCTTCAAACTTCTACAAGCTGAGACAGGAGATCTACAGACAACAGCCTCGCTCACTACACCAGTGGCTCTCAACCTTTCCAGGCTATTGTAACTCTTTCAAGAGCCTGGGTTGTCTGGCATACCCACAAGTTTCACCGCATTTAAAATCTACATCTTACAAAATCAGAGATCAAAATAGAAAAGTGTCATAGCAGACTAGGACTGAAAAATGGCTCACTTTCTCATTTTTACCATACAAATATAAAATAAATCAACTGGAATATAAATATTATACTTACATTTCAGAGAATAGTATACAGAGCAGTATAAACAAGTCATTGTATGAAATATTAGTTTGTACTGACTTCGCTAGTGTTTTGTGTGTCATCTGTTGTAAACCTAGGCAAATATCTAGATGAGTTGATGTGTACCGCATGGGTACACATACCCCTAGTTGAGAACCACTGCACTACACAACTCATTCATTTCCAGAACATCATTCATCCTGTGTGCGTGCGTAGACACATACAGATGTACTATATAATGTACATATACACACATTTTTAGTGTACTCACATTTACACAGCAGCTTCAGAAACCACTGCACCATATGATGGTATTTTGAAGTATTATAATTTTTGGTTCTTCCTTCCATTCAAGAGCGACTTTAAAAATTGTAATGAATTTAACTTCAAAACCTTCCTATAAGCCAAGTAAGTATTATCCCATTTTACTAACACAGAAACTCAGGCACAGAAAGATTAAGTCACAAGACTAAAGTCACATAGGAAGCCTGGGGCAAGACCAACCTTCCTTCAGTTTGCATGTTCAGTTATTCCAGAAATGCATCTCCATTTCTCAACACGGTTTCAAATGTTTAACAGCTTTCTCAATCACAATCCTTTACAAAACAGGCCAGGTTTTTACACGTGCAAATTTATGGGGAACAAACATGTGTGTTCTTTTTATATATGCCTCTGAATATCTGTTTGCACACACTACTTCATTTGGAGCATGCATGTTTTTAATAATTTAGCCCTGTGCACAAGTGTCCCATAAGAGTAGGCGCATGTGTGCATGAACATATGTATACATAAAGAAAAGAGCTGGATTGCCAGGTAATGGTATATAAAGAAAGCACTATGGGATTAAGTTCTACCAGGTAGTGAAATTTGTTTCAGTATTAAACATAAAGTAATTAACTGTGACAAAAGCAAAAATGAATTGATGCCTTTTTATTATAGTATGGCTTAGAAATTTTATTTTTTAAAAGTATTTTTAAGCTTCCTTTCTTTCCTCTTCACTGGCTCACAACAGGAGTGTTTAAAAATTTCCCCCACATGCCTATGAAACATAAAACTGAAGGCATTATAAAAACAACATGGGGATGTACCCTCTTGTATATCTGAATATTTTTCATAGTTCACAGTTAGTATCTTAGAAATATATTAGTCTTTAATCATGGTTGTCTTAAGCCGCATTTCAAAGACTGTCAGGATATTTGGGAATCTGGGTGAATTATAGTCCCCTTGCTTAGTTGGCATGTAGCATAATGTTTTATTCCATGCAGATGACGCTGGCCCTATTTAATGTAAAAGGAACTGGCTGATTCAAGATTAAAATCTGAGCATCAGGAGCATTTACAATACTGATACAAAGCTACACACCTGCTTTATGTCCTGGCCATATATTAATACTCTGAATATAAACACATCCACAAATGTATTTTATGAAAAGAAAGAAGCACTAACCTGGAGAAGAATGCAGCACTGTTAATGAAAGAGATTCCCTCTGGTAAATCCATTTCCTCCAAACATGCACTACTGCCAGTTAATCGGAGGCTGACCTGAGGAATTCCAGCCGACAACTCTGGTTGTGGTAAGAGGCGTTCCTGTATAGATCCTTCTCTTGTGGACTTTGTGATCTAGAGAAGAAAAAAAACAAAACAAAATGAAAATGAAATAAGGGCACAGTAACCTTTCCAGCTAATTTGTAGCAGAAAGCCATGTTAGAATAGTGTATGAATGAAAGGCTGCAAAACATTTGTATAAAATACATATAAACCAAATCTTTTACTAGATGGAAAAAAAAATACTGAAAAGATGTATCAGCTGATCATCAAGGAAATTAACCAAAGGAAGACAATTGCCATCACAGGAAAGTTATTGTCCACATTATGGTAGGATATCATAGATGACTAAAAGACAAATTAATTATTTCTCCTTGAGATCAAATAGGAAAAATAGACTGTAAAAGATAGGAAGTACTAGCAATGGAATTAAAATCTGTTACGACAGCTCATCCTTCATTTTTTTTAAAACTGCAGTTAATGTCAATACGTACAGCATGTCTGCTCCCTGGGATAAATATATCGACAGGGATGCTCAAAAACAGTATGGTTTAATGTGGAAAAAATCTCTCAATGATGAATTCTGCACTCATATGTTCATGCATGACTCCCACTGACTTGGACAGGTGACACACACACACACACCCAAATGAGGAATCTGGACTGGAAAGGTTAGGAAGTATAAACAGGAGCTGAAAGAAAAATATTTTTACAACACAGGAAAAGTACTGGTTTTGGGGGACAGCAATTGATAGAAGTCATGCAGGAACTGGTATAAAAGGAAGGACAGGATGGATTTTCTTGAAGTAATTACATATGGAACACCTGTTACTTGAGGAAGAAAGGGATTTATATTTTTCTGTTGCCAAAACTTTTGCTATGAAGGCACTGGGATGTTTTTGAATGGGTTCTGTCACTGCCTGCCCTGTAATCTTAAGGGGTCTTAATTCTGTGTTGCTATGGCGCAGATCCCTGACCCCAGTATCCTGCCCACAAGCACAAGCTCTCACTCTGGCTTCCACCAGCCTAGTTACCCCTGGGAGGGTGACACCAACAGCCTTTCTAGTCCCAAGTCTCCCCATATCTCTGCTCCCTGAGATCTTAACTACCAGACACTCAGACAGTTCCCCTCTGGTTCGTCACCCCCGATGGCGTGAAACCAGTCCTCCCAGTTATTACATCACTTTGGTTCCCCACATTCCACACAGTTTATACACCAGAAACCTGCTTGGGGTAAAAAGCAAAAGTTTACTTAATAGAAAAACCACAGATTCGAAGAAGAAATAAATATGGGTAAGCAAACACGTATTAGATAGAAACTAAACGTAAAGTCACATGCTTGGACTTTACACTTCCATAGTAGATGAAAGCGATTTTTCTAATACAAGTTAACTATTGCCTTTGCACAGTTTCCCAGCAAACCTCCTGTATGTCTGAATTCAGCAACAGATAAACTAAGTGAAACAGCATTTGCTCAGTGTCTCTGGCTTACAGCCTCTAGACTGCACACCTAGGGTGAAATCCTGCCCTCCCTGAAGTCAATTGGCATTTTGCCATGGGTAAATAGGGCCCATTTGTCAAAGGGGTCAGGATTTCACCTTTGGTATGTTACAGCTAGATTTTGCCACTCCTCCTCATGCAGTAGCAATGTTCTATTGAAATCAGTGGGGCTGTGTGCATACAAGTATGAGCATCAGAATCTGGCTCTTAGCAGCTCCATACTGCAAGTTGGATTGGACTGAGGGTGACTGGAGGAAACAAAAAGTGGAAACTGTGTCGTCTTCTGGGAGATGGGGTGGGAGGGGGTGTCTGAAGCCAGCACAAGGGGTACCGGGTTTGAGGACTCCAGTTCATTAAGTCTGTTGGATACTTTTATGACAACATGGAGTGCCTTATTTATCCAGATATCCCTAATGCTACTATAGTTTATGTAGTATGATAAGACATATATACTCGTTCATAATCTGAATATTTTTGGTAAAAAAGTGAAGCATCAAAAAGCAGGGTTTGGTTTATAAACGGGTCTACACCAAAATTTGATGATTTAAAACTATGGAATTATTGAATTGAACATTCAAATACATTCTTGTTTTGTTTACCTGGAACGCCCGCAGACATGGAACCCCTCAGCTTCCTGTGGCCGCGGTTTGCCATTCCCAGCCAATGGGAGCTGCGGGAAGTGGTGGCAGCTTCCCGCAGCTCCCATTGGCTGGGAATGGCAAACTGCAGCCACTAGGAGCTGAGGAGTTCTGTGCCTGAAGACGCTCCACATAAACAAAACGTCCCGACCTGCCAGCGGCTTACCCTGATGGGCCAGGAGCCAAAGTCTGCCAACCCCTGAAATATAAGGTCGGCTTATGAAAGGGTCATACAGTTTTTGCTATTTTTACCTATCCATCTTGGGAGACTGGCTTATAAACGAACAGGCTAATGAATGAGTATATACGGTATATAGAGATATCATTTTGTTGTGCTGCTTTGAAAGCTATGAACATTGATGTCTTAATTAAATATAAAAGATTTACCATAATTATAAGCCTTAAACAGAACATAATTTGCTCTGCTATACTTCAAAGAGCAAAAGGACATGGGCCTGATGTGCCAATCTTACAAATGCAAAGAGCATCTTACTTACCCGGACAGCCAGTGGGCTTCAAAAGGGCTCCTCATACATTTTAAGAACTGCAATACCAGGCTCATAATTATCTGGCTTTTAATGAATATATAAGAATAAAACTATTAAAAATCATAGTTAAAACTAGAATCACAGCATTATAAAATAAACACACTTAAGTAGCCACTAAACTCATCAGGGGAAGAAGAAATGACCACTCAGTGGCAATTTTTTTTTTTAATGTGGCAAGTGTATTTTTCTTTGAAAGCTGGCAATCCTAGGCTTCACTTTCCTGAGGCTGTGGGGGCTGTTGTCATTTGTTTTATGTTTGTACAGGGCCTAGCACAATGAGGACCAACCTGACTGTGGCCTTTAGGTGCTACCACAATATAAATGTTAAACAACTCCTCCTCCATTCAAGTCACAGCAGCAGAAAACTCTATGCAATTAATTAAAATCAATAAATTATAATTAATTATTATTATGTTAGTATTTGAATAGAGAGTTTTTCTGCTGCTGTGACTTGAATGGAATTATTGTTATTCAACATGTATGTGTGTATACACACACTCTTTTTCTCTCACACACAAACAGAGACATTATTCTGTGCAAAATACAAGGCCGGGTTGTAACTTTAAGGTACAGCTCCATGTTAGGGGCAGCAGGAATTACACTCTTGAAGATATAAACAGTTCTACTAGAACACTGTAATGAATAAGGAATAAATAAATGTGTGTGTAAACAGAGCAAACTCACATGCCATGCTAGATATGGGAGTAGTGATCCAAGGCCAGGAGTAGCAGAAAGTTTCCCTTATGCCCTTAACAAACTGTAGGGAAACTGATTTAAGTACACGATATAAGCAGTCATGGGATAAGAAGGCAGGTCCTCTTATCAGTAAGCAGCCAGGGGATAAGAGGGAAAGTCCACTCATGGATGAGCAGCTGGTTAAAACACAGGAAACAAAGGGCAGGAATAAGTGGTCAGTTTTCAGAAGGGAGAGAAGTGAATGATGGGGGTCTCCCAGGATGTGTACTGGGACCAGTGCTTTCAGCATATTCATACATGATCTGTAAAAGGGATAAATAGTGAGGTGGCAAAATTTGCAGACAATACAAAACTACTCAGGATAGTTAAATCCAAAGGAAACTGTGAAGAGTTGCCAAGGGATCTCACAAAACTGGGTGACTCGGCAACAAAATGGCAGATGAAATTCAATGTTGATAAATGCAAATTAATACACATTGGAAAACATAATCCTAACTATACACACAAAATTTAAATTTGCTGTTGCCTCTCAAAAAAAGAGATCCTGGAGTCACTGTGGATAGTTCTCTGAAAACATTTGCTCAATGTGCAGTGGCAGCCAAAAAAACTAACATTAGGAACCATTAGAAAAGGATAGATAATAAGACAGAAAATATCACAATGCCACTATATAAATCTACGGTACGCCCATATGTTGAATACTGTGTGTAGTTCTGGTCACCCCATCTCAAAAATATATATTAGAATTGGAAAAGGTATACAGAGAAGGACAAAAAGGGTAGAGCCGGTCTTGTCCATCAGTGGTTATTAGCCAAGATGGTCAGGGATGCAACCCCATGCTCTGGGTGTCCCTAGCCTCTGACTGCCAGAAGCTGGGAGTGGATGACGGGATGAATCACTGAATGATTGCCTGTTCTGTTCATTCTCTCTGTAGCACCTGGCATTGACCACTGTCAGACGACAGCACACTGGGCTAGATGGACCCTTGGTTTGACCCAGTATGGTTGTTCTTATGTTCACGATCAATACAGCCACAGAATATTTCTGCCAGACGTTTCATCTGTAGAATCTGCCTCATACAATGGTAGAAAATGTAATGGAAAGAGGGCCTTTTGGCAAGTCTGCAAAACAAACAAACCACTATGCGTCAGACTGAATTCTTTAGAGCTGTTCACACCTCTCAGTCTGTAACACCATGACTTGAAAATCCTTTGATATCTTGAGGCTTTCCAAATAAAAACTGATTTATTGTTCAGGTGTCCATAGGAGGAAAAAAAATCCTAGTGAACCATTTTATTCTTTTCTAAAGTCCCCCCTCCCCCATAAGTCAATATATGTATCACACACAAACTCGGAGGGACAATTATGCTTGTAAAATCAGATTTTAGGCTAGGATTTTCATTCCACAATTACAACACACCAAATCTAATAGGTAAAGGGAGAAAAAAAGGAAAGCTTCATTCTCTACTCCATACTACTTGTAACCTAGCAACAGGCAATGTTGCAACACAACACCATAGTATTGTGGTTCTTTGCCCTTCCACATAATACATAAATAGCAGCAACCCTACTTAAATCTGACCTCACTGCATTTTTTTTACACTCTTTCTGGCCCAGATTCTGCTTTCAGTTACACCAGTGTAAAACTGGAGAAACTCCCTTTAATTCAGTAAGGTTACTAGGGTTTTAGAACCGCTTTTACCAAGATGAATGTCTGGAAGACACAATGCCGATTATCCGGTACTAGAGTTTTTAGTGAACCTATGAGAAAAGTAACATAACAAGGAGGAGAACCCAGAACACTGCATTGAAGAAATGAACAGTAGAACCTCACTCAAGAGATTCAGCAGGAACTGGGGAGGTGTGAAGATGAGTGAGTGGTGGCAATGGAAAGGAGTACTTACACTGCTGGCCATTTGCTCATATTCTAGTCGTGTTCCGGGGAGGAAGTGCAATGTGACATAGTGTTCTCCCATCAGCCCACCAGGAGAATAGCATTGCCCATAACAGCCCCACCTTGGCACATCAGCAGGGCTCATTAGACTATGGTTCAATGACCTCGGCTCGCTCCACACATCTATTTTCAGTGAGGATTTGTGGGTTTGTTGTTATCAAACTGCAGTTTAGTGAGAATTTTTACACACACACACACACACACACACACACACACACACACACACCTGCCACAGAGCCAGAGACTCAGCTACTGATTCTTACACTGGCACAGCAAATCCAACACTGCCTGGATGACCTGGGAAAAACTACCTTGTGCTGGACAACAATTCCCCACTTCCCCCATAAGACCTACTCTGTCTGAGGGGAATACCATCTTGCTGCCTCACGTGTGGTAGTTCTATACCCTGGCCTAGCTAGGACTGGTTAGGAAGTGAAATTCAAGGGCTATATATACAGTGAAAGCTGAAGGGGATGTGTTACCTATCTTCTTTTATGTTCTTGGGGAACCAGGGCGCAGTACCCAGCCTGTCTGACTCATGAAAGATCTCCCCCTCCCCAGCCTCTCTTTGAACCAAAACCGGTCAGAAGACTTACAAAAAGCAATAGAAAGGTAGGGAGAGACACACCTAAACCCCTCTGGACAAAGGTGACAGGATTAAGGAAACTTCCCTAGCCTCATCTGCATCGAAAATGGGACAGGGAGCCATCACCATTAGCATACAGCATGGAGAACAGAGATTCCAAGGCAAGAACCGCACTGAACTCTGGGACCAGAAAAGTAGGGAAGCACTGCATGATGGGGGATCTCTGCTCCAGATGCTAATAAACCCAGAGCTGCACACACCCAGCCCAGTAGTTATCAGATCAATTCTAGTAATAAATCCTTTACTGGTATCCAAAATACTGAAGCTGCCTAATTCCACTGTGCACCTCCCTCGAAGGAACACCGCCCATAACTAGGACTGATCAGTTTCTACTATCTAGCATGAACAAAACAACATTGGTATACTCCCTTGAGCCATCCGTGTACCTATAAACAAATCAAGTGTTCTCCCTAGATCCATTGTTGTTTCCCTACAAAAAACCCTACCCATGCTCAAGTAAGTGTTCTGATGCCTGGATCCAAAATCTGCATCAGTTCCATTGGGACTTCATCTTCTCCTGACTGATTGTGTTGGGGGCTCTACCTGTCTTCAGCACTCGTTCCTCCTTCAGCTACCACCACCACTTGTGACCCCTGATCAATTCAAGCTTCACAGCGTGACAAGAACCCAGCTCTCTCTCTCTCTCTCGGTTGAGTCTTCTGAGCCTGACTTGTGTGACCAGGTCTCAATTTTCTAAACCTGACTTTTATAATCAAATTTTAAGCTATATTTAAGAGAATAACCGTTTTGTTTGTTTGGCTCCCCTATGGTTATTATCTGGCAATAAATAACTTTCATGGTTAAGCTGGTTGCTTCTCTCTCTCTCCTCCCCTCATGGGTGTTTTTCGGTTTCCTCATTTGCTCTGCAGCAATATTCCTCGTACCTAAGCTATAGATCCCTACAGCGCCCAAAAATCCTGTGGGATTTGCTCATCAAGTGGGTACTGAACCTGGGTCATATGAAAGTAAGAGCTTGGAGGTGCTGCTCGACCCAGCCTACTGAGTCCAGGGTCATGTAAGGGGTCATTTTGGGATTAACCTGATCCTCTCAGTGTGTCTCTGTGTGTGTGTGTCTATGAGAGAGAGATTGAGATTCTGGGACTGGAAGAACCCAGCCCTGGGGAATCTAGGTCTGGCAGGATAGCTCCATTGGGAGGGAACATGCAGAAGTAGAGCTCTGTACGAGAACACAAGTTGTACATTGATAGAATTGCAGAACCCTCCCTACCTCCAGAAGAGTAACCCTAATAACTGAGTGTACCCCCAAAGTAACGGGCAAATCTGGTAACAGATGGGAGGGTAAATGTCATGAATCTGAGAGGTTAGCACTAGCAACATCTGCCTTCTCACAGTGGGATTAAATTGTTCTACCAGTCCTGTCCTGAACTCATGCCCATGTATGTCTCTGTCTCATCCTCAAATCTCTCTCTGCAAAGAGCCCCTTCCTCCATCTGAGCCACACAGTTGGGCTCTGTAGGGGCTAAGATTTGCTACAATCCTGAATTCCCCCTTAATGTCTCACAAACAGAACAACACTACCACTACATGGCAAGTTTGTGCAGGTAACTGTACTCTTAAAAAACAGAAAAGAAGCCATTCCTCATTAATTACAAATAACTTCTCGTGTAGACAATAGTTTTGCCTCCCTCAGGCTGACCTTTGGGCACAGTAGAGCATTTCTGATTTTTGCTTAAGGCCACTTGCTTTTGTTTTAGGAGAGGACTTAAAAAATTCTGTATGTTTATCACCACATCCAGCAAAATTGTTAACCTCTCTATGCTTGTTATCAGCCTCCTTCACTCCCACCCACCCGTGCACAGTAATTCTGTTAAAATTAGGAGTTGCTGCAGCTTGTACTGGAGAAAAGTGTTCGTTTTTTTCCTGGCATGATGTTAACTGTATCAAATGGGGACTGCCTCCTGCTAGAATTAAAGCTAGTGCATAAGCCTCACACCAAGCTGAACCACAGAACAGAAATCTTTCTAAGTGAATAATCAACTTAACGTTGCTCGATGTGAAGAGATACTGATAAATTCAAGGACAGCCCAAACAGCAAGGTTTGTTTAGGGAAAAGTGAAATGTCTAACATCTGTCTGCTGATAACCTTTTCATTGATGAAGCTGAACCTCAAATGACACACGACAAAGACAGGAGTATGCTCCACCCTCTATGCAAAGACTGTGGTACAACTGCTATTAGCCAAAACAAGGAGCCCTTGAGGCACCCTGGAGACTAACAAATTTACTGAGGCATAAGCTTCTGTGGGCTAGAACCCACTTCATCAGATGCACCGCTACCACTCTGAAACTGCTGTTAGTTATCCTACCAGGAAGGTGAGAAATGGTCCTCTCTTGAGGGAAGGAGGCTTTCATAGAGGAGAGCACATGCTATAGCATATTAAGAGATGGGTCTGTGCAGGAAAGGTACACAGCAGCGGGGTGGGTGCTTCCCAAGCGCAGGCACCGACTCCACCAACTCACTGTCCGTTTACTACTTAGTGAAGGATGATAGGGTGTCTTCTTTGCCACCCAACTATACTAGATGAAATCTTTGACGTGCAGCACAACGTAGGTCCCCTGCACACCCCACTATTCACTTCCTCCTGTTACTTTTATCTTTCTGAAGTTTTCACAGTCTTTCATTAGCATTCGTTCAGACTGGTGACCCAGCATGAAAGTAAACAACACATACACAGATAAACATTTCTCATCTGACAGAAATCGTGTTTCTTACCTTTCCTGGAGACCAGTCCCAAGCCACAGACTTTAAGAACATAAATTTTCAGTGTAAATAAGTGATGTCTTACACACTATTGGCACATGCGTGACACCGGCTCTTCCTGAAACTCATATAAAAGACTTTAGTGAACTAGAATGTATACACCGGAACCAGGAGACCCCTGTAGCCCCTATACACCCTCTCCGTACTCCTGGCCAGTTGGCACTAAGTTTCACTAGGGATTACAAGTATTCTGTGAGTGAAGCAGTGAAGATATCTAGTTATATGTGCATTGGCACGCAGTAAAAATGCAGATCCCAAAACAGATCATCCTTCTTCAGCAAAGATCTTCACTCATACTCTGAAGGAGGAAAAAAGATACTCTCCAGTATCTCAAGTTAGATATCCATGTACATATATAGTTAAACAAAGATGAAGTCGGAATAAGGCAATCAAAATAAAGCAGAAATAACATCAGCTAGTTATAATTTAAAATAACATACACAGAAATATGCCTTCAGTTAGTATTTCATTAAAACAGCACTCTCCTGGTTGCAAAATCAACTACATTCAAAACATGATTTATACAAGTGAAACTGAAATCTTAAAAATATAAAACTCATCTGATGCTACGATGATAGGAAACATATACATACCTAGATATAGATGTATATATTATTTGAAGGGCTCCACATTTTACCAATCTAATCTGTTGCAAAGACCCTCTTCTTATTGCAGGTTGATGTATGTTAGCCGAATCACTATAGTGAACAGGTAAAGACTCTTGATTCTGCTAAAGATGGGACAAGACAGACTGATTTAGAACCTGCAGAATGCTATTTGAATTTAACACCAGTCTAACATTTTGCCTAAAACACTTCAATTAGCTCTGTGTAAGCTGTATATTTTTAAGATGTCATCTATTGATCAGCATTAGTTCTGCTTCATGAACAATAATTGGGAATGTGGGAGGAGCCCTAGCCAGATGCATCTCTCCTCTGTAGGATAACTTACTTGCTCTCACTGAACTTGACTTATCCAAATTGTCTAATCAAGTAACTTGGAAATGATCCACCTCCCTAGTTATCTACATTTTGTATTTGACCACTGGTGCCTCTTGACGCAAACATACTCAGTCCATTTGAATGGTCAATAGTTTTGATGTGGTTTCAAATCACATATACACAGATCTGTAAACTTAACACTTGGGTCATTCAACATAAACTATTTTAGGTTCTGCTTCTGATTTTTGCAAGAACTTCATGTTGTTCCTATTTGTTTATTCCTAGATGGTCGGGGAGGGACACATTTTTGGGGAAGCTGCATCCTTTAAGTCCCTTACAGAACTCCCAGAGATATCTCAATTTCTTCCTGCATTATACACCCTCAATGATTATGTGGTGTAGCAACCTTACTACCAGCCCAACGTCACAGCCATTCATTACAGCTATAGTCTTGCCTAGAGACTGGAACAAAGTCATGAGTATGCTCTTCTGGACCCCACCCATGCCATCCCAGGATGGAGGAACTAAATATTTGATTTAAAATTTGGAGATTCATTTAGAAAAAATAAAATTAAATTACTCCATCCCCTCTCAAGTACTACTTGTATCTAACAATTCAGGGCCTGATTCATCACATGACAGAACATCCCAGTATGCAGAAGCAAGTGCCAATCTTGATTCTGCACATCTAAACCAGGCTTCATTTCCATCTCTCCCAACATAGGGTGTTACATGTGTCACTCATTCCCCATGATATTTTATTAACCAAATAAATGAGAACTATAATGTCATTTTCTCCAAATGACTATGGCACCAATTCAGCGAAGTCCTTAAGCACATGCCTAACTTTAAACCCAAGTACCCTACTGACATCACTGGGATTACTTGTGTGCTTAAAGTTCGGCATGTGTTTAAACACCCTGCTGAAACTGGGACCTAAATCCTGAGACTATTTAAGAAAATAACGACCAATTATTTAAAGTACTGTAGACATTATGTTAAAAATATTCACACAAAGCATTTTTGACGAGGTTTAATACAAATGAAGTTTTCAACTAGAAACTGAAGTAAGTGAAAGTTTAGTAGTCCGATACTTCTTACCAAGATTAATGCACACCTCCAGAAAGGTTAGTATAGTCAGCAAAGGCTGCTGAATACATCAGATTGAGTCTTTAATTTTCACACTCACTCAAAACCAAAGCTCAAACTCTTCCTTTCCAAACTGCCACAACGATGTCACAAAATTCCACATACCCTCTCATCACATTCTTACACTGCTGTTACCACATCTGCCGCTGTCTATGTCAGATTCAGATCTCAGTTACACTGCTGAAACTTCACTTCAGTGGAGTTACACTGGTTTTACACCACTGTAACAGAGATTAGAAACTTGGCCTCCGTTATTAAGGTCCTGGTAAGTCAAATGCTGCTGGCAGCTTCTGAAGAAACATGGTTGAGCCATTTTGGTTGTCAATAACGTCTTAAAAAAAAATCTAAATTATTACCAGGGAAAGGTTAAATAAGGCTTATTACTATAAATAAAACACCATATGTGTGAAGGATTTATCTGACATCAAAAATCTTAAGTGAATCAACAAAATTTTCATTTACAACAATATAGATTGGTTACTGTATCTGTATATTTAAATAATATATCACTAAACCATGTTCTCAGTGGTAGCAGATGACCGAACAAGGAGTAATGATCGCCAGTTGTGGTGGGGGAGGTTTAGGTTGGATATTAAGAAAACCTTTTTCACTAGGAGGATGGTGAAGTGCTGGAATAGGTTACTTAGGGAGGTGGTGGAATCTCCTTCCTTAGAGGTTTTTAAGGTCAGGCTTGACAAAGCCCTGGCTGGGATGATTTAGTTGGGGATTGGTCCTGCTATGAGCAGGGGGTTGGACTGGATGACTTCCTGAGGTCTCTTCCAACCCTGATATTCTATGATTCATTTACTTTGTGCAGCTGGCCTTTTCAATCATCAGTGCTTTTGATTCAGTGCTATATTAAAATGTCTGAAGCTTTAAGACTCAACCTGGCACTGATATTTCAAGGAGTGTTTCTCCACTCCAACCTTATGGAGGACAAAGTTTGTTGGGATATTACTTTGGGGCCTTATCCTCCTAAGCACACACTATCTTTAAGTATGTGATTACCCCCGCTGAAGTCAACAGGGCCACTCATATGCTCAAAGTTAAGTGCACATTTAAATACATTACTGGATGGAGCGTTAGCCTTTTTTAATTCCAGAGAGGAGACACCAGAAGATACTAATGACTGAGAATAAATCTGTGTCAGAATTGCTGGAATATATAGCACAATATTTCAGTAGTAGGGTGGGGTTCTGCCGTGATGACTTCCAAGCAACAGTTCACTCATTCACGAAATCTTGGTTCTAGAAACCTCTCCATTTGATTTAAAAAGCAAATTTACTCAAGAAAATAATTGCATACACTGTATACAGGGCATTATGGGGTTCCCTTTTATTACCCCTCAGTGAATTCCACATCAAGTGTGCTCCGTTTAGGAGGAAAAAAGGTATCTCTCCCTACTCACCTAATCCTGCTGTTCCCCACTGTGAAGGCGAGATGTGTTCTTTCTTTCTCAAGAATCACCATCAATAACAAAGGTTCTGTAAGTTAAATTCAGTCCTCAGCTATATCTGTCTAATCCCATTGGTTTCAAACAGCACACAAATTTCAGTACTTTTATTCTGGTTTGCCTATCAATAAAAAAATTGTTAACTCAACTGCAATTACAGTGCCAACTTTTGCTTTCACTTATAACTATCCAACTCGGTCAATGGATTGAACAGGTATCGCTCAAAGTATAATTTGGCACTGTAATTGCAATTTTGTTAACAATTCTGTTGTTGATATGCAAAACTTCATGGTCTCTCATTTGCATTGGCTCTGAGGGGCAAGCTTAAGTAAAGAGCAATACGTTTAGTTACTCAAGTAAACAGATATAATTCTGAACATAGACAAGGAGTAGATCCGTTGTGGAAGATGATGCCATTTCTCCATAGACACTTTTCGGATCTTAACCACATTTATTAGAGGCTTTTGAGTGTTAACCTCTGAGGAATCAAGGAATCAGACAGAGGAATTTGTTCTGAGAAGGAGGGAAAAATCAATACTGGGAGATATATTCTGTTCTAGAGGCATGAGACCAGTTTGGGAAACTGCTTTCTGCATGGCTTTATCAGAGCTCTTAAAATGATGACAGCATGTTAAGCATATCTGAACTTATTTATTCGCTGCTCTTGGTAACAGCACGTAAAGAAAGAAGGCACTAAAAAGAATAGACTGCAGCTGTCCTCATCTTTAATAAGAAAACACAGCCCATATATACACCACACGTCTCAGGCTACTTAAATCATGAAATAACATTGCATACTTACATTATTAATATGACTTGAGTCTGTATTAAAAATAAGGGCAGCTTTAAACTGCTTTGCAAAATTCCACATGCCACATTTTGCCATCCCTGGCCTTAGCTGCACGTAAGAGTGAGTGAGTGTGAGTGTGTGAAGGTCTATCTATATGCCTGCTGCTTCTTGATCAAGATGTACTCCATTTCCTTGTGCCTCCATACTTGTTTACATAAGCAGCTGCAGTGCTGATCCTACCTGTTCCCTTTTTTACTCAGAAGGTGTTAGGCTAAATGATGCTCTACACATACAGGCTCATCCTAAGACCCCAATCCAGACTTCCACTTTTTTTTAAAACTAAGTTCTTCCCCCAAACCCCTACCACATGGCCTATCAAATCATCCAAGCTTCCAGTGATAGAAGGTCTCTCACTATAAATCAGCCATTGTACAGAATGGGAAGGGTTAGCCCAATACCAAGAACTAACTCTGGAAGCATTTCTGACAGGATAGACTGAATACATGAGTTTCAAAATCTCTCTCTCACAAACAGTAAAAACAGAACATAATATAACTGAACTCCTGTAGCCACGTCATTCTAAAAATCATCACAGGCAACAAACCAAAGAATTAGATTACATTGGAACCTGGGATTCTCCCACATGGCAAACAAAGAACTCAATATAGGGTCAACGGGGTGAAATTCTCTGGCTTGTGTTATATGAGGGAACTGGAGCTCTGATTTTAGCTTTACTTTTCACTACTGACATGGGGTGCCATGAAAAGGCAGTAGACTTGCTCCGCTGGTATGCAGGAGCTCAGATTAGATGATTTAATGGTCCCTTCTGGCCTTAAAAATCTATGAATAGTTTCGCCAAAATGCCAACATCCAACATATTTAGAGCTCAGTCCAGATGTTCTATACACAAAATGCTCAATGATTGCCATGCGAGTTCTGCCTGCAGTGTGTAGCAGATACAGGATCTGGCCCTTGTTGAAAGAAGTGTGGGACAGACCTTGCCCTGAGGATGAGCACACAGGGGACAGTCCATATGAAGTGTCCTCCTCTGCCCACTGAACAGGGGGCTCAGTCTACAGAGCTCTCTGTGAATCTTCAAACTGTGAATGGGCAAGTAGGGGTTGCCTGCAGCAGGATGACACATACGGTGCCCCCTGCGCCCAGTGCAAATAGAAGAGGAATGTGAACATGGTCTCTGCACTGGGGAACTTTAGTAGAGGGGGTTCCAGAAGAAGGTGTCTGCTGGCAGCCTAGGAACAGAGCACAGGGTACCCAGTCTCTGCATGCACAGTCTTGAATGCCATCCAACGGTCTGAATGCTGCTTCCTTTTGAGGGTGAGGGCAAACCCCTGCATGAGCAAAAGATTCAGAGGAAATTGTACAAATGGAACTGCATTGACCATTCTCTGCCCTCTGTGTATGTATTTCCGCACGGAGCCAGGAATCTTCTTTATCCACCAGAAATGGGATTCTATCTTTTCCCCTTTGATTTTCTCTGTTTATTTTTTAGGCAAGTTGAGATGTATTTAGTTTGATGATGAAATTATTGAAAATTGTATGCAGCAAGCACTAAAAGATCCCCCATGCTTGCAGGGACCTCACAATTTTTACACACCAATTTAAATTGGTGTGTAAAAATAAAAAAGATTTTTCTTGGATTCTAGAAAAGGAATGGGTGAGATCCCTGCAAGCACTGGGGACCTTTTAGCGCTTGCTAAACTGTGATTCGCAGAGAGCAGGCACAAGAGATAAGGATGGGCTCTGTTTTCCAAAAGCCTGTTCTCAAAAACTGCACTGGAGAGTTTTATTGGTTTTACTCTAAAAAAACCAAACTCTTATCATTAGTACCTCCACCTCAGATGTACATGTGACTTTTCACTGTCTTGCACACACTGTGGTTCTCACACTTGTGCAGAGCTCTGATATCACGATGGTTGTTTCACAGGCTCTGTGTTCAGTCCATACACGGTGTAACCGAACCACCAAGTGCAAAGAAGAAATGAATCAGGCCTAATATGCCAATAATTCTTTAGCTGTAAGTCCTTCTCCTTTCCTCTCTCCAACATTTCTGTTTTGCATGCAGATATGGGTAAAAAAATATATGCAAAATGTTTTGTGTTTGCATGAATCTGGCAGGGTGACACTTCTGGTGCTATAACAGGTAATTGATGTTTGGAACCTGCATATTGGTGACTGCATTTTAGACACAGATTTTTAAATCACAGGGCTTAAAGTATTGTAATAATTCAGTATCTCAAATTACTAAATTAAGCTTTGTTGTCAGCCCTTTGATGACTCTCTTATTTTTAAACAGACACAACAAAGTAAAACTAGTAGAGAAGAACACAAAGATTTATGCAGAATAATGCAGTCATGGATAATCATCACCCTAGGAAAGCGAGCAGGGAAGGGAGGCAGACAGGGAGGGAATGGGCGACTTGCAAATTTGGGAATGAACTATCAGTCTGTACTGTTTCTGAAGAACTTCAGAAATGTATTTGTGTACTGCTGTCCAGTACAAATATGATCTCTTGCCACAGTCAATAGGAGAGAGAGACATGTGCAGGTTAATGTTTAAAGCAGAGGTTCTCGGACTTTTGTATTGGTGACCCCTTTCACAGAGCAAGCCTCTGAGTGCGACCCCCACTTATCCATTAAAACACTTTTTTATATATTTAACACCATTATAAATGCTGGAGGCAAAGCGGGATTTGGGGTGGAGACTGACAGCTCATGACCCCCCATGTAATAACGTCATGAACCCCTACTTTGAGAACCCCTGGTTTGAAGGATTCCTGAGTGCTTTTGTTGCGCTGTCTGTGTGCATAGCCTAGTTCCCTCTGAAATGTCATCCTGTATAAATGAAATGCAATTTTATATTAAAATGCATCTGTCTACAATGTGCTTTTTAGTATCCATGATGAATCACTTACAGTGTCCTATCAAAGGGTCGCCGGCTTTCAGGCGCTTTCTGTTTTTCATCTCAGTTCAGCATAATGAAAGCAATTATTGTACTACTTCATTCCTGCAATAACAGAGTCTTACATGGTCATCTTTGTGCTGTTCTTGTCTTCAGTAGTTTCTGATTCTCCTCTCACTTAACTCCCAGTTTTAAATTCTCTTCAGGAGCATTACTTCTAGCTTCCACCATTGTTAGTGACAGAAGAATCTGGCCCACCTTGATTAGATGAGTCACTTCTCTTATGAGTCACTGGTCTGTAATAACTCCTACCTAAAATTAGAAGTGTGCCAACACTAAAAGCATAATGTTATGAAAACTGGGGATGGAGAAGATGTATGAGCTCACCCTGCTCACCCTGGTGTCAATACAAGATTATTTTCCACAGTGTATGTTCCAATGCCTTGTCCAGTCTAGTTCTAAACGTTCCAAGAGATGGAGGTTTCTGACTCTTCCCATGGCTAATTTTTATACAGTTGCACCATTAGGGCGATTTTCCTAATCATTTGTTAACTTAATTCTGTAATTATACATGTACCACTTTAAATAAAGTCTCTCCAAATGAGAAACAGGAGAGAGGCTGCGAAATGGATGTCTTACAGTAGATCACTTTTATTCCGCTAATAAGACAAGGAAGACTTGCGGCATCTTAGAGACTAACCAGTTTATTTCAGCATAAGCTTTTGTGGGCTATAGCCCACTTCATCGGATGCATAGAATGCATAGCTGCTGTGGCTCTTTGCTCTTGATTTAGGTGGCCACAACAAACTAACAGCTGTGACAGAGCAAATGTGTTTCTGTTGCTGTTTCACCAGTTTGTTTGGCAAGGATAAGATACTACTCAATGAGAGTAACGGTGGCAGAACTGAACCCAGGGTAATTATTTCTCTGCTTTAGATTCTTCCCATTTTTAATGAGCTGTTAATATACGGTATGGGGTATGAGAAAAATAGAGTGTGAATATAAACTATTCACTTTCCTTGAAGGACCTGTTCATGTCTCTTGATATATCGTGCAGGATAGAACAATGCCAATGATGTCAGTCAGGCACCACAAATACTTTTATTAGTCTGTAATTCTTTGTGATGATGGTAAGTTCAGCAACACCATAAATGGAGAAAGAGAAGTTTCCCAGAGATGTATTCTAGCCTTTCAAACTTACATACATGGACTTCAGTAGAGCAGCTCAGTTCTGTTGTATTGGCACATCTGCTTCTTTTACTAGTGCAGAAATCTTATTTCCATATTTCTGTTTTGCTAAAAGGAAGGATGGAAATATACGATTGGCATCTTGTTTCTTTACCGCTCAAGCCCACCCTTTCATGGTCATATTACTATTTGTTTTTTTAAACACTGGGGCTGATCCTTTCAGAATCTCTCCTTGAAGATTCCTTTACTGTAAATTTGAACCTTTGTTTTCAGAATATTAAAACAGCGAATAATCAACATCCAATGTGACTACTTCAGATTGTTAATTATTATTATTCCGGTGGTGTGCAAGTGCTAAATGGAGGTCATACAGGTAGCAGACACAACTCACTAGGACAAAATGCTTGTAGAAAATCTGCTCAGACACAGGACAAGAGAAGTCCTACATCATGGTTTGCTGAAATGTCGAATTTTTCCCAGGACCCTCCTCGCATGCCACTTATTGCCAAGATCTGCACTCCTTATCCAGACAAAAACACACATTCAAATCAATGAGTTCAAAGAACCAAATAAATGAACAACAGGAGTTTTGTCCAAATAAGTAGTGACAGATTTTTCTTATTTGTAATATGGCCCAGTTCTTTACTTGTTGAAGTCAGCAGCAACCTTCTTATTGATGTCAATGATTGTTAACAAGTCCATCTTTTTAAAGATCAGAAATAAGGGCACAAAAGAAAATGAAAACATGATTCCTGAAAACCTAACATTTGCAGGATATTCAAGTTCGTATATTGACTCAAACTAAAGAAAAAATCTATTAGATTCCTTGCTATTGCTAATTTTGCTTTTACATATTAACTAGCCATATTACCGTCACTCTGTCTGAAGTTGTTATTCTTTATATCCGGTAGTGCTCTTTTGTTAATGTGTTTCTTTTGTTTTTCAGTCCCACTGGAAACTCAGGGCTTAGAAGTAGTAAACAGGCTAGCTAAAAGAGGGGTTAAATGAATAGCAAAAGGGGAAGGTAAGAAGGAGGAAGATATTAGCGCTAAGCTAAAAATCGAGATATTGAGAATAGAATTAATCAAAGAAGCAGTGAGGGATAAAGAGGCATCTTTTAAAAAGTGGAAGTCAAATCCTAATGAGGTAACTAGAGAGGAGCATAAACACTGCCAAATTAAGTGTAAAAATGTAATAAGAAAAGCCAAAATGGAATTTGAAGAACAGCTAGCCAGAAACTCAAAAGGTAATAATAAAATGTTTTTTAAATACGTCAGAAGCAGGAAGCCTGCTAAACAACCAGCGGGGCCCCTGGATGATAGAGATACAAAAGGAGCACTTAAAGATGATAAAGTCATTGTGGAGAAACCAAATGAATTCTTTGCTTCGGTCTTCATGGCTGAGGACGTTAGGGAGATTCCCAAACCTGAGCTGTCTTTTGTAGGTGACAAATCTGAGGAATTGTCACAGATTGAAGTGTCCCTAGAGGAGGCTTTGGAACTAAATTGATAAACTTAACTGTAACAAGTCACCGGGACCAGATGGCATTCACCCAAGAGTTCTGAAAGAACTCAAATGTGAAATTGCGGAACTATTAACTAGGGTTTGTAACCTGTCCTTTAAATCGGCTTCTGTACCCAATGACTGGAAGATAGCTAATGTAACGCCTATATTTAAAAAGGGCTCTAGAGGTGATCCCAACAACTACAGACCGGTAAGTCTAACGTCCGTACTGGGCAAATTAGTTGAAACAATAGTAAAGAATAAAATTGTCAGGCACATAGAAGAACATAAATTGTTGGGCAAAAGTCAGCATGGTTTCTGTAAAGGGAAATCATGTTTTACTAATCTATTAGAGTTCTTTGAAGGGGTCAACAAACATGTGGACAAGGGGGATCCAGTGGACGTAGTGTACTTAGATTTCCAGAAAGCCTTTGACAAGGTCTCTCACCAAAGGCTCTTACGTAAATTAAGTTGCCATGGGATAAGAGGGAAGATCCTTTCACGGATTGAGAACTGGTTAAAAGACAGGGAACAAAGGGTAGGAATAAATGGCAAATTTTCAGAATGGAGAGGGGTAACTAGTGGTGTTCCCCAAGGGTCAGTCCTAGGACCAATCCTATTCAACTTATTCATCAATAATTTGGAGGAAGGGGTGAACAGTGAGGTGGCAAAGTTTGCAGATGATACTAAACTGCTCAAAATAGTTAAGATCCAAGCAGACTGTGAAGAACTTCAAAAGGATCTCACAAAACTAAGTGATTGGGCAACAAAACGGCAAATGAAATTTAATGTGGATAAATGTAAAGTAATGCACTTTGGAAAAAACAACCCCAATTATACGTACAATATGATGGGGGCTAATTTAGCTACAACCATTCAGGAAAAAGATCTTGGAATCATCGTGGATAGTTCTCTGAAGATATCCATGCAGTGTGCAGGGGCGGTCAAAAAAGCAAACAGGATGTTACGAATCATTAACAAAGGGATAGAAAATAAGACAAAGAGTATCTTATTGCCCTTATACAAATCCATGGTGCTCCCACATCTTGAATACTGTGTACAAATGTGGTCTCCTCATCTCAGAAAGAATATACTGGCATTAGAAAAGGTTCCGAGAAGGGCAACTAAAATGATTAGGGGATTGGAACGGGTCCCATATGAGGAGAGATTAAAGAGGCTAGGACTTTTTAGCTTGGAAAAGAGGAGACTAAGGGGGGATATGATAGAGGTATATAAAATTATGAGTGGCATGGAGAAAGTGAATAAAGAAAAGTTATTTACTTGTTCCCATAATAGCAGAACTAGGGCCACCCACTGAAATTAGTGGGCAGCAGGTTTAAAACAAATAAAAGGAAGTTCTTCTTCACACAGCGCACAGTCAACCTGTGGAAGTCCTTGCCTGAGGAGGCTGTGAAGGCTAGGACTATAACAGGGTTTAAGAGACAACTGGATAAATTCATGGAGGCTAAGTCCATTAATGGCTATTAGCCAGGCTGGGTAAGGAATGGTGTCCCTACCCTCTGTTTGTCAGAGGAGTGTGATGGATGGCAGGAGAGAGATCACTTGATCTTTACCTGTTAGGTTCACTCACTTCAGGGCACCTGGCATTGGCCACTGTTGGTAGACAGGATACTGGGTTAGATGGACCTTTGGTCTACCCAGTACGGCCCTTCTTATGTTCTTAACCAAAGGACATGAAGAAAAGAAATTACTGATTTGCCTATACATCAATGCTCAGGGCCTGGGTAACAAAGAAAAGGAACAGGAATTGCTCATTTAAGAGCATAAATTCAATCTAGTTGGTATTACTGAGACCTGGTGGGCTGACTAGCACCACTGTACTGTTAGAATCTATAACCAGTTTAGGAACTCTAGAGTTTGCAGAAGGGGAAAGGGAGCAGCACTCTATGTCAAAATTGGCATTACCTGTTCCTGAGTCACTGGTAACTCAGACGGATCTAGAACCTAACAGATAAAGCATAATATGAGATACTAATTAGTGACTACTATAGACCACCAAATTAAACTAGGTAGCAGGATGACAGCTTCATTAAGTACCTAGTGTGATGGGGCAAGGCCAGATGGCTATAGGAAAGTGCTGAAGAACAGATATGAGAGTCTCAGGCTAAACAAATCCCTGGTACCACTGGAACCTTCTAGAAATCAGTAGAAACAGCTAGCCTGATTGAGACACCTGAAGCCAATCAGGGACTGGCTGAAACCAGTTAAAAGCCTTCCAGTTAGTCAAGTGGGTGTGGATGTCAGGAGTTGTGGGAAGAAGTTGTGCAGTTGGTGAGACCGAGTGATAAACATATCATACGCAAGGAAGGAAACCCTGAGGTAAGGGTGAAGTGCAGTTTGAAGAAGTGGGGACTGCTGTGGGGAAGTAGCCCAGGGAATTGTATTATGTTTTGTAGCTAAAAGGTCAGCCATCTTAGCTGATACTATTAGGGTCCCTGGGCTGGAGCCTGGAGTAGAGGGTGGGCCCGGGCTCCCCACTTTCTACCTCCCCTAATTAATCACTGAGATTGGGAGACAACCGAGACTGTGCCAGAAAGGATAGCTTCTCCTCACTGGCTTATGATGAAAATGGCTCAATAGGCTGTGACCTTGTCTCTAGAGAGAGAAGGGCCACGTGGAGGGTCACAGTGAGCCTCTGAGGCTAGTGAAAATCCACCAGGAAATGCCAGATCCATGAAGATAAGGACAGAGCTTTGTCACACTAGCTACAAAGAGTGTGTGGGGAAAGGTGTGGGGGAGGCTGTGTGATCATGGGGGACTTCAATCTGAGTGACATATGCTGCAGGTCTCATGCTGCCAGTGCTAAAATATTCTCGGAATTTCTAAACATTATAGATGGCAATCTCCTAACTCACAAAGTCTTGCCGCCAGCATTAGGGAATTCTGTATTATACCCTGTCATAACAGATAAAGAGGAACTGATCACACAACTGAAATGTAATGACAGCTTATGTACAGGTGATGATGACTTGATCACATTTATAATATACAAGCAGAATAAAGTCCAGACCAGTGATATATATATTTGATGCTTTAAATAGGGCCAGTTTCACAAACCTGAAAACAAGTATGAGCCATATAAGCTGGAGGAAGAATTTAATCAGAAAAATGTGAATGACAATTGGAAATAATTTAAGAACACCTTCCTAGATGCCCCAAAATGTCAAAGGTTGCTGTAAGGATTAAAAAAACAACCTGGTTTAGAGGGGAGCTGAAGGCAACTGTAAAAATATTTATATAAAACATAGAATATGTATAACAAAAGAACAAAAAGGATGGTTGATAGTAATGAATATAAATCAGAAGTTAGGAATGGTAGAATGGAAGCCAAGATACTGGAAGCCAAGAGACACCAGAAGAAATCTATGGCCAGGAGAGTTAAGAACGATAAGGAGTTTTTTACATATATTAGGAACAAAAAAAATTCCTGATAATGGTTTCAGTCCATTATTAGATGGAAATGGTAGAATTATCCATAACAATGCAGAAAAGGCAGAAGTGTTCAATAAATATTTCAGTTCTGTATTTGGGACAAAAACAGATGATGCAGTCTCATCATGTAGTGATAATACTCTTTCCACTCCACTAGTATCTCTGGAGGATGTTAAAATGGAAGTTACTAAAAAGTTCGACATTTTCAAATCAGCTGGTTCAGGTAGCTTTCATCCAAGAGTTTTAAAAGAGCTGGCTGAGGAGCTTGCTGGTCCATTAATGTTGAATTTCAATAAGCCTTAGAGCACTGGGGAAGTTCCAGAAGACTGGAAGAAAGCTAATGCTGTGCCAATTTTTAAATACAGTAAAGAGGACGACCCAGGTATTTATAGGTCTGCCAGCCTGACATTGATCCCAGGCAAAATAATGGAGTGGCTAAGTTAGGACTCAATTAATAATTTAATAAAGGAGTGAAATGTAATTCCTACCAATCAACATGGGGTTTTAGGAAAGAGATCATGTCAAATTAACTTAATATCTTTTTTTGATGAGATTACAAGTTTGGTTGATAAACCAATTTCTGCCTGTCCGGCTCCAAATGAATATTTCCACTTAGTGTTGGTAAAACTCCTGGAAAGTTCTATGATACTTCACAGGTGCATGGCAAGCACCACATCAAATACTGTATCAAGGTTTAGTGGAGAGCAATAACAAATGATAGATTTCCCACCAAAGATGACATCCCACCATGTTGCTATATTTTATTCTCAAGCATTCCCTTCCTGCACATCTTCCCCATCTTCAGCTTTCTAGACTACCAAAGCTAAGCAATATTTGCAAACAGTCTCATTGGGGTGGGAGGAAAAGACTGATGACTTGCATCCTGTCCTCACCCTTGCCAAAAAGCTTGGAAAATCCATGCTGTATACACCTAGACTTCAGGCTAGCATCTAGAAGGCAGGAGTTTTGTTTCGTGTTCTTAACAGCAGTTTCAGATGACCTCTGCATGTACACTCTCTACTATGTTTAAATTCCTGACCCATGTAATCAGCTTATTTACATTTGGAAAATTACACACTGCCCTGATGATTTGCAAGGGCTTTTACAAAACAAAAACAAACCAACAAAAAACCCTGTCAGCTGGAGATGGGGAAGCAGCCCCCCTCAGCATGTGCACAGACTTCTCACATGTAGGGTTTACTGCCAGTAATAAAACCCCGCAACGCAAGTCCACATCTGGGTAGGCAGAAAAAAATAGCTAATATCCTTCTGGTAAATTGTCAGAACCCATCTTTTGGTCAGATCACTTAACAACACTCCCCTCACAAGCAGGTAGGTGCAAAGTAATAAGGAATGGCAGAGAATGTACATTTAACTTGCTTTCTTTGATAAGCAGTGACTCCTGTCACAAATCTGTCAGCATGAAGTGACAGTTCTGTCATCTCTTACGTACTTGCTCATGAACTGAGGCATTTTTAGACCACTTTTTTTTTTTTTTAAATCGACCTTCTGTTGCAACAAAAGCTTTGGTTAACCCCTTCTGGACCATGTATTTGGCTCAAAATGACAATCATTATTATTTATAATTTGTATTACTATAGCATCTAGAGCGGTGGTTCTCAAACTTACCACCATGATGGCCCCTTTCTGCTTCCCTGTCCATTGTCGTGGCCCATGTATGTCCGCCGAAAAGCTGCTGAATTGAATCCTTCCGTTTCGGCGGCAATTTGGAGGATACATCATGCGCGTCTCTGTAACCGCTGAAAAGCTGCCGAAAACAGAAGCTTTCACTTTGGCAGCTTTTCGACAAACACAGTGACGTGGACAGTGTGTCCGCCGAATTCCTGCTGAAAGCGGAAGCGTCCTATTCGGTGGCCTTTAAGCAGCATCGGGGGCTCGTGACCCTCCTGGAATTGGTCCACAATGCCCCCGGGGGGTCATGACCTCCACTTTGAGAACTGCTGATCTAGAAGCCCCAACCAATGTGCTTGCTACTATACAGATTAAGGCTAATCTCTATGGAGCATGGACAGTCCTTTTGCTCTGGGTTTGTATAGCTCCTAGCACAACAGGGTTCTGGTTCCTGGCTATGGCTCCTAGACACTATGGTAATACAAGTCACATATAATAGTAGTGAAAGATGGAACCCTGAAGAGCTCTCAGTCTAAACAGAAGCCAGACAAAGAGTGGAAGTAGAAAGAGAGAAGTGATTTACCCAGGGTCACACAGCAGGTCAGTGGAAAAGCCAAGAAGAGAATCTAGTTCTCCCGGGTCCTACTCCAGTAACCCTAGATCATGCTGACTATATTTCCTCAAGCAATTAGCTCCTTCTCCCCACCACCAAAAACATCTCGCTGGCCACAAATCTCTCTCTCATGCATGTTCCTCATGCGATTCGAAAGCAACTCTAAATGCAGTTTCTGCTTTTTCAATGTATTAGAGAGCTCACTTGGATATTATTTTAAACCACTTAACTACAGAGATCTCCCTGCTTAGAAAAGATCACACCACTTCAGGAATACTTTTCATCCTACTTATTTTGTAGGTGCATAATCCTTTAACGTGAAATTGAGTTGACACTGCTAAAGGCAGATAGAAAGGAGGAGAGTAAAGCCCAGGGCCTTCCTAGAAGTGATAATGGAGCAGCACATGTAGGGGAGCATGACCAGGGAGAAAGAGGGATACTATGCACGACAGGCAGTCTTAGCCTGTGATACAGAGCTCGACCACGGGCTGAGGATAGGTAAAGCAGGAGCCGGTGGATGGGAGCAAAACATGGGGTCATATAGGGAGATGAGAGGGGAACACAGGTGGCAGAGGATGGCATGTGTGAAGGGGGAATCCAGGGAGGTGGGTAAAGTGGGGCCCCTCCATTAGCAAACTAAAGAGGTTCCCTATCAGCTCCGATCGCTGTTAGCTCAGATCACTGATAAAGATGACAGCTGTTAGAGCTGAAAGTGCACCAACTATGCCAGCCTGCTGTGTCCACACAGGCCCGGTATCAACCGAGTCTGCACCAGTTCAGACTATCCCAATTCTTCTCCATACAGTTTTTGAGTGAGGTATGTGGACTGCTACCTTTCCAGAAACTTGATCGTGGTCCTTTTGCATGAGGGCACAAGGGACTCTTCACATTCTTGAGGAGGGAGCAATCAGAATAATTTGTCTAATTTCCCAAAGCTGACAGTGCTCAGAAAGCAGCATGGGACTCAGAGTCATCTAGCAATGACTTAATGTACAACAAGAGTTTTAAAATTATGGGGCAAATCCTCTCTTATTAGCCCCACTTGCCAACTGCCCAGGGAATCCTGCTTCAGGCTGCAGAGCAGGCTCCACACCCCCTTACATTGACCTCATAGAGCTGGGGAGAAAAAGGGGAATCAGCATCCCAACAGACTGTCTGGCTCCACTGCTCAACTGGTCCTCCCCTTAGGTGCTGATGCTTAGGGGACCCTCCTGGGGCTGAGCTCTCTGCACCCACTAGATTCTTCTGTGACACACAGCAGCAAAGACTGGACTGAAGCCAGATAGCTGGGGAAAAAATGGTTCCTGCTGGCTTGGTGATGGGTCTGAGATGTCCACATATCAAAAGGTGTGTTGTTAATATTTCTGTGGGTTCTGCATTATGACTGCAGAGAGCAAAGACAAAAAGACTTTGAATAGTGCAGATCCTTTTTAGGCTGCCACTACTCAGTAAGAATAGTCCATATTACAGATTTGTACCTTGCATTATTGTCCTGTTATGATATGAAACTCAAACTGGACAGGATATTACATTTGTCTTTGCTCTTTTAAACAAAATGCTGAACAAATGTAAACTGCCTGCCAGCATTAACCTTTAATATGGTGTCGTCTCAGAGCTACAAAGCTTCTCCGTAAAAGAGAAGAGTTATAAAGGAAAAGTTGACAGATCTTTTGTATCTGTAGCACACCACTGCTTTGTATTGCAGTCGCTTAAGTACACTAAGTTTATATTAAGTTTGAAGTTTTAAAACTAAGCTCTTTTTAGTTATTAACAGATATCAAAACACTTTAGATCCTTCTGTCAATATTTCAAATGTGACCTGCCCCTGTGTCCATTCAACTGGGTCAGTTTCCTTGGAACTTGGCAAAATATAAATAAATAAATATCCTTCCTCTGAGACTAAGCATGGCGTTTTGAGAGGCCAAAAGGAGATTACTTAACGAAATTAACACAGGAAGGAGGAGAAGGGTTGAAAATAGGGCTGGAAATGGGACGCTGCCAAAGCTGACTGTAAACCCTGTCTTGTTACCTCCATAGTAGTTAGCAAAGAAAGTTAACATCCAACCAATAAAACAAAACAAAAACTGTGTTTACCAACCCTCGTTCCCAACTGCCGTTGATCTAATTACAACCAATGCATTTCTGATACCGCGATGCAGAGCAGTGGTGATATTTTACAAATATCCACAAACGTGTTGAACAGTTATTCTGAGAGCATTATCTGACCAACCATCATGGCTCTCTCCCTTTTTAATGAAAACTTAGATTAGCACTTACATTTGCAGACTTAATCTCCAAATTGTTAATAACTGGTTTCTCCAGTCGGAGCTGCTCACATAGAATCAGTCAGTAGCAAACAAACCTTCACCAGCACTTTCTTTTCAAGACATAGAGCCAAATTCCCTGCTGATATCAATGTGGGGCTGCTTCCCTGAAGTCAATGGAGGTGTGCCGGCATTGTATCAGCAGCGAATACGCCACACAGCTTCTGCAAAACTAGTCTGAGTGTGGGGGTGGGGATGGGGGGGGGGGGGAATGGACGGAGAGTAAAATTTGTGCCAGATAGTATATGTCTGGTATAGACTACTTCCCCAGCTCAGTTGTGCCAGCCAGTGGCAACGTAGGAGTATAAGAGGGAGTACCTACTTTATGGGAACTCTTCCCCACACCTATGCAGTGAACGTAGTTCACCCAAGGAAGTAAGAGGGCAGTTTCTCCACCACTCTCCCCTGCATGGTTGTGTAAAGTGGCTCACTACTGAGCCCTAACGAATTAAGCCTCACAGCAGCCCTGTGAGATGGTAATCATATTTACCTATTCTACAGGCAGCTAAAATACAAAGAGGCTAAGCCTGGGATTTTCAAAGCAGTCTAAGGGAATACGGTATACCACTCCCACCAAATTTCAGTAGGATTTGGGTATTTGACTCCCTTAGGCTCCTTCGAAAAAAACAACTGAGCCTGAATAGATTGGCCAAGGTCAAAGAGCACTTGGAACAGAATCCAAGAGCCTCGACTTCCAGCCCCCTGTTTTAACACTCCCTTCTCAGCACAAAGAACCATGTGCAAATACACAAACTTTATTCTTATAACAATAAGTCCTTAAGTTAAAATGCTGACCTAAAAAAAAACAAAAGTGAGAAAGAGGGGTGCAGTCCTAGTGCAGCTGAGTTCTCACAAACCAAAGGTCTGCCCAGAAGTCAAAAAAGCTAGCCTAAAGGAACTATTCCACCAATGGGTCCATCAGTGGCTATTAGCCAAGGTAGTCAGGGACACAACCTCATGTTCTGAGTGTCCCTAAACCTCTGACTGCCAGAAACTCTTTTTAGGTATTAACAGATACCTAAAAACAGATACAGAAGCTGGGACTGGATGATGGGATAGATCACTCGATAAATTGCCCCGTTCTGTTCATTCCCTCTGGGGCACCTGGCATTGGCCACTGTAGGAAAACAGTATGCTGGGCTAGATGGATGATTGGTCTGACCTAGTATGGCCATTCTTGTGTTCTTTACCCATTTTTATTCATTTATCAATTCATGAAACCACCACTGTGGTACAGTTTTCTTCTGGGTAAAAACAAACATGTATAGTGATTTACCATAAGCAATAAAAAAACTTTGCTGCTACTAGTGTTCCACTCCCCATCCCCCACTACATAATCCTATTTGCTTTCAGCTTCACAGAAAAAGAAGAAAACATCTTGTTGAAAGAGGAAATTATGTAAGCAAAGTTGTTTAGATAAAAGAATGATTAACAAGCCATATAATGAGGTATAAAACTGCCTGTTTTAAACTCCATTGCTGATTTCATCTCAATTGCTACTCAGGCCTGGGAAGAAAAGCTAAGGAGCATCAGAACCTATTTTACAATCTTTCCAAAAATTCAAAAGAGGCTTTTGAGATGGAAGTAATAAAAAGTACAGCCAAATAGCTTTCAAATATATATCACCACTGTTTCATTGCGTAACAAATACCCACATTCAGTTCTCCTTTCATTTCCTTTTGTCCTCTCAAGATTATTTATACATGCGACCTTTTACCTGAGACCATATCTCTTACTACAAAAATAAACGGGACTTTGCTCTGCTTTCACACAGCCTTAATCTACCTCATTTGTTATAGATATTGCAACAAAACACATACGGGGTCATGAAATGTAGTTTGCGATGAGAAAGAGATGGACCCCCCCCATTTTTCAGAAAACATTACAGCATACAACAGTAACGGTCCAAGCACAGCAGGAACACTCTGATAAGCTGGAATGCTGGAGACTGGTGCTAGAGAACATAACAATATTTTTATAAGGAAATGCAAAGCATCTACAAAAAAGTTTTGCTACTCACAAAATACACTCTTTCCCTGTTGCCAAGTTGCCCTTAATTGGTCACCTTTTAAAATTTGTCATTTTCCTCTGCTCTTAAAAAGTGTTCTCTCCACAGTTGCCAGATAAGCATTTTATTTAATTATACGGGAGAGTTAGAGAGACTTTTCCATATTCATACAGCCAAACATGCATTTTGGTAATCAAAGGGCACTCAATAATGAATGCATGAACGGTTAAACTGACAATACTGAAAGCCCATCCTGAGTTTGGAAAGGGCACATCAATAATATTTTAGGGTGGCTCATTGTCAGCTCTCCCCTTTCTGTGACTGTAACCCCCACTGTTATTAGTTCAACAAGAGGGTTCCGAAGACAAAACACCCATGTGTTTCAATCTAGCATCTCCATCTGCACACATTCAGCATCTCTCACATCTGATATCTTAAGAGCTAAGACGCCATAAGCAAAGTTAATGAGAATGATTCAAGATCTCATGACTGTCAGGATACATTTACATTGCAAAGTAAGCCCGGGCTGAGACTCAAGCTTGAGCCCACAGCCCCATTTCCATCTACACACAAATCTCTTAGGTTAGGGCTCAGACCCTGCAGGGGTGAAGGGTTTGAGCCCAAGTCAAGCCAAGACCCAGGGTTTGAGCCTATTGCTTTGCAGTTTTGAGGCAGCCCCCCGACTTGTATCCCACAATCTCATGGGCCAACTTCCTCTCTAGCCCAAGAATCTCCCATCAACTCCAGGAAAGAGGAAGCAATCCCCCTTGTACAGTATAGCAGCTCGGTGAGTTAACGTTTAACCCTTCCATTGGCTTCTGAACACTGGCTTACAAACACACCAGAGAGAGCCTTCTCTGTTGGCAATGGAGACTGACCGGAAGTAATTTTTCACGAAGCAAGCAGTTTCATGATCATAGGAGCACAGCCAGATTTTGATAAATCTCTGGTGCGAGGCCAGCAAAACAGTGGACTTCAGTAAGAGGGCAAGGAATGACCAAGCATACCAGCAAATAGCGAAGAAACTGGCAATGATGCAAATTTACTGGATCAATGACCAGTGCAGGGAGCGGATTAAGCTTCTCAAGATTGAAGGAAATGCACCTCGGGCAACCCGTCATCACATCTGTTTTATGAGGAGTTTGATTGGATGCTGTGCTGAGCATGGAGTCAGTGGTGGCGCACGATGACCTGGTCATCCGGGATGGTGCCTACTGGCCCCAGAACCCAGCATGGGACCTGATAAAAGCCAGCTGCAGGTGCCGAGTGAAGACAGGGAAGTGACCTGTTGCATTCATCAGCCCCTCGCTGTCACAGGTCCATTCAGGGCAACATGGCTCACCGCGGGCATCACAAGGACACAGCAAGCTACAGTAATGCAGACAGCACTGATGACTATGAAATCCATACAGATCTGCAGACACCTACAGAGAGATTTCAATCTGTCAAAGCACATTCAACCACCACTCTACACCTGCTGAGGGTGTAATTAAACTGGCTTCTGCGACAGCCTCGGAAATCAGGGTAGAGTTTTATTAGCCCAGGCAAGAGGAGGTACTCAGGGTCCTCCGAAATAACGGTGGGGACAGTAGCTCCATTTATGATAATGTCATTTGGTAGGAATAGCGTCCCAGCCTGTCCATGAATGTAGACTCCTAGCTAGGGTGACCAGATGTCCCGATTTTATAGGGTCAGTCCCAATTTTTGGGTCTCTTTCTTATATAAGCTCCTATTACTCCCCACCCCCATCCCGATTTTTCACATTTGCTGTCTGGTCACCCTACTCCCAGTCGACTCCTGTACCTGTACAGGAACCAGTCATCATGGCATCATGAACTTTTTCAGTGCACCCTTGTTAACATTAATAAATCAACCTCTGTGGTCCATGAAGGCCTACATCTTGGTGGCTTATGTACTCATGTACAACTTGAGGATGGCCAACTATGGGCACAAGTCTCAGCAATAGCCCCGATGCAGAATAGAAACCCCATTCTCTCAAGACCAGCAATTACTTCAGGAATATCCTATCACGTTGGGGTAAACCTGATTGCCTCAGAAACCTCAGCCACTGCTTTACTCACAATTGACTTTCTGACACCCAACTGGTTAGCAATGGACCTGCAACAGTCTGGGGTAGCCAGGCTCCAGGCAGTTATAGCAATCTGCGTTTGGACCACCTAGGGTGCTCCTATGCGCGTGTCTTTATGCTGGAAGGTTTGGGGTAAGTGGCTCACAAAGTTCCAGAAATGTACCTTTCTTCATGCAGAAACTCTGGACTATCTGCTGGTCATCTCAGGTCTGCTTGACAATGGGATCCCACCAGTTTGTGCTTGTGGCCATGCTTCAGAAGCACCTGTCTATCTAGCGGTATCAGCGGCTGTACCAAGTGTCAGATGCAGCATCAAGTAGCTTGAGTCCACCAGGTCTGTGTCCCTCTCCTTTTCCATCAGAAGCTCTGTGGGGTGCCTTTGGTCAGAACACACTGCTGAAACATCCACCCACATCACATAGAAGTTCCACCAATTTCCTGACACAGGACTGAAAGTGCAAACAAGCAAAATTTATCAGAAGATGCCTCCTTCACGTTGCTGGGTCCAATAGCTAGAAGCGCAAAGACCAAAATGACTGCTTGGCAGGACGCGTGGGCAGCCTGATCAAACTTCCTGTAATGTGCAGGATAGACAGTCACGTTTTCCCACAATGCATCACTGTCAAACGGCTAGAGCAGCCACATTTCAGTAGGGTGCTAAGAAATCTGGGATATAGTTGTATTGATGTGGGTCTGCGTGCTGCAGCGTGAACATCAAAGATCCAGGTTCGAGCCCGGGTTAGAAAATTCTTCAAGTACAGTTAATAATCAATGTACACACTGTTGATTCGAGTCCCACTAACCTGGGGATTACACTACCGTGTAGACATACCCTCATAGTCATGATAAATAAGGAATCGGTATCAAAATTAAAATAAACCCCGCAAACAAACATTGCCAAAGCAAATGCATGGCTAAAATTACTTACAAGAAAGTGAGGTGTACATGCTGTAACATGGGCTTGTTTATGGGACAGCAAAGCTTGGATCAGCACTAAGGACCTTTATTGTTCTCTCTGAGTGGTTTAAGAACAGGTGGCTGATTTATCTATTTATTGTAAAGTAATCCATAAATAGAACATGATCTCAAAGGAAAGCATGACCTAGATGTGGGAGAAATTCAGGCTCTCCAGACTAGCATCTCATATTACTCTTGCTTTGAGCCAGCCCTGAAAAGAGTAGTAGTTGTGCTGCTGATCTAAAAGTCAAGCACACGCACAACAGCAGAAACTTGCCACAGAGAAACAGCCCAGAGAGAATTCATCAACTTGAATTTTAAAATAAGTATCTGGCACTCCAGTAAATTATTTACTGTTAAATTTACTTACATAGTTAATTCAATGACTGTCCCAGAGATTCCCTACATACAAAGATAGGACCTGTCTAATGACTAGAAATGTGCTATTAACTACACGCAAGCTAGTTCTCTCTATGTATAGACAATCGGGGCCTAAGGGCGCTTGGACCTGGTAGAAGAGATGCAGAATGTGTAGAACAGATAGCTAGAGCTTTTCACAGAATCATAGACTATCAGGGTTGGAAGGGACCTCAGGAGATCATCTAGTCCAACCCCCTGTTCAAAGCAGGACCAATCCCCAACTAAATCAATTTGTCCCCAACTTGTCCCTTCTTGTACCAGTCATGATTGCAGTTACTGGGCTGTCCTGAGAACAGGGACTGATTACTTCTAGAACACCCTGGGGCACAAGCCATAACCTAATGAGGTACAGTAGAGGTGGTGCAAGGACCCCAACCTCCCTGTTCTGCAAAGACCAGCAGAAATGACCAGAAATGCAGAGACGAGCATGTGCCACTCTCTTAAGAAACAGTGCAGCAGCTGTGCATGGCCTGTGCACCCAAGAAATAATTAAGACCCTACTAAGACCCCCCATTAAGACCGCACTAAGACCCTAACACAGGCCAGTGTGCTATTAGGCATTATTTGTCCTTAACATGTTTAACAATGGGATTTTCACAAGTGCACAGTGTGTGCCGAACTCTGCTCCCACTGAGGTCAGTGGGAGTTTTGCCATTACGACAATGGGATGAGAGTTGCACCAATGCTAAGCCCTTTTGAAAAGCCCACCCTAAAAGTAGTGTAGATCAAAACACCACTGTTCAGAATCTGGCAAACTCCCCACAGTGAAAAATATGTCTGGAGTAGGTCTGCCGGCTTTTAACAGGCCCTTCTTCTAAACATGGCCTCAAGTTTATCCAACTTTAAAATGGTTATAATACCACCTATCGCACAGGGTTCCTGTGAAACTTGACTGATCAATTGTGTGACTAATTAATGAGAAGCAGCATGAAGATTGAAGAATCCGAAGAAGAGGACAAAGGGGATCTTAGCAACATGAAAACTCTCATTCCCTTTGCCCCCCCCCCCCCCCAATTCTTATTTCCCATCTGGCGGGAAACTGAACAACAACGGGAAACTGAATGGTGTGTCTGTGAATATGCCCATTTTACTGTACCTTGATTAGTGGCGTTGACTTCGGTGCCTCTCTTTCTAAAGCTCTTGTCAGATTGATAGTCAGGGACTGCTCACAACTGGCCTAATATAAGGAGACCCCAAAAATAAACAGACAATAAAAATTCTTAAAACTAAACATGCGTGCACACACAACTATTTCAGTTTACTCAGATCACTGCTTCTGATATACAATGCCTCTATATACAATGGGGAACCAAGTAAAGGCAAAGCTCCCTAACGATTTCAATAACAAAAATTTGGCGGTTATCTTTAAAGAAGGTACTTGAGAAATAGAGATGGAAGGAGGGAGGAAAAATTTTTCTATCTGATTAAATCACAGTTGAGATGTGCTATACCTTAAGTACTTTATTTTAATCTCACCATACACTGCATTTAAATATTCTATCACTTCACAGTAGCGTTCTATATAAAAAAATATGGTGCAGCCAAATTTTACATCATTTGTGCATATGCAGATCAGTGTATTTTATTCAGGATTATATTAAAGGCCTGTTGAACTAGCTCCCCCAGTTACATAAAGTATACCAGCAACGTACACAGTAGACTCTCGATTATCCAGTATTGGGTTAACCAGGATGTGGATTAACCAGGATGTCGAAAAAAATACGTGTAATTTGCAGGGACGGCTCTGGCTTTGTTGCCGCCCCAAGCACAAAAAACACAAAAAATCCCACCAGGGCGCAGGGCAGCCAGAGAACCAACACCCCCTCCCCCGGTGCAGGGTGGCTGGTGAACCAACCCCCCCACCCATTTCCTTTGGATGGTGATTATCTGGGATTTTATTAACCAGGATTAATTTTTTCCCTATCATCCTGGATAATTGAGAGTCTACTGTACTTCGGTTTAAGTTGGGTCTACATGGAGGGGAGCAGCATAGCTATGATGGTTAGGGATGTGATTTTCACTTTCCTACTTAATAAAGCTATGCCAACAAAATTTTGCAGTGTAGACCTGACTTTAGTAACACCACTATCTACTGCTTTATAATTTTGCAAGTGCTTCAGCTAAATTCAACTAAATGAACTATGATGTATTAATAACACTAACACAATAACTCTGTTGTACATAAGTACAGTGTGTAGCTCAGTGGAATCCTAGTCCATTAATAGGGCTTCCAGGTACTAAAGTAATACAAATAATGAATTATTATTGATAATAATGATAATAATACTAATTACTAATAATAATAATACTTAAAGCTGCTGAGTCAAGAGCATTAGAAAGAGATGCCAAAATTATACATGTGATTATTCGAGGATCATTTGATCTTTCCCATTCCTACTTGACTTATACACAGACTAAACATAATAGCATTCCTTTCCCCCCCTTGGTTTTCAAAACACTACTGTAGGTGAAACATTTGGAGGCTTGTGAACTTTCCCTTACACATCTCATGTTGCTCATTTCCTGTCAGCGCTCATCTTAAAATGTCATCCTGGCTGAATCACTTTTTGCTCCTATTATAAATATGCCCATCTGCTCATTGGTGGACAACACTGAAGTACAACACTCACTAAACAAGGAAACATGACCCAGAAAGCCAAAGAAAGATCCACAGGTGCTTTTCCCCACACTGTTCTCTGATTTGAGTCTGCTATCAGAAACACTGATTGCTCTTTGGCCCAGATGGGAGAGACCTGTTGTTGTCTTGTCCAAATATGGTAATACAGAAGGAAAAGAAAGCCTGCACCATTCATCAGGGCTACTATATCCTTAAGGTGGGATTTTCAAGCAGGATCAATTCCCACTAACTTCAACGGGAGAAGAGTTAGGCCAATGCGGAGTCCCTTAGAAAACCCTAGCCTTAGGACAATGTTAGAATGGCGGAAAAATATTAAAAACTGGACATAAGTAGAAGGAAGCTGTTTAGAACTTCAAAAGCTTCCTAGGGGAAAGATACACATTTGGGACTAGAACATGGGTCCTTCTTTTCCTGCCCAGTGGAGGGACAATTCTCTTGTGTTTGTTACACATATAATGTCCAGTATGTCAGCAGAGATGAGTGAAGAAGATGATCAGCTGATTAAAATTAGGGAGGAAGGTGAGGTACGTCCCCACCAGTCACCCACTGGGACAGTTTTCGGCAACACTTTCTGGACAGTGTCATAGAAGTGCATAGGCTGTTTTAGATACTTGCTAGAAGAGGGCTGAGGAAAGGGAGGGAGACTATTATTTTAAAAATTGCTGTGTGCAGGAAGTTTTCTTTCCAGTAATCTCAGGGTGAGGTTTGCAAAAGTACATTTTACCACTGACTTCAATGGAAGCAAAGTTAGACCAACGCTAACAACTTTTTGAACATCCACCTTCACTGTTCTACCTGGAGATAACATGCTTGATTCTGCCAGGGCTGAGCCCTATGGCCTGATCCAATTAAGTATTTAAGCATGTGGCTAGGATTGAAGTCAATGGGATCACTCAAACTGTTAAAAGTAAGGCACATGCTTAAGTATTTTGCTTTGCTGGACTGGGCCCAGAGTGCTCAAAAGCATCCTTAGGATCAAGCCCCATGTGATTTCATTTCCAAACACAACTGCATTGGATAGTTCTCTCATACAAACCTAACTAAGCATTCACAATGCTGTGCTAGCAGCACACACATTTCTGCTAGAACACTGCTGTGATTTAAAGCACAAAGTGCAGAAATCTGTTTTGCCAGCTAATCCCCTATGTGAAGTGGAACCATTTAGCTGAACAGTAGAACAGTAGAAAAGGTGAAGGGAAAAGTACATTCCACATAAAAAGAAAAAGCTGGCAGGAGACCAGTTTTCATATCACTCCACAGTTTTAAATCCTCTGAGGCCATGGTTATACTGGCACTTTATAGCGCTATAAAGCCCCCACGAGCGCTATAACCTCCTCCCCGTCCACACTGGCAAGGCACGTAGAGCGCTATAACTGCTGAGTTATAGCGCTATTATTAATCCACCTCCGCATGGGGAATAAGGGCTGTAGCGCAGCTGCTGTAGCGCTACAGCAAGGATGTGGACACCCACTGCGCTACAAGTAATCTCTGGAGATGCCTAGAGCCATTTAAGGCAATTGACGTCTCTTCCCTTTGTTTTCCCTTTGTTTTGAACTTGGCTGGAGGAATGCGGAAGTACCTCTTTAGAGTTTCTTTCTTAACTCGGCAGATAAGCAATGCAAATGTTTAAGGAGGGAGCCTGTGTGAAAACAAAGCCTTCTGTGAACGGAGGCTCACTGACAGGCTTTCAGAAAAACGGAAAAACCACTGTCTCTCTCCCTCCGCATACACACAACGCGTCCCCCTCACCCCCCTCGTTTAAAAAGGACGTTGCACCCAGCTGAATGCTGGGATACCTGCCCTAATGCGCTGCTCTTAATGCCGCATTAAGTGCCCCAAATGTGGCCATGCTATACCGCAGGAGCATCTGAGTGTGGACATACAATAGCGCTATACATATTCCTGTATAAGGGGACCGCTATAACCTATAGCGCTATAATCTTGTAAGTGTAACCATACCCTGATTAACTTCCCCTCCTCTGCTACTCATTGGAATGTACCTAGAAACTATAATTTTACAAACAGAATTAACTTGGTATTTTGCATCCAGGCAAACAAGGGCTGTCAGCTAAGTCACTAAAAGTGGAAGAAAAGGACAGTTATGTGGTTTTGCCACATCTCCAATAGCTAAACAAGGAGCAGCATCGAGCACTGTTCAACCCACTGCTTAAGCAGGTTCTGATGTATCTCAGTGCAGGTATTTACATGTAATGACACCCCTCTGTGCTATCACCTGGTCAGTTATTACAAATTTAAAGTGTTCTGCTAAAAAGATATTTGGGTGGGAGACCTCCAAAAGAAAAATCCTGGTGTGGCCGGAGCTAGGGTGACCAAATGTCCCGATTTTATAGGGACAGTCCTGATTTTTGGGACTTTTTCTTATACAGGCTCCTATCCCCACCATGCAACGTTTCCAATTTTTCACATGTGGGAGCCAGGTTGCACTTTTCCATCTAAGTCAGCACTCAGCTAAGGCCTTAGCATGTTGCTGACAGGCACACTGCTACTGGAGTGTCATCTTTCACCTGTGATATACTGTAAGACTGAGGTCTTGATGGTTTCTGGTAATTAAAAATCCCACTGTGCTCTTTTAGTAGGAGTAGTAATGTGGCCAGACTCATTGGGGCAATTATATTCTGTCTGCATAGATTCCCTCTGCAATTCAAACTGAATAAAGGCATTCTTCACTTTCAATTCATAACTGTTGGGTAGCATTGTTGATCACTGCTAATCAGTAGTCATATTTCATCACAGATGTGTCTGCATAACAATGGATAACTGTGTATTATTGGACTGTCTATAATTGCAGTTTGAACAGCACTTTGAGATCCTCTAGAATGAAAGGCCACCAGATAAAAATGGAAGGAAAGATTATTATTAGGTAGGTTTCTAAAACCAGTTTATTCACAGGTCAGGTGATAAAATGGCAACAGTGAAATGGGGAATTGATTTATATCTTGATTGTATGTGTCATTTTTCAGCTTGATGCCACAAAACTCAGTCAAGACCATATCTAAACACCCTGGGAATTCTGCTCTAAAGCATAACACAAGTAACATTTTCTTTTAGCGCACACATACCTACAGTGAAATTCATACACAGTAGTCCAGTTATACTGTTCCCTTTCCTGGATGAATTGTCAAGGAATAACTAGTTCTCATGTGACACTACTCCATAAATGCAGAAATTAGGAGGGTGCACTGAGGTTTTATTTTATGGCGCTTGTAAATTAGAGGTATGCAACACGACAGATATCTAATCTGTACACATAACCCTCTTGTTAATGTGTGCCTACTCTACTAGTTAATCTCTTATTATCTTTAGGCTAGCAAATACCACAGAAAGGAGTCACCCCCAATTTGACAATTATGCCACTGTATGATAATAGTCCCGAAATGTTCTCAAGGTCATTGAATGGTACCCAAAATTAAGGAATAACAGCCTTGATGATTTTTCATTGCTGTGAGGTTATAATCTGACAATATGGCCTAACAGGCAGCATGCAGCTGTGCTGTCCTGGGAGCAAAGCAGGGACTGGATGGTACTTGGAAAGTCTCCATTCAGTCCCTGCTTCCCTACTGATCCATGGGGAAAGCCAGCCCTCCTCTCTGCACATTTTATATTCCTGTGCACAGCAGCTGAGTATGTAGGGGGGCGGAGCCAATGTCCTCTCTACACCCTTGCCCATCTAAGCCAGAGGTGAAACACATCCAGGGGTGAAGATGCTCATTGCCTCCCCCAATACCTTGCCCTGTGCAGGCACTCAGCAACAGTCACAACCTTGCCTTTGATATTTTACATTGTTATAGCATTGTGGAGTCACTTCTCTTTTTTCCTTCTCATAATGCTATTTACTTTTGGTTTCCTCCAAAACACTGAATTTTTCAAAACTCTTGCACTTTGAACAATAATAAAACAACGAGGTGCTGAGTTTTAAATGCTTTGCATCTTACTTCACATCCCAGTGTTTTTTCAAAATGCAACTCAAAAACCACCTGTGATTTTGGCATGGCCTTGGTTGAATGCAGTACATTTTTACTTTTAAAAAGAGCGTATTCTCTTCCTTTAGGAAACAAAAGGTTTTATTTGTAGTCGGGGCAGATTTTAAGATATCCAGGCCACAGGGCGTCATGTGTCACGTGAGGTCAAGAAGATGATGAGCATAACCGAGTTCAAGGGAAAATGCTACAGCTCCAAAGTGGGAAGGGATGGCAAAAAGCCATAATCCCCTTGTATCATGTTTTACCAGCAAATACCTAGACTAGGCCTGGCGCCTTGTCTAAAAGTAGAGCATTATGTCTGTAGGATGTGAGGACAGCTGGCAATCACGTGCCTGAAATGTACTCATGAAAGACGGGGAAGATACAGGAGAAGAATCTATACTAAGGCTCTGTCTAAGAGCAGGTTCCTGATTTCCACACCACCTTTCAGCAACAAAATAGAAACACAGACCCATACACAAAAGGCCTTTGTCCAAGGCCCTTCGCGCTTGCCCCCAGCTCTGCCTCAGGAAGCTTTCTGTGCCAACACTGATGTTTTTTAAAAGTCTACCCAGTGCTGGACAAATACATTTTTTAATTAATGTCCTACACCTATTTACCCCTTTGTTCCCATCCCCTGGACTCTTCACGGACCGTTTCAAAATAAAGGATTCCCACAGAATCGTGTTCCAAATGCCCTAGAGTCACAGCACACACCTAGGATGAAACAAGGCTAAAAATACAACCAAGAAGGGTGGAGGAAACATACAGACACAGTGATATGGGGTAGGAAAGACCATGTCCTGATAGGATCAGGTGGTTATTTTATTTTACAACATTTGTTTTATTTTTATTATGCAAACAATTTTGGATTTGGGGGCAGAAGGTCAAGTTGGGGTTAAGGTATGAGGACAGGAATTGTGGGATGAAGGGAGGAGAGAGGAAGAAGCGAAGAGGAAGGGGAGGGGAGAGATGGGCACAGTGGAGAGGGACGGTGAGGTTGGGCACCCAGAGGACTGCAGTGGTAGGAGAGGGAGTTGGATGAACGGGCAGTACCAACCAATGGCAATAGAGATAGTGATGAAGGGGATGGAAATACCCCACGTCCAAATTTCAGAGTCCAGAGAATGGTGATTCCAGCTGTTATCCATGTGGAACCAGGGTTGGGAGGCCACTGAGACTGGCGCCCTAGGATGAACCAACTGGACCTGGCAAAGAGGAGCTGGAAGGCTCTGGCATACACGAATTTTCAAACTGTAGCCAGTGCTTGCTGCACCAGGTTCTGTCCTGGTTCCTACTCCATGCAACACCACAGAGTTTAACAGGATTACACAAGGGTGTAAATCAGAGCAGAATCCGGACCAAACTCTTCACTTGTGCAAACACTGCAATCACTGTAAGTCTTCCACTAGCCAGCAATACGTGGGAATTACTCAATAGCTCTGCAAGAATAGACTTTGCACACAAACCGCATGCAAGTTGCTGGACTATGTGACCCAGAGCATGCCAATAAATCTGTAAAGTAATTGTATTTTTGTAACAGGGAGCAACGTGCTGCTACCTTCTGCTGATGCATGAGCTTTTGTAATCTGGAACCTCACTGACTTTCTCCTACGTACTGAACTAATTTATCATCATTCCTTTTTTAGTTCCACTGTGCCATCTAGAATTTATTACACAATCAGCAGGTTTAGGGTCATTTGCCAGTACACAAGGAAGGTGACTTTCAGGAATGGCAGAACACACACCGTCAAAGGACCCATTAAGTATTTATGCAGCTTTGAGGAAACAGGTTGCTCTTATTCCTTTTGCCTGAGTATTTGGTTAGATCATACCAGATCGACTGTGAATAACACCAAACATTAGCCACAGGTCTACAACTAAATGCTTCCAGAAGTACAAGTCTGTCCAGGAAGGTCTTTCTTTACTACAGGATGATGGTGAAAGACTCTGATGTTGTAGGTGGGTGCATAATTGAACCTTTGACAAGGTGGCCTCTGGGAATTATACATTCTTGTCTTGGACACCGACCTCAGTCACCCCCTCCATGCCACCATTATTAGATCCACCTTTTTATTTTAACTAATTGTAATTGTTAGAGATGTTTCCTGTTTAATCATAGGCACTCCCTATGTTAATTTAATAGAGAATAAACGCGTTAAATAGAATAAACTCCCAGGGCATCAAAAGGCAAATGGCAGTAGAAAACTGACCTGCTAAAGGAGAGAGTCATTAGAGGAGTGAAATGGTAGTAGCAACATATGAAGGTCAATATCGGAGAAATGTACTATACCAGCACCAATGCCTCTCATCCAGCTTGTGAAGATTTCTAGACTGCCCCCTGCATGGTCTCACCTGTATAACAACATTGCATCAAAACTGAAAGGGCAGTATTACAGGTACTCACTTTCACTAAAATAATTCTTGCTAGCTCTTCACATGCATGATTTTCATCATCCTTCTTCGTGTGCTCCAGCTCAAACAAGGTATTATAGTTTTCCAGCATTTTGGCCATTATTTTGTTGCAGATTTCCTGTTCCTTCATACCTTCAAATCCAGAAGCCACACTGCAAAATTGGATGAAACATCAAGCAGAGCATTAGAAGGACTCAAAATACCAGTGTTCTTGGACATAGCCATCATATTGTAACAGATACTCTTGCTGGTACATAGAAAAAACTCCCTTTACCTACAAATGGACTTTCAATGAAAGAAGTTCTAAAAATTCACACTTTACCTTGATTACAATTATTGCAATTTGTTGTCAATTACTCTGACCTGCTATTAAAAATGTGGTCACACCTTATATTTTCTGGTACATTTATAAATAATTTACAAAGAATTTCGAAATTGTTAAATAGAGATTATAAACATGTTACAGGCATGAGCAGTATGTTGTATAGATGGTTATAAATAATCTGTTAGCATGCTGGACTCTAACAACAACTGATTAGCCCTGTATTAATAATTTATTAACTTATTAGCAATTAGTCATTTATAACTCTTTAAACTCTTTAGAAGTGGATTCTTTAAAGTGTGACCAAAATCACAAACATTTAAACGGAGAGCGGCAACACGTAATATAGTCAATTAAAAAAAAAAAGTAGTAAAAAGTAGTTTCAAGCATTAAGCCTGCTCTTGTGTCCCTCTGACAATTTTTGTGGGTTTAGGATCATATGTTCTTATTTTTAAAATGTTCTTCTCTCTCCTGTTGCCATGTGACAAACCCACACAAACAACAGGGGAACTAACTACTTGACTGACTATACTGGTGAAAAAGTGAAACGGACTATACACTAAAGTGCTATTAAATGTGCACCATAAACACAGTGAAACATTAGAGAATTATCATCCTGTCTCTGTCACAAGTGCAAGAGCTGTTCCAATGTCGCCACAGATGGTAAGAAGGAACTGAAGGGGGGGTCGGGCCAGCCAGGTACCATTCTAGGCGGCTCCCCTGCCAGCCCGATGGGAGCCGCTGAGGGAAAAAGTTTCCAACGTTCATGCACACAGCACGCGCACACCTAATTTGGAATGGACGTGAACAATCACTCAAAGAAAAAATATACAAAATAATCTACCCAGAAATGTAATAACCTACAAAATAGACCAGAGGAATGGCATACCTGCAAATATTTTCATGTTATTTAGGAACATGACTGGGTGCAATTTTGGTGTTATCATCCTATGTCTACCATTAATAATTTGAATTATAAGTAGTAGTGTGCTAGATTTCTATTGAGTCAACTATTGTCATTCTCATTGGCTATCGCATTACTTCAGATCTCTACTAACAGTCTACAAACATTCCAGATATTTTATTTACATACACACACAATTTTACAATGCAGTTCTACTCTTAACATCAACTATTTGGTTCCTTTCATGTATTCAGACTCATAACTGCCAATAATAGTGACAAAAATAAAGTTTGTACTGCACTTTACTCCTGCTCCTCCTTCATAGTTGATAGAGCTAAGAGAAAATGAGCTGAATTCTATTCCATTTCATGCATCATCGGATATACTAAAATCCAATCACTAGCACTTCTATACCACAACCAAAAGATCACTGAGGGCATCATGCAATAACAAGAGAGTTGTAAGTCCCATCACATGTGTAATCAGGGCCTAGTTTTCCCTGCTGTGTAACCAGAGGCTTTGAACCTTTTTGGTGGCAATCATGCACGTAACAGAAATAAAACATGACTCTCAGATTGCAGGGTGAGTCTGAAGAGCTGAAAGTTAGAAAAGTTAATATTTCTTTATTTGTAAGCTGAGTGTTTTTAACCTAGCGATCAGTAAGAGCCACAAACAAACCTCACAAAGTTACTTTTCAGGAATGTTTTTTCCCCCTAAAACATTCTTACTGCCTCTAAGGCAGACAGTCTAGTCTGGATCAGGTGATGGGTGAAAATTACACTGGGAGTGGATTCACATCACAAAACTAACACCCAACCACACACAAGAGACAGCCTGTAGTCAGAGGCAGCAGCCTAGGTCTACACAGTAACAGGTGTGTTACAGGTTAACGACAGGGCACTAAGGTGCAAACTTTAATCTCCAGCCAGTAATATTCATCCCTCACCTTTGCAAACAATAAATCCACTCACAAAATTTAAACAAATAAACAAAACACTAACACCTCCACTTAGGTAACAATGCTAAAATGCTAGATTGTTGGGGATTAGAACTAATTTTGTAATGCTTTAGAAGTGATATGTCTTCAGGCTTTGCCTCAGGTCATGCAGCTCTCTCCCATGGTCTACAATAGGGCTGACCACTTGTTTCGTTTCAGTATCAGAACTTCTCACGTATTGGAACTCCCAAAAGAGGCAAACACTGAGCCTGATCTAAAGTCTACAGAGGTCCATGGGAATCTTTCCTCTGACTTCAATGGGTTTTGGACTCAGTCCTATTCTGCTCAAGGACAGCTTTTCCAGAACTCACTCGCAATACTATAATCCTGTAGGATGCTAACTAAGAACTAGATACCAACAACTATATTATGGCAACTTAATAATTTATACAGGAAAAAGTCAGACAATATTAAAAGTTAAGATCCTTGGAGTAACATTACCTCATCCATGTTACTAGATGTATTAAAATGTAAATGTAATTGCCTAAATAACAATAAAGAGCTGTTATGTAGATATGTGAAATAGGAATGATGTGACACTCCTCTGAGAATCTTAGATTTTTCATTTTTTGACATTTTCCAAGTTATAGTTTACTGCCTTAACATGGCATTGAAATAAGGAAATTAAATGCAAAAAACTTGGTATTTTTGTGAACAGGAAAAAGAAACAAAGAAGACTCCCTAAAACTGCCCCTGCTCACGTTCATTATTCTGACTTCTCCTCTCCTCCGGCTCACTTCCATCCAACTTTGCAATCAGTCCAGAAACAGACTCCTTTTGATCCCTGTCCTGTGACAAAATCCCCACAAACCCTGCCCACCCCAATGAAGGGTCCAGTAGCATCATAGAGAAGGAGTGGCTACAGAGGCTCCCTTCACACCTCACTGATGAGCCATTCAATGGGGAACAGGAACAATGCCTACTCCTACTCTGCTGAACATGATCACTGGGGATCAGTGGAGTAAGCTGCTGTAACTGCAACAGTACTAAAGTCCTGGCTAGAGCTGGGTCTAAGAAAAGAAGGGAAATCACACTCTTTGGTCACATCTTTGTGGAGAAATACAAGGGAAAAATCAACAGCACTTCTTCCCAAGCAGACCAGAGATTAATTCCAGTCCAACCCCTAGCAAGGCAGGACTATTGTTCAGAAATCTCCTCATGCTTGGCTGTGACATAATGATGTTTGTATGTAGGTCCGGCTCTTGTGCTGATCCACATATAGGATACGGGGCCTAGCACTACTGCCTGATAACAAGTTTTCTTTTTAGCTCAAGCTGTAAGGGCTTGTGTTTTGGAGCTGTAGGGCCAGAATTTTATTCCTGGTTGGGTGATTTTATCAAGTGACCCATGTCTGTAACATTTGGATTTCATTATATCAAGGCTTCTTTAGGTTCTGCAAAAGTCTTAGGGTACGTCTACACTACCCGCTGGATTGGCGGGTAGTGATCGATCCATCAGGAGTTGATTTATCATGTCTATTCTGGATGTGATAAATTGATCCCCAAGTGCTTTCCTGTCGATTCCTGTACTCCACTGCCACGAGGAGCACAGGTGGGTCGATGGGGAAACGGCAGCAGTCAACTCACCACCGCGAAGACGCCGTGGTAAGTGGATCTAAGTACATTGACTTCAGCTACGTTATTCTCATAGTTGAAGTTGCGTATCTTAGATTGATCCCCCCCCTCCAACCCCCAATGTAGACAAGGCCTGAGAAATTTCCTACTCATGCTCACAAACAAATATTTCACTCTTGTAGTTTTTTTTAATTCAGAATTTTCTTCCTTCACAGTTGACAATAACTATTCCTCATTGAGGACTAGGTATTTGCCTCATCTGAATGTTCTAAGAGCTACCAGTCAGCAAAAAAAAGCATGTATATATTTTAGTTAAAAAACATATTTCCTTCATTCTTCAGTAGCTCAAAAATGTCTTAAATTGCTTTCTTCAACCCCAAAATAAAAAAAAAATAATATCTGGCATGAGCTCCTATAGATTTTCACCCCAAAGGCAAAGTTCTTCAAAAAGGTTTCAACCAGTGTCAATCACACTGTACATAACTGGAGTTATATTCTAAGCTTAAATTGCAATAGTGACTATTACAACAATTATGTATGCATATTGTGCGGTATCTTTTTAATGAATACCTGGCCCCAATCTTACAGTCCAGGAGCAGGCTCAGTGGGAGGCTGAGACAAAATGCAACCAAACATAGCCTGAAAGGCACTTCGGGCCAATGCTGAAAGTTAAACAACAATTCTAGTTTTAAAGATTCAGTCCGTCTACTTTCACTCCAATAGTCTGTGTGCTATGTCTATATACGTAATATGTCACCTGCAGCCAAAATAAGTACAATTCAAATGAATAACCCCTGCTGAAATTTAGGTCACAATTTTAACTTTTGCAAATTAAGCAATAAACCAAAAGCATAGTCTGGATCCTTGGCTTTCATACAGCAAATATGCCCAGCAAACAGCCCTTTCACAAAGTCAATACATTCCACGCTGGAATCCCAAGAAAAACTTGACACATTATAGAGGGAGAAAACACATCTGAGTCTCAGCCATTCCAAATATTAAAATCCCATTTTGTTTTTTTACACAGAGATTTTATTCTTCCAAGCTGAGAAGGTAATTTGGTTCAGCGTGTACTATTAGAGTTACACATGGTCTATCTACACACCTTTTCTTCCTTTTCTTGTGTTCATCAGACACAGCGATGCAAGAGTAAACCAGAGACAATGTAGTTAAAATGCACATACACTGGCGTTTGTACACTGGCAGTCTACAGGAGGTATAATGATTTAAATGTGGCTGAAATAGTTATGTAGGGCAAATAAATAAAGCAGAAGTGCAATCTATGCAATTCATTGTTGGCCTAAAACCCCACGGCCTGGGTTGGAGTGCAGGAGAATTGGTGGGAGCGGGGAACAAAAGGTGTATGCAAACAGGAGACTATACACCTCTGGAAGTTTCATTTGTGCACCAGAGCCCGGTTCCAAGAGATCACAAGTCAAGCTACTGTTGTTGGGCCATGACTTCAACCCTATTCTTAACAGGGCATCTGTCAATGTCCAAAATTACCTGCCCAGGCAGAAGACCATGTCTCACTAAAAAAGAAAAGGAACCCCAAGGGATGGCTTTTTCCTAACAGGAGGCTACATGTGCAGCCCCACACTATCATCTGTGAGTGGGTTTCAAGTAAGCTTCAATTTATTAGTTGCCGATAAAAAAACTGAGAGTTGCACAAAATACTAACTAAGCTATAAAGTTTGATTAAGGGGACAGATTGTGGGGAAGGATCCTTATTCAGAACCCACAGTAATCCTCCATATGAAATATTTCAGATGTGCATAGGGCCAGATCCTGAAAAAATTACTCAGCACAAGAAATCTTCCTGAAACCAAACTTACGCATACTTTTTGTAGGGGTGAGCCAGTAGCTATTGGACTAAACAGCCAATATTCGTTGCCCATTTGATCTCTGTAAGTTTCTTCTGTTCCCCGTTATAAAATATGTAAAATGTGTTATAAAATCCTGAGGCATCAAAATCCATGTATGACACCAACCAAATGTACATATACAAAATTCTTGTGAAGAGTTATCACCATCCTCTAGAAAGTGTTCTCCAACTACCACACTACCATCAACAAAGAAGAAATACACAAGGGACAAGGAAAGGGCACAATGCCTATTTATGGAAGCCAGCTGCAAAACAACAATATCAGAAAGAAAAATGTTCTTGTCCATCACAATAATAAGCCTCCACTTGAGGAAATTAAACTTATTTTTGTCATCACAAAAGGGCAAATATCCAGCAAGCAGAAAAAGCAACAACAGGCAACGCCTTTAAATACTGTGCTTTAAAATAGCATCCATCTGCCTTTAAAGGCACTCAGAATTTGCACTATTTTAAATTTCATCACTGTGGCTGCTTTGTCTTTCCCGATGATCCTTCGCACCATCATCCCATAAAGGAGCTTTCACACAGACCTTCATGCACCAATTTACAGATTTAAGTAATACAAATGCTGAATAAAGTAATAAGCAGAAAACTCAGAAGATATAAAAGAAACATGTTTTTAGCTATGATTTCAAGAAAAAAATATACAGGACCACGGCTTACCAGTGCTGGCAGAAGACAGTATAAAATTACACTTTCCTAAAGAGCTATGTTTCCAGAATAGAAGCTGTTTGGTTTGCAGACCTTACAAATGTTGCTCTGTATTCTGTCAAGCTTCCAAACTCCTTGAATAAGGCTATTTGGTTTACACAGTTTACAAACTCCACAGACTATGGAGTTTACAAAATATTTTGTGGTGCTTATAAACAAGATGGAGTTTTAATGAGTGTTACAGGGGAGAAGCACAGAGTTTATAAACCATGGTAAGCACACCTTTCAGATGTGGGACATTTTCTGTGGCAGTCAGTTGCAGCTGAAGGGAATCTGGTGACAACACCCCAAAATAAAGTAGCTTAAATAAGGATCCCTCACACTATGCCAATTCAATTCACTTGCACTTTATTTTTGTTGTTGCTGCTGCTCTGATCCAACAAAAGACACTGTGGTTAATGAAAAAGTCATGGTTTTTTTAATGAATTTTTGGGAACACATGAAATGTCCCAACATGATATTAGGGGCATAGTGCTGTCTTTCAGATGACACATAAAACTAGTCATAATCACATGTGCTCTTTGGGATCTTAGGGAAACAGGAGTGTTAGCCTCAGCATTTCAGCCATATTCCATTTAACAAGGTCATAATGGGCCTAAACCAAACAGAAGATACCCATTGGCTTCAGTGGGCTTTGGATCAGGCCCACTCTGCCTACAAATTCTCCTGTCATTTCAACTAGCAGAAGAATTTTTCTTTGTTTCCTGTCCTAAATTGTTATGTCCGTTGTTGTGCACTAATAGTAAGAGTTGTCACATTCAATCCCGGAGATGGCTGAACTCCACTGAGGAAGAGAGAGATTCCTACATATAGCCTAAAAAGTTATTTGGACGTCCTTCCAGATGCCAAATTCTACGTAACTACAAGGTTGTGTTGTTATTAATTTGTAGAATATGGCATGAACACTAGGCCACCACCAGCCCTGATATTCAAGGCTAGATGCTGCCCTTGATTATATTTTATTTTATAAACAATTAGTTTGTTGTGCAAGGTCACTCTATTTGTTTCAGCTGGGCAGATCTTTCTAAAGGTTCTCTCCGCACCATTTACACCGGACGCTAAAACATTGCAACAATTTGTGACAGTTCACAAATACTTGCAGCAACTGCGTTCCAAAGGAGAAAAGGAAGTCAAATGAGTACACTACATTGTTCTGACCAAGTGTTTTTGCCAGCATTTAATTCACTAATAAAAATGGATCTCCGTGTTGCTGACATTGGGAGCCTTGTTCATTGTTTAATAGCTTTGTTAAATAAACCACATCCCATTAAATTGTTAACTAGGACTCATTTACCATGCAATCAAAGTCAAATAAGGAAATGTTTCTGTAAAATAAATCTATAAAACAATCAAGGTCTTAAATTGTTAGCTTACAAAACAGGTTCTGAAACAAACACCACGTAATGGACACTACTAGAAATCACTTCAGCATTCACTGACCGCTCTCAATCAATACTGTGAAATTAACAGTAGTCAGAGAGTTCTGTAAATGTGTCAACAGGCAACCTTTTAATGTAACAGAAAAGGAGTGAGAGGGGGAAATTGTCCTGCAGCATGCAAAGCAACAACGTAAAAAAATACTTGTGATTGATCTAATAATTATTTACACTCCAGTATCACACTTCTGGAATTGGTTAATTTTTAGCAGGATAAACTTTGGGGTAGTTTTGCAACTTTTCATGCTTTAACTGCTATTTCTATTCTCTTAGTTCATGTCAGAATGCAGTTTTGTCTTTTGCCCTGTGAGGGCTAGAGCTTCTAGCGTGCTGCTAATCTGCCTCGTCTTTACATGAAGAAATTAAGAAAAAGTCAAGTGGGCACGAAAATCGCCACCACTTCAAACAGCTGCTGCGATGTACAGACTATGAAGCAGGATTGACAGAAATGGAAGAGATGTTCGAGGATCTAGGAGAGTATTACACACACCAGTATTCAAATCAGAGCTACAAATATAAATCCCTTATTATCCTAATTCAAAATACACCCTTACTAAATATTTCACTTTGAACAATACTATAACTGGAATTAGTGGTCAGGATTTACTGAATTCCTCTTCCTTCCAGCTCCACTCCTCAATGGAAAAACCAGCATGTCTGCAACTCCTAGCTTTTGCCCACACTCAGGAGCAGCCTTATTCAGCAATAGATATAACTGCATCAATGCTGTCCCCTAAGCGTAGACAAAGGCATCCAAGGGTTTGCACAGACTGGGCTCATGGAGGTTTATCCCTTCTCATAAATCGGGGTAAAACCTGATTAGCTCAATCACCGCAAAACTTGGTTTGCCCTTGTCTCCTCTTAGGGGTCAGTCCCAGCACAGCTCCATCACTGCTTAATCGGAGCAAGTCCCGATTGCAGACAAGATAAGCCTTGGGGGAGAGCAGGAAACCTTTATTTTTATTACATTTTTCTTGGCTCCACAACAGCACGTGGGATGGTCTTATCCAAATGAAAAACAGACATTCACTGGAGGGATCACACCATGCCCTCCTGTGGAAATACCCACGGGAGGCGTACAGAGGACCTAGATGATTCTAAGAAGCTCACCTATGGCTTTCCGTCTAATGAATCTCCCACGAAGGGAAGAATTTCCTTATCCCGGAGATCCTCACGTTGCCAAGATGCTCCAGCATGATGCATGGTCAGCTCCTGCCTGCTCCTCCTCTCCCCTCCCTTCACCACCACAGGAGCATGACACCGTTCACCACCCGCCGAGTTCTTACACAAAATTCCCTTTTCTAACTGGCATGTGGGTATGGACCCGTCCAGCAGCACTCACTTAGGTCTGACTATTGACTCTGTGGTGAGCAGACTTTACAGAGTAAAACGCCACAGAGTGCGGGTGCATCCCACCATCATCTCTGCACCACAGCCCCTGTAAAAGTCCTTCCACGAACCCTCTCCATCCTAAGCAGGAGAGGCCTGATCAGGAACTGATCAGGGAGCTCAGGGGATGATTGGGCAAGCTAAGCTAAAGAAGAAGGGAAGTCTCCGAGGAAAATATCCCATTGCTAACCACGCTCCACTCCACAGATCAGACTAGGAAATTCTCCTGTACTATTTCCAATCAATGTAACCGGCATCACTGGACAACCTACATCAACACTTACAGTGCATGAGCGTCTCCCGACACAAACCTCTGTGTGGGGGAGAAAAGAACCAACAATATTGTTCATCTACTTCAGAATGAGATAGATTTGTTCAGGACAGAAACCCTGGCGTGACACACAGTGTACTGTTAGCCAGAGAACCCTGAAAGAGGGAGGAAGAGAAGAGACAGGGCAAGAAGCCTCCCTCCACACGGCACCCCTTACAGGTGACCATCCATGAGCCGACATTTAGTGCTTCCTGAGCTCAAGAACAGGACACGTCTAGGGCACCTCTGGTACTAGACGCAAAGAGGGCAGGGAAGAGCAGTGTGAGAAGACAGCCTTGGTCCTAGGTCCCCTTCCACACTAGCCAGGAGAACTGAACAGGATGCAGGAACTTTCAGTTTCACACACTAACACAACCAGAGAACTGAGCTGAAGAAATCTGAATTATTGCTCATGGTTTAGAACAGGGGTCGGCAACCTTTCAGAGGTGGTGTGCCGAGTCTTCACTAATTCAAGGTTTCACGTGCCGGTAATACATTTTACATTTATAGGGGCCAGCGGAGGGAACCCCAGACTGGCAGTGTGGCGGGCAGATGAGAAGGGGTAGAAGGGAGTGGGGAAGGCGATGGGAATGGTTGTGAGGGGGCAAACATGATGCAGGTATAAGGGAGTGGGGGAGGCAGTGTGAGGAGCGAACAGGAAGGGGAAGGTAAAAGGGAGAGGATGTGGGGGCAGATGGGAAGGGGCAAGGTAGTGGCGGTGATAGAGGGGCAGATGGGAAGGGAGACAGTGGGGGTAGAAGGGAGCAAGGGAGGTGGTGGGGTAGACAGGAAGAGGGAACTGAAGGGAGAGGGTGTCCGGGGCAGATGAGACAGGGTGGGGTGCAGATGGGAATGGAAGATGGGGGAGGCAGTGGGGAGACAAGAAGGGGGTGGAAAGGAGGCAGTATAGGGGGTAGACAGGAAGGGAGTGGGACAGTGGTGTGTGGGGTACACAGGAAAGGATAAAGGAGTGGGCGGGTAGATAGGAAGGGAGTGGGGAGAGGTGGGTGGGAGTGCTGCAAGGATTCGGGGTGGAGTGACTGGTGGGTTTCGGGGACGGGATGCTGCTCCTCTCATGTACGGGAGTTTGGGGGTGCAGCTGAGGAGCGAGGGAAGCAGGCTTCCCCCGGCCCCGAAGGGCTGGACCTGAAGCAGTACTGACAGGACGGGCGTTCCGGCGGGACCTCCCTCAATTTTGGCAGTAGCGGAAGTGGGGAATCGCCGCTTTCCCTGCAAACGGCTCTGGGCCAGTGTAACTCTGCACGCCTGCCCCTTCCCCCGTTCCCGGGCACCGCACCGACACCCACCTATAGGGGCGGCAGGCAGAGCACCCAGCAGCAGCCCCCTCCCTGTGCTCCCCACGTGGCATAGGGGCATCGCTCAGCAGCGCCCAGTCTCTGGGCACCGCATCATCCCCTGCCCAGGTGGCGGTTTAGAACCTCTTTCTCGTCACTATAGTGTATAATTACCTAATACCAGCAGATCCCTGAACAACTGAGGACCATTCCTTCAATAGCACCATGCTGCTAGAAGAATGGGCCTAATGAAATGCACAGAAGAATTTTCTTGGGTTGAAAATAAATGTGAATTTATTAGAATAAGAATCTACATCTCTTCTCTCTGACATATCTCAGTCTTGTAAAGATAGCTTTTGACAGTTGGCTACTCTAAGAAGAAAAATAAGCCAACTGGGACCAGCACCTGCATGTCTTCCCTTTGGGAGATTACCATCAGTGGTGAATACCAGACATTTTTCTCAGACCAGAGTATTGTATAATTTTAGCAGCTAGAACAAAGCATAACAACAAGTTTATAGGCATGTCTCTCTTACTCGAGTCCCATCACCTTGTGGCAGGGAGCCGGGGGGGAGGGGGTTGATTCTTCAAACCCTCCAGTGGATCATGTCTCTATATCAATTTGTTCCCAAGGGACAGTTTCCTGACAATGATTCCCCAGCCCAAGAGAGGGACTATTGAATCGTTTAGTGTCCTCCTGCGCTTTTGGATCCCACCTGCGGCAAAACAAGGCTGATTACTTTGCTAGTACTTGCCAGCTAATAGCTCAGGCAGGAGGCTGCTCATCTGGGGCCACTGTGTTGCCTTCCTGCTAGATTCCAATCTGCCCTGCTATTAAACGAAACCAGCATATGTATAAAACATTCTACTAACCCAGTACAGTCACACTGCTACCATCCCCAACACTGGGTAACGTATAGTATTTGTAAATGAATACAGACCAGTCTCACGTCCTTTCAGTCACTTCAACCTCAAAACGACAGTAAGTAGGCATAGGGGCTTTTCTGTATGGAGAATTACACTGCCCTGGTATTTTGATCTTTTCTTTTTTTTCCACTTGAGAAATAGTGAATAAAAAGGTGGAAATACACAGAATCATGGCACTTCACTTTCCTTGGCAACAACACTCACTTTTCCTGTATCTCTAAAGTCTGACCATTGCCAGCACCAGGAGCAGAGCTCTAGTATAGACCAGACAGCAGCACTGTAACCACCCGGTCCTTCAACCCTGTCAGAGTAGATCTAAAATGCCAGGAGCTACCAGTCCACTATCTATGCTAGCACTGCGCATTGTTATCACAGTGCAGCTGGCAGCATGGTGGAGAATTGTAGGCAAAATAAATCTAACCCACGCTAGGCTAAAGGCATCCCCGTCTGCCCTGTGTCCAGGCACATACCTCAGCTCTAACGTACACAGTACTTCAGTGGATCTCAAACCTATCTGCTTTTCTCTGGAAGTTTTCCATTTCCACCTGTGGGTCATGCCACCTTTTCCTTCCCTCCTCATCATCCCACCGAGCTCTGTTGGATGGACACTTCACCTTGAGAGTCATTCATTAAGAAAATGAACGAGGAGTCACGAGGAGTTGGAGGCTATAATGCAGAACGTCACTTTCTTTTTGTAAAGTTTTTTGTTATGCTTTGGTAAAAAATTAATTTCTCTGCTTGCTCATTGATGAGCAAGACCTCAGATTCCAATGACAAAAAGAAGCCTAAGAACCTATTTTTTAATATTCAGTGCCCTGCGTAGCTGCTCTAATACCCATTTCTAAAGCTGGGTGACAGCAGCTCTAGCTCCTGTCCTGTGAAGCTTTGAGATTTCAGATGTATTCCCATTGCACATCAAGGAAAAAAACATTTTGACATTTTTTTTTAAACAAGAACACCAAAGACACACCCACCCTAAACTAGCCAAGAGGCTGCTGGTCAGGGCAGTCACCTGGGATGTGGCAGACTCAGGTTCAAGTTCTACCTGATTCGGAGAAGATACTCGAACCCGGGTCTCCCATAACCCAGGCGAGTGCCCTGACCACTTTAAACTGTTCTTGTGTTCTGACCAGAAATTCCATCCTGGGCCGCAGAAACCTTCCCCAAGTTTCATCGAAACTTGCCCATTTCCAGGAAAAGTTTCGGTTTCAACAAAGCAGCATTTTCCAATGCAAATCTTCAGTCAGACAATTCATGACCATTTCTACCCTGGCTGTAAGTGCTGGTAAATGTTGGCTTTTTAATAGTGACCCACATACGTGACTCTATATGCTTACAATCCTGTGGTACTGAGTTTGTTTGTTCTGATTCAGTGATGAATGGAGACTAACTACACTATAAAATTTACAAGATTATCTGTAACTCTCAGGTTTGTTTATGGGCTCTTCAGCCTCGAAGGAAATCAAATACACCATGTTCCCATCACCAAGAGGCTGGTTAAAGTTTCAAACAGCAATAATTTGACACTTCCGGCAGCACTGACTTAGAATACTCATCACTTAATGCAGTGAGGTTCTCTGAAATAATCAATATTCTGATACCCAGCTGGGATTTTGAATCATGGAGGTTAATGGCTGTAAGAACAAGTGAGTAGGAAGCATCTCTGCACAGGGCCCTGCTATCTGAAACTCCATCACAGTGTACTCCAAAGTTCACATTAGCATTGGAAGAGTCCATTACACCTTTCCCTCCAGAAAGGAGGAAGAGTCTGGACCAGAAGGAAGCAGTCACTGGAACCAATGAATCTCGTGGCAAGTCCCACACTCTCTCTGCAGAGCCCCAACTCCTCCAGATAGGTCTCTGGGCCCTCTAGAAGCACAGCTCCCATGCCATTGGATCTGGATCACACACTCCTAAATCAAGAGGGTTTGCATGTCTCACCACCTGGAGGCGTGGCGCAGGCAGCATTCAGCAGCTGCCCTGTGATGCCTTCTTCCCTAAATGTCCCCTCTTTAGATATGGTGCAGAGAAGCCTCCATACTGTGTGGCAGAAAAGGAAGAACGTTGTGTAGATGCAACTTTCTTCCTTCTACAAATGTGGGGGATTTTCTGCTCCATTTTTCTCCTGTTTACACCTCCTAACAAACTGCTTAAAGAAAGTGTTTCAAAATGCCAACAAACTCCCGCCCCCTACCCTGAAAGGGCAACCCAAACCCCAAATGTTACCTCTAAAGCCTGCAGCTATTGTTTAGGGAATTTATAGGATCAACTGAAACGGTGAGAACTGTAAACTGCCTCTCTTGCCACCTGCTTCAAAATGGGCTCAGCTGAAATGAAAGAAAGTTGGGGGGGAAAAAACAGGAACTTACTGAAAACAACTTGGTCCAAAAATGGTGGCCAGATTGAGACTGTTCATTCTGTTCACCGTGTGATGCTCAGCAACTCGGGTCAAGAACCGGCACAGGTACTTCAGCAGACAGTAGTTGGCATCAGGTAGCTCTTTGATTAGTTCTTTCAAGTTGTTCTCCTTCTCAGCATCATTTCTAGCGTCTGGGAAGAAGAGGGAGAAGAAGAACATGGTTTCTGAGCTCTATCCTTCATCACCTCCAATTTACTGATGGACATTAACTAAAGTAGTTAAATGGACAGTATCAGATTATTTTGTAAGGGCTGGTCTACACACAAACTTTCACTGAAATAACTAAATCAGAAACTGATGAAAGCTTGCCTGTAGACCAGCCCTTATTTACACAGGATTAAATCCAGATTAACTCAATTAAACTCAGTGCAGTTATACCTGTGTGACAAACCTCTGCCCACAGATCCTGCCTCAAAACACACTTTTATCATTCAATCAGCCAGTCTTTCCCTAATCCACCACTTCAAACAGTGCACCCACTCACTCATATATGGTAACTTCCTGTTCAGTTTATTAGACTGAAATGTCTTTGGATGGGACACTTTGTGCATTCTGTGTGCCAGAATAAATAATCGGGGTTTGAAACACTTGCCTGAAACCTTTTAGCCGAAGCAGGACCAGATTTACCCCTTATGTGCCTCATCTTCAACGCCCACCCCGCACCTACAGCTATCCTTTCTGTTTTGTGTAAAAAATAAAATTTTAAACCCACTTTCAACTTTTCGGCACCCCTAGAACACTGGCGCCCCTTGGCACATGTCTACCGTGCCCAATGGGAAATCCAGTCCCGAGCCTAAGGACTAACCAGAGTGAAACTGCCATTGCGACACCCAGAGCCATCCTCGCAGCAGCATATTTTCTGCTGGTTATTTTTCATTGTATTTATTTGTATGTTCGTACCTTCGTTATACTCTGGTGCCCTTCTTCTTGGCTTCACTACACTTTTTCTTTACCACATATCACCAAATGTTTTCATAAGGGCTTTTTTGTCTGTGGGGGCTAGGATTCCTCTTTACCTATCTTCTCCCCTTTCTTCTTCCACTAGTCACAATATCTCTCTCTTTGTACCATACTTCTTTAATTTATCCTATCGCTTTCTCCCGCTCCTCCATTCCATGGGCTCTCTCCCAATTCCAGAGGATGGCTCTTGGATATTGCAATGTGTCTTGCTGCAGCTCTACCATTCCCTTTGCTTTGTGCTGAATGAAGAAGGTCTCTGTGCTATTCCATCCCTCCCTCAACCTTTGGTTTTCAGTTCCCCTCCTCATGATTAGCTCCAGTGATATCTGATTACTGCTTGTGAAGTGTTCAAACGCCATAGTGATAAGTACTATAAGAAAAGCTAATAAACATATTTGTGAAAATGTACATTAGGCTTTCCAAAACTTTTTCTTTTCAACTGACCCCCTTTTTATGGGTCACTTGTTTTAGTATATAGCACAAAAACACTCAGTTGTCTAAGAATGATTTATAAAGCAAGCAAGAACTGCATGATGGTTCAGGTGTTGTGTAGTTCCTGAATAACAATTTTAACATTCTGTTATTGGAATATGTTTCGACAAAAATTCCTTGAAATGTACTATTATATAGATCCCATTCTGTAACCTTTGCTCATGATGAATAACATTTACATGAGCAGTCCTGCTGAAGTCAAAGGGTTCAGTCACAGGAATAAGTGCGACTGTATGTAAGGAGTGCAGAATCAGGACTGGCTGGGGAAACAGGAAATGTAGCTCTATTAGTGTATCCTATATGTAAATAAATCTTTTCTTTTTTCCCCCTGTGTACAAATGGGAAAAGAAAGGGTGATGTTTGTTAGTAGCTATGTTGTGTGGGAGAAACTGCAGCATGCTGTTGGTGTCTCTAATGTGACCTTGCACACTTGTGGATTTTTAGAAGGAATTGCATGAATGGTGAGGGTATTGTATTACAAGCAGAGCTGGGAAGAAAATGGAAATTGCATTTTGTGGGGGATTTTGAGATTTTGTTTTATTTCAAATGGGAACAAAATACAGAAAAGTCAAAAGTTCTCTGATTATTTTTTAAAAGTCATTTTGGATCAATCATTTTGTTCAGAAACGTTGTTTTGCTTCTACCTAAATTTTAATGCTGCAGGTAAAACTGACAGGTAACAACGTTTTTTTCCTCTGTGATTGATTTAAGAAATATTCAGCAACACTTATAGCTCTTCATGTTTCTTTCTTGCTCCTGGAGAGATGTCCCTGCTCCATGTAATCCCACTTGAACTCTTCTCTCTCACTGATACTAACCTACTTGTCAGGGATGGACAACTGGGGCTGTACCCAATCTGCCGGATAACTTTACTTGGCCTGAACTTTATCAGTTCAGGGCAGGCGATCCGGCAGCACCAGGGCCAAGAAGGTGGCAGGACATGGAGTCACAAGGGGAGGCCCCAGCTTTGCACAGATGTGCACTTCACATGATGCTGTGGCAGGAGCCAACAGGCCACAGCAGGGAACCGTGTCACCTTTTCAGGACAGCAGCCACCCTGAGGGGTGAGCACAGGGGTGGACTTGCTCTCCACACACCTCCGCAGGACCTGACCTCTCTTCCTTACCACGTCACATCGCCAGGGCCACCAAAGGGTTTTAGTGGATTTTTGTCACCATATAATACATTAAGGTTGCCCATCTCTGTACTATGTGTTCCTAGCAGGAGAGTATCGTTTCCTGAAGCAGCTAGTGGTTTGAAGGGAGAATACATAATGCTGACAGTCAAAAGAGCTTCTTTAGTTCAAGAGGTAAAGCCTTCTGGTTTTGGAACAGAACGTCCTCTGGTTAAGTCCCAACTAGGTCAGGGTCTTCTGAGACCCGCGTTCGGTAAACAGCCTAAACCATGCATGTTGTATCTGAGATAGCTCAGCAAGCGCCTACTGGAACAATATACATGCCAAGTACATGCTGTGTTGGAACAGTTCTAGGTTTTGTGCACTCTATGCAGGATGCTTCGCAAAAGAAGAGAAAGGACATCGTGTTGTGAGTTTGCCTTCTCATGGCTGGGGGCTAGGATAGAGGATACATAAAATGTTGAAGTGACAAAGAGTCCTGTGGCACCTTAAAGACTAACTAAAGTATTAGAGCATAAGCTTTCGTGGGCTAATACCCACTTTGTTGGATGCATGCAGGGGAAGTATCCAGGGGCAGGTATAAATAAGTAGGCAAGAACCAGGTTAAAGATAATAGGGTGGGTCCAATGAGGCTGAATCAGCTGTTATCTCTAATCAGGGAGGGTGAGGTATTCCTCTAGCAGCTGAACTGGAGGTGTGAACAGCGAGAAAAGAGAAACTGCTCTTGTAGTTAGCTAGCCATTCAAAATCTCTATTCAGTCCCAAATTGATTGTGTCAAATTTGCAAATGAATTGCAACACTGCAGTTTCTCTTTGCAGTCTGGTCTTGAAGTTTTTTTGCTGCAAAATGCTGACCTTTAAGTCTTTCATGGTGTGTGCAGGTAGATTGAAGTATTCTCCTACAGGTTTTTGTATATTGCCATTCCTGATATCTGATGTGTGTCCATTTATCCTTTTTCGTAGGGACTGTCCAGTTTGACCAATGTACATAGCAGAGGGGCGTTGCTGGCACATAATGGCATATATTACATTGGTAGATGTGCAGGTGAATGAACTAGTGATGGTATGGCTGATCTGGTTAGGTCCTGTGATGTATTGCTGGTGTAGACATGTGGGCAGAGTTGGCATCGAGGTTTGTTGCATGGATTGGTTCCTGAGTTAGAGGAGTTATGGCGCAGTGTGCTGTTGCTGGTGAGAATATGCTTGAGGCTGGCGGGTTGTCTGTGGGCCAGGACTGGTCTGCCTCCCAAGGCCTGTGAAAGAGAGGGATTGTTGTCCAGGATGGGTTGTAGATCACTGATGACGTGTTGGAGAGGTTTCAACTGAGGACTGTAGGTGATGACCAGTGGTGTTCTGTTGTTTTCTTTATTTTTTTTAAAAACATAAAATGCTGTTACTTCTACTGACAGCAGAGATGGAGGTTCTGCTTTAGCTCTAATGCTTGAACTGATATTTTTGATGTAGTGCCCTCAGTTTCAAATACCAGTAGGGGACAATTCCGTACACTAAGTCACAGGTACAAGGACTTTCAAGGCAATCATATTTATGGCTTACATTTTCTCAAACCTCTTTAACAGAAACTGTGAATTAAAAAAAAAGTAGTTGGTGTTTTTAAAACACTTTTGCATCCAATAACTATTTTCAGGGTGAATTACAGAGTATCCTGGGGAAAGAAAAGCGCAAAGTAGAAAAATATGAATAATCAACATTGTTAAAACTGCCACAGTTTGGGGACGGAAGGCATGCTCATGAAGTTGGGATGTGCTTTATATTTTGCACAGTCAGACATTCTTACAGTTAAAAATTAAACAAGGCTTATCTTGCATGTAATTTAGGAAGGCCAGGCAAGAAATGTTCTCACATCTGTCACTCAATATCATTTCTCATAAATTAGATTAAATGGAATTACAGCATGTTGAAATACCAGAGACAACTGTTTCTCAGGCAATGGTTCAGTGCTTATACGATGTACTGATCTGAGACCTTTTAAAAAAAAATGTCAACGCACATTACATATTAAGCTTATGTCAATCTCTTTTTACACTACAACCTAAAATCAGAATTCATTCATGATTTGTGTTGTCAAATGAATATGTAAACATACCTGACAATTCCAGGACACAAATTAATTTTAATTGTGCTTTTCTCTCTGCAGCCAAAAGCTAGCTCCTTCCTCAAAGGGAAAAGATCAAGCATGGATGGATGGAGCAGATTTGCAAAATTCTGCCCGCTCACTTAATCTAGGGCAAGCAATTTTTTTTAAAAGACATATGCTAAAATATCATTAGACTCCTTATCATCCATCAGCATAAGTAAGAAAGTAGGTTTGTTTGTTTTTTTCTTTTTACTAGGGCTGGTAAGACTTTTATGACAATTTTGGAAGTCTAGGATAAGAAGGGATAATAATAAGGAAGCTAATAGTATCTCAATTTGCACAGATAATTGGGTAATCTCTTTGATTTTATAATTAACTACCTTTTTGTTTTAACAACAGCTGGTTAAAAAGCCAGGTCAGTATCACTGCCACACTGCCAGAACATTAGAATTAAACCTCCACAAATACTTCTGATTAGGCAGCAAACAGTGCTTACTATTCTAAATATTTGTTCCCCTAAGAAGCTTACAGTTTTGATCAGTAAAGCCAAATTCTAACACTCCAGGAAAACATGTCTCCCCACACCAAACTACCTGATTAGGAAATGCCTTTGAGAGCTAATTGTTTCTCTCACCTTCCAACTGGCAACTGAGATTGTTAGGTACTTTTCCATCTACTGAAAGCTCTTTCATCTCTGGAAAAACTGGCAAAATGCTAATCCCCTCTACACTACATTTTGAAGCCAGAAGGGCATTCTTGCTTTAAACAAAGCCACCAACCTCAGAGCAGCAGACTTAATTCAATGGGTTTGATTTCCCTATTCATTAAGTGTACTATCCTGCCAGGTATTGATCGGGAGCAGTAGGAGTATTTAGCCCATGGGCAGGATCCAACCCATGGCCCTTGCCCAACATCACTCTGATCTTAGGTGTGCCATGTCCAGTGATTTCAGAAGAAGCTCAGAATGCTCAGAGAGAAACTGTCTGGGAGTGAGAACATATTTCTACTGAACAGCGTGAAGCACTGATCCCTCTTCTCCTTCATTGAACAGGCTTCTATAGAGTGGCTTCTGCTCGTCAACCTGAAAGGGGGATAGGCAAAGGCAGCTGCTCTTTCTTGACACCTCCTGCAAGGTGAGGGGGGTGACGGGGGCGAAGAGAAGCATGTGAGACAGGTTGGAAGTCAAGCCCTCCCTCGCCACCACCATCTTAAAAGAGAGGCACAAATCCACAAGCTGCACCACTAGTGAGACTCCATTTTACTCAGTCCTCTTAATACTTACAATAAATATAAAGACTGATGAACTAGGAGGAGGCCAGGAAACACACACCCATAGCACTGCATGGACTTTGTAAATGTTTTAGGGTAAAGCTGTCTCAACCACACTTGACAGCATTTCTCTAAATGGGGCAATCTCTTTGCAGCTTACCAGAGGGCACAAATGTTTTCGTGCCATGACAACTAAGCACACGGACTACTCCTGGCTTGTTTGATCATCTGCTATTAAAGTTTTCTATTCCATTTTAAATCGAGCATCAAGAACTACTTAACAACTAGTGGACAGCACAGAAAACACAATTATTTATAGAGTGCCATGCTGTTCCCAGCACTATTCAGACAAGTAAACAGCAGATTGGGAACTCCTGAGGCAGGAACTTTGCCTATCTAAAGTTCTGATCCTTATGCACCTTATGCTCAACTTTATGCACTGTGAGTCGGTTACTTTTATGGATTTTGTATAGTCCTATTGACTTCAATAAGACTACATACAATGCATAAAGTTAAGCATGTGCTTAAGTCCTTGCAGCATTAGGATCTAAATTTCCTGGTGAACATCACTGCAACAACATGTGAAGGCCCGGATTTTAAAGGAAGCAGAGATGCAATTTAGGCACTTGAATCAGGGCCCTATTTTCAGAAGTGCTCTGGGGACACATAAGGCCAGATTTTCAAAACCAGTACAGGATCCAGTGTGCTGAGTTCTTTTGAAAATCTGGCCCTAAATGGTGGAGAGGAGGAGGAAGGGAACAGAGAACAAGAGGAAAGTGAGAGCTTCTCTCAGGGAAGTATAGTGACAGCAAGGTTTGCTTAGTTTGTGTGTGAACGTGCATACTATTAAAAAAAAAATCTTTTCAGGCAACAAGATGGAGCAGTGATGAGCAAGAGAAGCCCAGCTAAAAGCATGCTTTGACAGGGGACTTGAAGAAAGGAGAAGAGAGAAGTTGGAGGAAAAGGGAGCTACTTCCAGGCATAATGCACAGCAACAAGAAATGCACAGAACGGTGACTGGGGGCACTAAAGAGCAAGAAGTAAGCAGACTACAGGCCGTGCGGGGAGCAGGAGTTTGAACAGGATACACTTGTGTGGTTGTTCTTAGTTTCATGGTATGTCACTAACCATTCACATAATTCAACAAGGGAGACAGCTTTGTAATGGGTCATCATATTTCTATACATATTGGGTTTCTCTAAACGAGCAGTAAGCATTAGCTAATGATCTAATTCAATCTCTTTTGCCCCTTACACATTTCCCTCCCATTTCAAAACACGATGACCGAGCATAGCTAAGAAGTGCCATGCAATGAGTTAAGTTTTACAATTGCCATTGTGACTAATGGGGAGTTAGGAAACTTTGAAACCCTCTTTTATTCATTCAAACACCATCCTAAAAATATACCTACATCAGCTCATTTGTCAGACACAGTGACGTGCTTAAGATGTGGCCCTGCCTTAGGGCAATAGTTCACACCTTGTTTAAGTCAATAAAAGAAATACCAAAACACCACCTTCTATAATAATGTAAACAGGTAGCTCAGGGGTAAACCACCCAAACCAAGAATATAATGACACAGAGATGGGTCTCATAATCCACTTCATAAAGCAGCATTTATTCTCCCTCTCTACAGCTTTACCTCCTTACTGTTATTACTGCTGCATTAAATGTTATCTACACATGAAATGCAGATTCAAGCATCATTACTGGTTGATAAGTATCTCCTGCATTTAGACAACAGATACTTTGTTCTTCTGATTCCTAGCTAACCATGATATTAATCAAAATGAAAATACAAGCCAAGCAATGTTGAAAAAATGAACAGCGATAGCCAATAATAATGCACCACACAGAAGTTGGGCCAGCTTTATTACAATGCTGGATCTGAAATACTTTGATGAAGAGGGCAGCTCCCATTTCCATTCTTGGACTCATTTCTCAGGCTAAAACTTGGCCTACAGAAGTTGAGAACCCTTATTTTAGCTCCGCCTTTAAGGAGTTAATTGGGACAGCGCTTGGCTATGAACCATGATATAAAGCAGGGGTGGGAAAACTAGGGCCCGCGGGCTAATTTTGTCTGTTCCCCCCGAAGCTTCCACTGGGGAGGGTAGCTCCTCCCCCACTGTTCTCCCCTTCTCCCCCCCTCAGCCTCAGCGTGCCACGCGAGCAGTGTTCTGGGGGGCAGTGCTGCGCGACAGCGTGTCTGGCTCCGGACCAGACATACTGCGCGCTCCATCAGATCAGCGCAGCTGCGTGTTTGGGCAGCACAGTAAGGGGGCCAGGGGTTGGATAAGGGCCAGAGGGTCTCGGGGGGGTGATCAGGGGATGGGGAATGCGGGTTGGATAGGGTGTGGGAGTCCCAAGTGGTGGGGGCGTGGCTAAGGGTTGGGACCATCAGGATACAGGGAGCAGGGGGGTTGGATGGGGGTGAGGTCCTGGGGGGTGATTAGGGGCAGGGGGGTCTCCAGAGGGGGTGGTCAGGGGACAAGGAGCAGGGGGGTAGATAGGTTGGAGGTTTTGAGGGGGGCAGTCAGGGGGCAGGAAGTGGGAGGATAGGGGGCAGGGCCAGGCTGTCTGGGGAAGCACAGCCTTTCTTACCCAGCCCTCCATACAATTTTGAACCCCGATGTGGCCCTTCGGCCAAAACTTTTGCCCACCCCTGATATAAATCACTGGAATGAACTGGAATCACTGGAATGAAGCACTGGAATGAACTGTTGTTGTAGAACAGATCTCCCATTCTCTCATACTAGGAAGCCCTTCCACTGATACTAGAGAAAGCCAGAAATGTGACTTATCTTATCAAACAAATCTACTGATGAGAATGGGGAATATATGATCTCACTCTAGATGCAACATATGAAGAAAATAACACACACAGATAGAGCCACAGCTGCATATGAACAATCTTTAGCAAGCATGATTAGGTTGCTCTTTGACAAATTCACGGACTGCCAAAACCAAACAATACACAGTGGGGCCCACTTTTCAATACATACCTACTCCAGGGAGGAACACAACAAAAGAAAAAGCTTCCTGTGTTCTGGAAGGAAAGTTACAGAAACAACTTGGCCTGCTGAAAGGGAGCGACTTGTGAAATGGGATAAGGGCTGTATGTACAGAGCTGGTGCTTGACTGATTCCTAGAATGTACCTGGGTCTTTACAAGGCAGAGATTAAGAGGCAAAAGACAAGACATAAATGAATGAATAAACCATTTTAGACAGAGGACCCTGGTCTGGGGGCTGCAGAGCATTTCCAAGGTGGACTTGATCACAACAACAAAATCTCCAAGCAGTGATGCTTCCTGTTAGTCTATAGCTTTGATTCACGCTGCTTGGGTGAGCAAGTACTAATCACACGTCCTTGTACCAATGAGACACTCTGTATAGGTAGAGGGAGGGAGGGACATGTCCTTCACCACTGGAAGTGAGTGAGTGAGTGAGTGTGTCCAAGCATACGCATTGGAACGAGATGATGATTGATGCCAAGGGAAATCCAAAATGGAAAGATCAAGACAATACAAAATACTATACAGGCAGGTGGAGTTTGAAATTCTGGTTCCCAAGAAAGGAATTACATGTAAGGTTATCAAGGGATTTTACTTGTACTCACCCTGGTAAAGCTGTATAAATCTGGGATGCAATGCAGAAGTGATCACCCCATCTGGCAGCTCCCTCAGAAATAATTTCAGCAGGCTGGCTACTGAGCACACATCAGCATCTTTAGCCAGCTCCACTTCCTCCCCTCGGTCATATTTCAGACGCAACTGATCCACCACTTTCATGTTACCATTCACCCTGAAGAGACCTTCCTGTGTCAGCCCTGCAATTACATATTAAACATGAGTCAAAGAAACAACATGCACTTGGCTTTCAATCAGCACATCCTGTTGATAACAGTACCATTCTGTAAGTAACCAAGACACCACAAATATCACAAAGCTATTAGCTAGTGGATTCTCTGGATAAAGTAATAATGAATGTTGAAGACCAGATCCTGAGTCCCACAAATATCTACCAAGCACCCACAATGCCTAATGACTTCAGTATAACTTGCCAATATTCAGTACCATTCTGCATTTGGGCCCAAATGGCTGGAACCTATTTCCACATACTTCAACTGGTCCCCAGTCAGGTTCTGATCCTGCTACCACTTATGTGAGTAACTTCGGACCTGTTCAGGTAAGTAAAAGAAAACTCCATCTTACACAGAGGGCACCAGGAGAACTATATCATATTAAAAAATTCACTACATTCCAAAGACATTCCTAGATTCAAACACTTAAGTAGAACAACTCCACAAAACTGAAGAGTCAGTATATATTTTTAAAAAGCACCCCAGTAATCAAAATGCAGCATTCTTTCAAACCAGTTCTGCAGAATTACTCTTTTATGCTGAAGCTCAATACCGAAAGGGTTACATACATAGCGTGGAACATTTTAAAGAGAAAAAAAAAAAAAAGATATCATTAAAACACAAGGCCCAACTTGCACAATACACCTGTGCACAGAAACCAATGTTGCCATGTGAAATGCTATTCTGACATCTGCTGGACAATGGGAAACACTGCAGAAAAGTAACGAATGGCATTTCTGTGCGAGAAGTAACAAATTCCCCACACAGATAAGACGTTTGTTATCTTCCAGTAAAAGTCATTCTGGAAAAAGGCTAAGCTAGATGATTTGGGGAAAAAATGGGCTATTTTTAATATTTGCAGAGGTAACTTCCCCCATAAAATGCCAATTCTGTCTGTAGAACAGAACGTCACTAGATGATACCGCTGACCTACAGCCACCTCAGCTAGCTTGGAGGTATTCAGTGCAACGTGAACTTGAACAGGGGTTCCGTAGCGGGTTGTCCACATCTAAGTTCAGACGTCAGCAGTGACTATTCACGTGCTTCTTCGCTCTAAAAAGAGTTCCAGGATAAAACTGAATTGCATTAGTGGTGGCACATTGCGTGCCTCTTATTTTCCATCCAAGTTAACCGAGTCCACATGGAGGGCTGTGTCAGCTGTTCTTCCTGGTTAATGTCAACAGCTATGCAGAAAATTGCTCTTCCAGGTTAGCTCAGGAGCTCACAGCTGCCTTGAAAACGGGGCGTTTATCCCAGGCTCTTCTCACACAAGTGGATGGATCTCTTTTAGATCTTGTTTTCGCATTGCAAGAGGAATGGGGATTATCTCTTTATCAGACCATCACCTTCTCAGTTTAGAATCCAGGGCTCACTTAAGTTTCCACCAGGGACGAGGACCTAATTCAATCACTTTATGTTTGTAGACAGATGGGGCATTGGGGTTTCGGGTTTCTTTAAAGGAGTGCAGTGTGCCGCCACCAGTCCATTTTATCAATACACCAGTAGGATATTACCATGATATTTTCCTCTTGACCATTGGTCCCAAGCATCTTCTCCCTGCACATCATCCTCAGAAGTCATTGTGCTGCATGAGTAAAACCACCCTGAAGCATGGTGGTGGTAACCTCACTCCAATCATCTGTAATACACAGAACATGTCTATACCACAATGAGATGCCTGGGACTGGCTGGTGACAGCTGACTGGGCTCATAGGGCTTCGGCTAAGGGACTGTTTAATTGCAGTGCAGACATTTGAGAATGGGCTGCAGCCCAAACTTTTAGACCCTCCCAACTCACGGAGACCTAGAGCCAAGGCTCCAGTACAAGCCCAAACACCTACATCGCAATTAAAGAGCCCCTTCGCCCGAGCGCCATGAGCCCAAATCAGCCAGCACGGTCCAGCCACAGGTTTTTAATTGCCGTGAAAACAAACCCACAGTCTCCACACCCTAAAAGAGAGGTGGGGAAACTATGGCCCACAGGCCATATCCGGCCCTCGGGCCAAAAAGTTTGCCCACCTCTGCCCTAGAACTGGGCAGTCGAAGGCAGCCCATGGTAGGGTGAGCAGGTGTCTGGTTTTGGCCTAGAACACTCGGTCGAAAAGGGATCCTGGTAGGCCGTTGACTGTTCGGTTTGCAGTGGCACCGCACTGCACAGCGGGGTTGGCAAGCTCCCAGCTAGCTACCGCGCAGCTCCCAGGTCTGAAAGCAGCCAGCATGTCCATCTCCTAGCCTTAGGGGCAGCCAGAGGGGGGTCCGCATGCTGTTCCGCCCCCCACCTGCAGATGCAGCTCCCACTGATTGGGCCAGGACAGGGGAGGAACTAGCGCAACTCACAAGCACTCAGCAGGCAGCAGTTGAAGGGTCGCGTGGTACACGCCTCTCCCACTGCTACCTGGCCCTCTTCTCCTGGTGTGGCTGGGCTCGAGCTGCGGCACCTGCCCTGCGTCGAACCGCAATCTGTCCATCACCGGCACCCAGGAGTTCAAGATACGTGTATCCCTATCTCAGAGCGCTAGGAAGGGGGCTGCACCCCCATTCTCCTCACTGCATCCCTCCCCGATCCAACCCCCCCCATACCCACATCACCCTCACTGCATCCCTCCCCGTTCCACCTCCTCACCCCCATCCCTCCATTCCAATCGCCCAAACCCCCCTCACTGCCTCCCTCCCTGATCCCCCTGTCACTGCATCCCTTCCTGTTCCAACCTCCCCGAGCCCCCATCACTGCATCCCTCCCCAATCCCATCCTGCCTCCACACTTATCCATCCCAGACCTGTACCCCTTACAGCACTCTCCCATCCATCCTCTCCACCTCCCAGAGCTGCCACCTTCATGTCCCTCACACCCCACAGCCCTGCACCCCACTCACCTCCGTACATTGCTGCACTATGTCCCTATATACCGTGCCCCCACATCATTATGCACCTGTAGCCTTTCACCTCCCCCTGCATCCTCATCCACGCCACATACTCCCCCATAGGCCCTCCTCTCTCCTTCACTGCCCCCTCTTACCTCCACCCTGCCCTCATCTGTGGCTTCTTTCTCCCCCCCGCCGCATCCTCTCTCCTCCACCCAGATTCCTCCATCTTTTCCCCTCCAGCCCATCCTTCTCCCTTTTCAGCTGGGTGATTTAGGCAGCCTCTGGAAAAGTGAATGAAAAAGTGTCTCTGTGTAGGGAAGTGTGTGCATGCATGCACTGTATGTGTGTAAGAGACTGTCTCTCTTTATGTAGGGAGGTGTGTGTATTGCCGCATGTGTATCATCTTGTGCGAATACAATTTGCAGCCTAACTCTGACTTTTATTTCTTTTGCTGCCTTGCACCCTCAAAAAATGACGACATCAAATACATGCGTATTCATTTCATAACAAGTTTTTAAAAGAGAAGAAAACTCTAAAGAAAATGTATTATTTCTTAAAAAGTAAATGTTATTCAGTCGTAATTGCAGAAGAGCCAATGGATCATACATTTCTCCCCACCTTCATTTAGCTACATTATAAACTCTTCACTGCAGACTCTCTTTTTGTGTGTGTGTCCAGCACTTACTGCCCTGGAGCCCTGATCTTAGTTGGGATCTCTAGGCACTAAACAACAATTGTAATATTAAATAATGTGGAAGTACATATGTTAGTGCCTGCTAGATGTGTACACATAAATACATGTGTGTATCTGTATGAAGGTGTGGTAGTCAGTTTCTACATATTTATTTATATAGGTATCTGGACAGGTGTGCATTTTTGTGCTTGTGCTCTATGGATTTGTATTTGGGCTTCAGGATGGGCCTTTAATGGACCCATTGCAGCTGTGATAATGTGTAGTCCTAATTCCACACATAAAATTACAATAACTTTAGTGAACAAAAATCATGGAGCTGGTTATGAAGAATGGGATGAGGGGGAGGGAAAGAATCATGAAAACCTTTGTGAAATTTCTTTTCTTTTTTAAATTACCCTTTTTGACTATAAAAAATTACCCTTTTTGGGAAGGACTATTTTGCAGCCAGCAAGAGCATCCTGTAACAAACAAAACCTGTACTTAGCATAATACATCTGTCAAAACAATAAATGTGTCTGTTCTGGCATTGCAGTGAAAATGAGAATGAGAGAGAGAGTGGGGAAGAGCAAGCGACAGAGGGAGGGGGAAAGGAGTGGGCAGGGGCGGGGCCTCCGGATGGGGCAGGGGATGAGGTGGGGCTTCAGGGAAGGGGCGGGGCACTGGGCAGGGCAAGTGTATTCGGTTTTCTGGAATAAGAAAATTGGCAACCCTAGCCCACGGCCTCGAGACTCTACTGGGAAAGAAAAGTATTTCTCATCATGCAGACTAGATCAATAAAAAAGCAGGTTGATTCTATTCTGCTGTTGCTTGTAGAAAAAGAGGACATTCTTATGCTCAACAATGTAGGTTGGAAGAAGGACACAGTAGCAGACACATTCCCTTTTCTCTCAGTAAATGTAGCCAGAAAGTTAAGGATCGGTAGAAGAGCAAAGATCCCTGTCCGCCCTCTTGACTCCTCCCTACACAACCCCGGAGGTTCTGTCATTTATAGTCCTAGGATTTGTCTTCCATCAGACTCACTTTTGACCTAGGGAACTGTGCTAGGCTGGCTAATGAATGATCTCACACTAGCTGTTATTGCATGCTTGCTGTTGCCACTGGTCAGTCATATCTACAAAGGCCCTGCCTTTGAAAGCTTACAATCTAAAGATTAGAGATGCACTGAGCAACCAAGAGGAAGGACTCATGTATCTAAAGAAAAGGGTAGATGGGTCTCAGTCAATCCCCTGCCTGATTTTAGTGCAATTCCTCACAGAGTAACACACTACTTTGAACGGACAGGGGTGTCAAAATTGGGTATTGCATTGATTCACATTTGGAAGGTTATGTTTCCAGCCATACAGGCTAGAAAAGGGTTTATGGATTGTTTTTTTTAAAATCCTGCAGAAATTGACTGCTCCGGTTCCTCCATCTCTTCTCTCCTACCGTCCTCGTGCAAGTGACAGTAGAAAAGGAAAATACATCAATGTAAAATTACACTCAAACAGCAAGGTGTTGGGACAAGAAAGAAAAGGAAATCCGTCAGATGATATATAAAGATGCCACGCTCAGAAGTGTGGAAAGGGGAGCCATTCTCCGCCTGTAAACTTCAGAGTAGTTTGTTTTTCTCACTAACCAGAAGATGTGAAGTTTGGATAAAGAAGAATCCAAACAAAACAAAAACAAAACCAGAGGAAGAGTCCCCGAGGCAACCCAAGTGAAAGAAGACAAGATGATAGCCAGAAGGGTCCTGCCAGAGAACAGAAGGAGCTGAAGAAGCTGTGCAAAACCCAGCAGCATCTCATGTATGCAGGGGAATACTCATGTGAGTAGTCATAGCACTGTGAGAGACTTGCTCATTCACATCCACCCACCACAGGGGATCAATGCCAAGAAGCTGTCTAAAGAAAGGGCACATTCTTGCTCAGACTTTGGAAGAGCAAATTGTAGTTCCACAGAAATGTTTTCAGTGGAGAGGAGAAAAATCCACAGGAACATCTGCTCTAGGAACCTTCTTACAAAAACAAATGAGTGTTCCAGTCAACTGCCATTGCTGTACGCTATCACAGTCCACAGTGCTCTCTCATGCCACTTAAGGAGCAACACTGGAAGACTCCAAAAGGAAGCACCCCTTCATCCCCATCCTAACCACACTTTAGCCCCAGGGTAATACAGGTGCAGCACTGCACCACTATAAAATACACATGGCTTGAGATCCCACTGCGCTGCACCAGTTTATGACAATGGCCCTCCCTGGCATCAGACAAAGTAGTGGAGAATCTGGCCCAAGCACTATATGTTACTTCCCAAGGACAGACTATTGGCCCTTCACAATACATATAACAGAGGAAGACTTATTAATAATCTTCTCAAGGGTTTAGAGAAGATTTCACCATAGTGTATGCTAAGAATCCTAATCATTCTCCAATGTACAACAGAACCCGCAGTGGACTGGTATTGTGCCTCCAATTCCAAGGGGCTGTACAAGTACTACAACAAGGCACTACCTAAATGGTCTCCTCACTGATATGACTCAAAATGAATCTAAAAATGATTAACTTTGAATCTAAAAAGAATCTAAAAATGATCAAGTTTTCCCACTAACCAAATAATTAAACAAAGGTGAGGTCCAAACAGCAAATCACCTACATCACCTTCTTGGGGGGTGACTGAGATCTCACACCACTTTTATACCAGTGTACCTCTATTGACTGAAATGGAGTTATAGAAGTTTAAGGGAGAAGAGACTCAGGCCCTTGATTTCTCCCTCCTCCATCCTTCTTATTCCAGAATAAGAGTGCTTTGTCCTGTTTAGCTTAACCCACTTGGAAAGTTATTTGTTGAGAGTTAGTCGCAAACAGCTATTGCACTGTGAATTCACCTCCTATATTAATCCTTGTTAGCTTATTACAAGTTTGTTTTTAAAAGTGTGGTTATTTTTCCAAAGTGTGGGCTGGAAACCTAAAACCCTGCAATTTAACCAGTGCTTTTAAAAGGCAGGCATGAAAGAGAATCCTTAAAAAGGACATTGTTTCCACTTTCGAGGGTGAGACCAGAAGATGTAAACTTTCACAGGGGGTGAAATTCATTCCCACGTAGCAGGCTAGCACAAGGCTTAGCCATAATTTAAGAGTCACAGAAGTGGTTTTCATGTGTACCAATGGCCTTGCATTGGCCCTCTGCAAAGACATGCATTTTATCCACTGAGAAAGCAGTTTATTCTAGTCTACAACTCAAATGTCTGTAAGGATAAGTTGGAAGTTTAGAGATTTAAATGAAACCTGCCAGTGCTAATTGATAAAAACAAAAAGCCCATTCTGGGGCTTACAATTACATATGGCATTCTATTCACTATCATACACATTCACTACCAGGCTTATGTGGAGGACCTAGAGTCAGAAATGATGGGCATATCTGGTTAATTTTAATCAAGCAATGATGCCAGGCTAGTTATAAAAACATTACAAAATGAACAGATTCTTTATAGTCACTTTACAACACAGCAGATTACGTTTGTGAATGTCCCTTTGAATAATATATTTCCACATAAAGGCAACCAAAAAAAAGGAAAGCCAAATGCAGTATTATTTTCACCACACAGTTTGATCCACAACTTGATTGTTTTCATGCCAAATAAATGAAAATAAACAGAAAACTTCCTTTGAAGAGGCTGACATAAAGAACACTATTAAATGAAAGAGACTGTTAACTTTACCGTGCTGGGTCAGATATTCCACTGTATTCCACACCACCACAGGAAGGCCATTCTTGGTAATTCCCTGCTGCTGGAGGTCCTGGAGACTCACACCGAACACCTTCTGACAGCTATCTTCTCCCTGCTTGTTCAGTGGCAGCCCTGCTATCTTTTTCATGTCTTCTTTCAGCCTCACCGCTGATTTACTTTGCTTAAGGGAGCAGAGGAAAAGAGAGCAGTCAGTCACACTTACTACAGGAGGCTGCATGGTTGCAGCACAAGCATGTCAGTTAAGAATTAAACTTTTGGGTTTTGAAATAGAACAGTCTGCAGGGCTGGGTTTCTTTGTTTGTTTGACTTTAATCCACAACAAAATCTCTATGAAGTAGCACATTATAAAAGGGTAAGACAGAGAACAAGGGGAGGGAAAGGAAAAAGAAAGTAAGGAGGAGGAGTCCAAAGCCACAACTTATCTGTAACTAAGAGATAGGATCGATAATACACTGCAGTATCCAAGCTATACTGTTACAGTAACCAGTGGGCCAGACTCAGAAGAGACCACATACATAGGTCAGCTGCAAAATCTCCATCATCAACTTAGACTCCAAGTTTAAGGCCAGGAGGGACCACTCTGACCACAGATTCTGACCTCTTTATATAACACAGAGAAAAAAAGCTCCCTCACCCAATAATTTCTGCATCAAGCCCATAACTTCTGTTTGAACAACAGCATTATCTTTTGGAAAGATAAGCCGCCTTAACTTAAGACTGCAAGAGATGAAGAATCCACAAGATAAAGTATCCAGATAAAACCTAGTGGTAACAGGGTAAGTAACAGATAAGGGTAGAAATGTAAACCAGGATATGATAGTTTGCGGCTGAAAGGGGAACTCTTTTCATCTAGCGGTAGTTTAAAGCACCATACATCACATCATCTTTGGTTTATTCATTATAGGTAAGCAGAATATAACTCACCTAAGTCCACTTAACCAACATTTTAAAAAAAGTGTTTGCACATGTTTCTGGCATCAAGTTTATTAGCAGCTAACAAAACTTGTGGTGATGACCCATGACACAATGTAATTCAAAGTGTGGCGCATAAGAAGCAGCAGAATCTGGAAACGTATTGATGATAAAAACTGATACCTCACTGAAACCTGGTAGAAATGTCTCAAGTATTGCTGTAGAAACCCTGCAGAAATGTGTCCAGTCTTGTCTGTGATTTGTGCATTACACCATATAGGGACAGGGCTATTTAACAATACTCACACCGATGGTTTTATTTTCAAATAAACATTACTATTTTCTAATCCCTTTAAATGCAACATGATATTTCAATTCCACCTCATTAACTAACTTCAACACTTGCCCAGACTTTGGTATTAAGACAGGCTGTACCTTGTTCCAGTCACAAGAGAGAATTTGCATTAATCGTTTCTGACCAAGATTGCCGCATCTTTTTGCTAAGCACAGCTTCTCTGAGGAACTGTGTACTAGAATCATCTGTTTGATACCAGAATTTGGCAACTTCATGTTATCTGGTACGTAAATGACATTCTTGGACTATGTTGGTCTGACATACACAGATGATGTTGCTTGTGTATCTAAGGCTACAGAACAAGTTATAAATACTCCATATTATTTGAGAAAGGGTATAAGTCCATGTAATTAAAAACTGTGTTGTTGTAATGATTACCTTATAAATACATATGATAAATAAGTATAGGCAATGTTCAAATTCCAGCTTCCACTGACTGTTGCCAAGATGCCATTTTAAAAACAATATTTCTTATGAGAATTACAAGTGACTATCATAAGCTACTTTCATTTAAGATATATGCCAATGCAAAGATTGAGTTGTATGAACCAGACAAACAAACAAATACATCAGAGGATCTTGAAACACTTTCTAATTAAGGCCCCAAACTTGTAAACTCTTACGCATACACTTAGCCTCATATAATGACTGTGAGGTTGGTAAATGGTAACCCATTTCACAATAGGGAAATTGAAGCCCTGAGGGGTGAGGTGTGTTGCTTAAGTTTACAAGAGAAGTCTCTATGCAAAAGAATAAACGGACACAAATCAGGAATCATAACATTCAAAAACCAGTAGGAAAACACTTCAATCTTCCTGGCCATTCCATTAAAGACTTGATGGTGAGAGTTCCGAAACAGAAAAACTTCCAAAACAGACTCCAACGAGAAACTCAGGAACTGAAATTAATTTTCAAATTGGACACAATAAACCAAGGACTAAATAGAACTTGCGAATGGTTCGCTCATTACACTAATTGATTGCATTTCCCTAGTTAATTTACCTTCAATAGTTGTATCTCTCCTGTCAGACACAGATATCCATTTCAAAAGGTACTTTTTTCTCCTGCTGATAATGGCCCATCCAAATTAAACAGCCTCTTAGAATTGGTATGCTAATGTACAACCTTTTCTTTTTTTTTTTTTTTTTTTGCTTTCAGTGTGTATAAATGCATCTTACTTCTGTTCCATTCTATGCATCTGATGAAGTGGGCTATAGCCCAAGAAAGCTTATGGTGAAATAAACTGGTTAGTCTCTAAGATGCTACAAAGTCTTCCTCGTCTTATTTATAAAAAGATCCAGGATCAGAATCCAGCTCAGTTCTATCTTTTAACAGAGACTATAAAAAGGAAATTGTTTAAAGCCGACACATCCTGTGTAATTCCTGACATAGGTCTGACAAAGATTTATAAATAAGTATGTAAAATATGAAAGTATTGCCTCTAGCAGAAAGAAAAACCCCCTACTTAAATGATCAGTAAGAAACCATTCCCCGTGGCAGTCTCTAAGCAGCGGACTGAATCCTACCTAGTCTCAGTTGGGAAAAAAAAATAATCAAAATATGGTTATACTTATCTTTTTTAAATTCACTGATTCCTGTAATCGGTTGCCTTTATCAGACAAAGATATAAATAATTGGCCCACTTAACCACTTTTTGCTTAATGGCATTGCAGAGTGTAACAAAAGACAGCAGTATGAATTTTAGAAGAGACACACTTCAGAAACATGTTTTTTCACTTCTTCCCTTTTCAAATTATCTTAATTAAACTACATGTTGCAGTTGGCCTGTGGTCAATCAATTTCACCATCACTGGATACTCTTTGAAGCGTTATCTAAACATAAAATAGAGTCATCTAAACATAAAATAGGGGTAGACAAACTATGGCACGCGTGCCAAAGGCAGCACACAAGGTGATTTTCAGTGGCACTCACACCTCCCGGGTCCTGGGCACCAGCCTGGGGAACTCTGCATTTTAATTTAATTTTAAATGAAGCTTCTAAAACATTTGAAAAACATTATTTACTTTATATACAATAGTTTAGTTTTATATCATAGACTTATAGAAAGAGACCTTCTAAAAACATTAAAATATACTACTGGCATGCAAAGCCTTAAATTAGAGTGAATAAATGAAGACTCGGCACACCACTTCTAAAAGGTTGCCAACTCCTGAAATAGAGTGAAAAGACTAGGCTCAAAAACGAGAGAGGAGAAATACCAATCATATCATTTTAGTTTACTGAATCAAAAACATGTCAGTTCTAGTACATGTATGGTGTTCCCACCCTAACAGCCTCCTGGACTAGGTGTCCAATATAAACAGGAGAGAGAGTGTGCCTGTATTTCAATTTACAGTAAAAGTGAGAAAGAAACTAGGAAATATTCATTCATTCCTCCCCAACGCACAACGCTGAAATTAACAATGGCTCACAGAGCAAGGATGTTGTGGATGGAGCAGAAGAGGAAAATCCTGACTAGATCCACAGTGGCTCGTTAGTTTAGATTTGCAAGATAGAAAAGTAAGTCAGCTAATCTCAGACATGCTGATACTATCTAACATCTTCCTCTGCAGATGCACACATGGTTAAGTTTCCGCAGTTTAATAAACTAGTGGCTGGAAGAGGCCTCCCTCTGCATACTCGGAGTAATCACAGCAGACAACAGACAGTCTGTACTCACACAGATGGCTAATGCGCCTGCCCCCATTCTTTCAGGAAGTGTCTGGACGAACTGATGAAGATAGGATGAAAGCATTAAGCAGCGTACTGACGGCTATTAAGATTCCATGCCATGAAAGCCTTATAGTTCAGGAAAAAAGACACAAATATCCGCCCCAAAATGAGTCAAAACCTCTTATTATTTTGTTGGATGAATCTCCTGCGAAGTTAGCTTTTGATTCAATACACATGGCTGGGATCAGCCCCCTGCAGTTGAAATCTGATTCCAGGGAGTCTTTTATTGGCAGTCTGGAGGAGTCATGTGACTTGGTATTTAAGTCGTTAACATCTCTTCATTAATTACCAGGCATTTCTTACAGGCAGGCAGTCCAAAGACTTCACAGAACGTGTGTCCTGCAGAGTGACATCACCCTGACAGCAATCTTGCCTCAGACAGAGGATAATACTCAGTGACTCTGCCTCATTAGCATCATTATTCTCATTTCTGAGTTAGTGATACTAATACTTCGCTCTTCCTTCCAGCCTGTTCCAAAACTCAAACATACCTTCAGGCTGAATCAATCCCTTTGTGAAGACTCCCCAGTACAATACCAGACAACGCACAAACTTTTCAAGTTTCTAAAGCAATGCCGATTTTTCAAAATAAAATACATTCTGCACAGAGTGCATACCGCAAGTTACTCCCTCTGTATCATTTTAATGGCTCCATATAGCCCAACCTAGTAAACAGCTGTTGCCATTCAATTCAAAGTAGCAAATGCATTAATTCCTTTTAAAATTTTGGCAACAAAAATAATGAAGTAGCTATTGACAATAACCGTAACACCTCTCCTGGATGGCCTAAGAACTGGGGCAACATCTAGACCTTTTGCACTGATGGGCCATGTTCCTACAGAAATGTACAGTGGCATTTTTCACTTGACACATTTAACACTTAAAGTGAAAAAGTCTGAGACATCACAGTTCTGTCACTAATATAATGAATGATTAAGTCAGCCTTGCAAAAATGTGTCCATTCACCTAGAGAGAATTGTTATTAATTACAATTTTTACACAGGTGACTGTTATCTTTCCCCCTTGCTATTAGCCTTAACCAGGGCAAAGGGCGGGCAAGTAGATTTTGTACATGAGCTGATAAATTTTCATGTAAGGCTTCCTAAGGCATAATTCTATTAACCTCAAATTCAGTAGTAATATGCCACCTCATCTCAATTCACTAATGTACTCAGACGTGCCAGGGTAGAGTACAGTACTATGAGACCTATTACATGATTTGAATTTTGAAATGCCTGTGATACCGCTCATTCCCCTCTCCTCTCCCCTGAATTTTAAACAACACAAACATAATCCTCCTGGGTGGTCCTCTTCTCCTGTGGTATTGGTCAGATGGCAAAAGGAAGAGAGACTAATGGCTTGTCTACACAGAGACTTAGTGGATGGCAAGCCAAGGTTTAAATCTACAGCATGGTAGCCTGCCGTGCAATGGGTAAGTGGACCCTACTACCACGTACGTTAAAGTGCACTACAGAACTTATAGCATGTGGTACCAGGGTCCACATGGCCAATTTGTGCGTAGCAAGCTAATGTGCTCTGGATTCACATCCCTGCCTGCCGCACACTAGATCTCCAAATATGCAAACCCTAACACAGCCAAGGGAGAAGGAGCATGACACATGCAACCAGTACATGACAGTATTCAAGCATCCATAAAATTCTGGAACACATTACAACACTTGGAAGAGAACTAGAGACAGTTCCAGTCTCTGCTCAGTTCCCTTTCATTCGGGCCTGCACCAGAGTTTGATTTCCAGCAAGGGTCGGAAATTACTCAACTAGGAGTTGAAATTCCAGGCCAGATTTTCAAAAACAGCTCAGTTCCCATTAGACACTAAAATAAGGGCCCAGATCTTCCAATTGCATTCCAAGTGCAGAGCTCTTTTGGAACCCCACTTCACAAGAGCACGTTAGCATGTACTGAAGTCCATTTCTATTCAGAACAGCACTTTGGCATATGCTTAACTTTAAACAAGTGATTATACTGCTGTCAGGTATACCTGCTGCTTTCCAGAATCAGGACCTAGGAGCCTAAGTAGAAGTTGAGCTCCTTTGAAAATCCTGCCCTTGGAGGAAGGTCATTAGGTACAGCAGTGCTAAACTCCAAGAGAGAAGATGAGGTGTCCAGAGACTGAGTGAAAATGGAGCAAACAGAATAGAGCTTTTTCAGGGGTAGGTGGGAAGGGACTGGACTGTAAGTCAGAAGGGAAGAGGATGGGCCCATCTGACATCAGCCACATAAATATTGCCTTGGACCAAGAAGATTTTTTCTGTAAGTGATTGAGTCTTTTTTGTAATTAGGTGAAATTATTAGAATCTCCTGCATTAAATTTCAATTCTCCTTTAAGAACAGTTTTGTCAATTTAATATGTCCATTCCCTCACTTTGCAGGTGAAGGGAACAGTAACAGACTGTTACTATTACCTTAACACCAACTCTCTTTTAGTTTTCTATTTCCTTTAAGGAATTATAGGACTCAAGAGTGGATTTGAATCAACATCCTCCCACTCCATTGCCCTCCCTAAGCCACTAATGTGCTTTTCACAAAAATCACACAGAGCTGTATTCTTCTTAACCTTCATTGTAGTTACAAAGGTGAAACCAGATAACATATCTCAGACTAGAATCTGGACAACAGTCTCTGGGGAAAAGACTGTCCATATGGATCACAAGAATGATGGGTTTAAACCATGAACCCAAGATAACCAACACACGCTTTACTAAAAGGCTTTTATAAATCCATTTATCGGAGTGGACAAGAAATTCTCATTTCCATAATAGTGGAAGAGTAAAAAAATTATCGGTTGGCCAAATGGTGATGGCGAGCAGTGTTCACCAGGGAGAAGTTACTGAAACTGAAAGATGCAATTAACAAGAACTGGCAGAAGCCAGAGTCTGCATTTTTTAAAACTCACTATCTTCATTAATGCAATAGGTCTCCTCCTTCGGTATTATTATTATGTACTTGCTTAACCTCTTCAGAGAGCTGACAAATACAGTATATGCATCATCTACTCTTCTATCCCTCTTCCAAACAAGAGATACTTCCCAAATGCTGCTATCCCCTTCCCACCTCCACTTACTTTGCCCATTGCAGCGCCGCAACTCAACCTCCCATTGGCCACACAGACACAGTCCAATCTTCTCTTGCACCTACCCTCTAATACCAGCCTAGGTTTAAGCATTCCCTGGTCCTTCTCCTGGACAGCCACATCCTGGGTGACTTGTTCCGTCTTCCCTAGCAGTTACTGGACCAGGGATCAGTCAGGCTGAGAATTGTCAGAAGGAAAGCATGATGCATCAACAGCTCCAAAGATCAGTTTGTACTTCTGGCATTGGAGAAGTAAGTCAGACACAGGCACACTGAGGTTCCTAACTGCAATGAATCTCCCTACCTAGGAAATCTTCAATGATTTGCCATAAGTGACTCACAAAATCTGTATAGAACAAAATCAGTACAATCATCCCGATCACAGAGAGCCACCAAATAATTCTTTTTGACATCCCAACACTGCTGTGGGGCATTTAGTTGTGGTATTGCATGAAACTAATGTGGTAAAGTCACAGTGATGCAACATAGCCACTAGAACATTGCCACTTAATGCCATGTTCCACCATGATTGCCTTTTGCTTCTACACCATCATTCGACATAACATTGCTTCTCTTGACTCTTCCTTAACCTACTTCCTAGGCACTTAAATGTGCCTGGCAGCAAGGAGAGCTCTCCTGAATGGGAAGCATTTATGCAACTACTGTTCTGACCCCAAGACCAGCCAGCAGGTGAAGGGTTCCAATCAAACTGTGCGTTTCACAGGAGATATATGCAGGGCCCCCAGAGTCACAAGCTGAGTATCACTGGCTGCCAAGCTAGCTTTAAATCACACACAGGATCTCCTGTAGCACGCAATTGTACCACCACGTTAATGCCTGCACAGGATGGTGCTCAACGACTTTCCAAATAACGCTGTTGTAATCCAGAGGGCATACTTTGCACAGGTGATGTTCTGGGGTATATTATCTGCTCTCTAATTAGAGATAATAACCAGCACATGATGCGAGGACACTCAAGAGCACAAGATAGCTCCAAAATTATTTAGCTATGTGTATAAATCTAAACTTCAGATGATGAATCAACACTCCCCAGAGGAAAGGAACAGTTGGAGAAGTATTTAAATGTTCAAAGGAACTTCTCCATATGCCCCCCCCCACCTAATTCCACAGTACATAATATCACACTGGTTCAAAGTGACTTGTTCACAGTTTCCACTGTGACACCAAAATTGAGCATTGCTACCATGACAGCCCACACACGAACAGGGAGCCGGCATTGACAACAGCTAGTCTATGTATTCCTGGACCCACTCCTTACTCCTTTCTTGCCCATACAGGTAAAGAGCCAGAGGATTCTCTGCTAATTCTCTGCTCAGCATTAGCAGAGCAGTAAGAAAGGAGCCACTGCTGATCACTTTGTCTGACCTTCTGCTGGCCTGAAAGCCTTCCCCAATCCCAATTCCTTTTTTATTTTTAATTGAAGTTCCTCTTCCCACTAATAATTCCAATGGGTCAGGAGGCATGTGCATCCCTGAATACCACAATTTAGACCTGCAGGGCAAAAATAAACCCAGATACTATGGTGATTAGCATAGTGATTAGCACAGATCTGGAGAGAGATTAAGGGAATTGGATGGGACAAGAAACTGCCGGTGTGGCTGGAGTACAGAAAGCACTGGAAATGCACAGACTGACCCAATCTGGTCCATTTCCTCTCACAGCAGTTTCTCTGGCATGATAAGGAGGGCCTACCAATTTCATGGCTGTGAAAAACACGGGTCATGGACTGCGAAAGAAGCCCTGCCCCATGAAATCCGATCTCCCCATAATGCTAGGAGCACCCCAGCTGGGGGGCCCAGCTGCTAGTCTGTTGGGCAGGGACAGGACAGGACAGGACTTTTCCTTCCCCTGCACTGCCACTCTGAGTGGGGAGATCAGACCAACCTCCAGAGGCAGTGCAGTCCTGAGAGAGCCCAGGCTCATGGCTTCCACTCCCCGCTGCTCCAGCTGGGGCTTGAGGCTCCAGTCAAGGCTCAGGGCGCCTAGCTTGGGGGTTCTGCCCCCTACAGCTCCAGCTGGAGCTTGGGGTACCCATTTTTATAGGGGCCCCCAGTGTTAATCTGCCAGGGGTTTAGTAGCTAGGACCCCCCAGCTGAGGGGCTCTCAGCAGCTAGGACCAACCTCCACCTCCAGAAATCTCCTCCAACTTCAGGAAGGTTGGTGGCTGCAGCCTTCAGAGCCTAGCTCTGATGTCAGCATCAAAGTGAGGGTGGCATTCCTGTGACCTCCCTCAACAACCTTTGATCCCCCCATTATCCCTTTGTGGGTCAGGACCCTCAAATTTCAGATGTAAACATCTGAAATGGTGAAACTGACTAATTTTAAAACCCTCTGGTCATGAAATTGACCAAAATGGTCCAGGAATTTGGTAGGGCCCTACCCATAAATGCAAACCACTCCACACAGCAGAGTCAAAAAAGGCCTCATTGCTGCAGTGACCTCCCATATAATACAGACCACAAAACTTCTCCCAAAATAATTCCTAAAGCAGAAGTACATCCCATCTCGATTTTAAAATTGTCAGTGATGGAGAATCCCCTGGTAAATTGTTCCAGTGGTTAATTCCTCCTCACTGTTAAAACTTTAAACCTTATTCCCAGTAGGGCCGGTGCAAGGATATTTTGCACCCTTGGCGAAACTTCCACCTTGTACTCCCCCATCCCCTGATCCCTGCGGCAGCTCCCCATTCCCGCCCCACCCAGGGAGCCCTGCAGGCAGCAGCTCCCTGTTCCCCCACTCTGTCCAGGGAGCCCTGTGGCAGCTCCCCGCCCCAGCTCACCTCCGCTCCACCTCCTCCCCTCAGCACGCCATCGCCCTTCCACTTCTCCTGCCCCCCAGGCTTGCCGCACCAATCAGCTGTTTGGTGCGGCAAGCCTGGGAGGCGAAGCAGAGTGGCGGGGTGTGCTCAGGGGAGGAGGCGGAGCGCAGGTGAGTTGGGGCAGGGAGCAGTTCCCCTGCATGCCCCACCAACTACTTGCTACGTGCGGCCTCCCCGCATCCCCCAGCTCACCTCTGCCCTTCCGCCTCCCCTGAGCGTGCTTTTTGGCGCCCCTAACCACTTGGCGCCTTAGGCTGAATTTGTCAGTCCAGTCTGAATATGACTAGCTTCAACTTCCAGCCATTGGATTGTGTCATATCTTTGTCTGCTAGGTTGAAGAGCCCATTATTAATTATTTTGTTCCCTGTGTAGGTAATTATAGACTGTAATCAAGTCACCCACTAATCTTCTCTTTGTTAAACTAAACAAATTGAGCTCTTTGAGTCTATCACCAGAAGACAGATTTTCTAATCCTTTAATCATTCATGTGGCTCTTCTCTGAACCCACTTCAATTTCCAACATCCTTTGTGTCCAGTTCTGGTGCCCACAATTCACGGTGTTCCAGCAGTGGTTGCACCAGTCCCAATACAGAAGTAAAATAACCTCTCCACTACTTGAAACACTCTTGTTTATGCATCCCAGGATAGCACTGGCCCTTTGGGGCACAGCATCACGCTGGGCTCTCATGTTCAGTATGATCATCCACCATGACCCCCAAATCTTTTTCAGAGTCACTGCTTCCCATGATACAGACCCCATCCTCGAAGTATGGCATATGTTCATCATCACTTGATTTGCAGCTTGTGCAGGCAGAGCACCAGCACTGAACTCCTTCCTGTTTTCATGCTCTATAACTAGTTTAGTGTGCTCTGGAGTTTCAGAAAGCTTGGGAACATGAAAAAAAAAATCCAGGGCCGCTATATTGATACAGGAAACAATTTATTAGCAATTAGAAGGCAAGTTCTACAAATTTAGCACACCTTCTCATACATCCCCTACAATGTGACTTTATAAAAGAATGCAACAGTATTCATTAAAATCAGTTTAATTTGGGACTCTCAGAAGCATGAAAAAGAAAATGCAACGAAGAAAAAGAAGGTTTGCAAACCAGTCAGCCCATCTACTATACCACAAATAGTACTGCCAGATGTACACACCCTTTTCTGAATTGGGGATAGCAGAAGAGCTGTATTGTGCTGTAGGGCTGTCAAATGATTAAAAAAAAATTAATCGCGAGTAATCACAGTTTTAATTGCTCTGTTAAACAGAATACCAATTTAAATTTATAAAAAAAATTGTTGGATGATTTTTCTACATTTTCAAATATACTGATTTCAATTACAATGAAGAATACAAAGTGTAGAGTGCTCACCTTACATTATTAGTTTTGATTACAAATATTTGTACTGTAAAACAAACAAACAAACGAGAGTTCAATCCACAAGTCAAAGCACAAAAGGGCATACAAATGTTTAGCATATCTAGCATGTAAAGACCTTGCAATGCTAGCTACAAAAGTGCCATGCAAACACCTGTTCTCACTTTCTGGTGACATTGTAAATAAAAAGCAGCATTATCTCCCGTAAAAGTAAACAAACTTGTTTGTCCTCGCTATTGGCTGAACAAGTAGGTCTGAGTGGACTTGTAGGCTCCGACGTTTTACATTGTTTTATTTTTGAGTGCAGTTGTAACAAAATACTTCTACATTTGTAAGTTGCACTTTCATGAGAGAGAGATTGCACTAGAGTACCTGTATGAGGTGAATTGAAAAACACTATTTATCATTTTTACAGTGCAAATATGTGTAGTAAAAATAATACAGTGAGGACTGTGCACTTCATATTTTGTGTTATAATTGGAAAAACATCCAAAATATTTATAAATTTAAACTGGAATTCTATTAACAACATTGCAATTAAAACTGCGATTGATTAATTTTTTAATTTAAAGTACTTTGTTTTGAGTTATTGCATGCACTAATTGCAATTAATTGGTAGCCCTATTGTACAGTAACTAGACAGTAGAACTGGAAAAAAAATACAGACATGGGTTTGACTGCTTAACTTCTACCCCATTTCATAAGTGATTGCACAGGCATACCTGCATAGAATTCTACTGACTTTAGAGGGCTCTGTCAGGGCACAAGGTCCACCTGTGCAAAGTCTCTGGCAAAAAAGGCCTGCAGCAGGAAACACACTCAAACAACCTTAACTGCATCTTACTGTGGTGCACTACCTCTGCGGGGAAAGAGAATAGTGAAATTAGACTGACCACATGAACTGACCTTGTTCAAACCAAGCCAATTGCCTAAGAAGGGAACTTAAAATGACTTTAAGGAGTTCACCCCAACCCATGTTATAACAGCAACACTAGGTAAATGAAAGTTATATCATATCATAGTTGTACCAGATGAAAACGGAAGCTCAAGGTATTATAGGAAAATATACTCTAGTGCACCCAACCTGCACTGACAGGTGGTGGGACTAGACCAGTGGTTCTCACACAGGGGTACACATATCACATACACAAAGGTCTTCCGGGGGTACATCAACTCATCTAGATATTTGCCTAGGTATACAACAGCCTAAGTAAAAGGCACTAGCAAAGTCAGTACAAACTAGTATTTCATACTTACAATGACTTGTTTATACTGGCCTATATACACTATACACTGAAACCTAAGTACAATATTTATATTCCAATTGATTTATTGTATAATTACAGGGTACAAATCAGAAAGTAAGCAATTTTTCAATAATAATGAGCTGAGACACCTTTTGGATTTTGCTGTCTGATTCAAACAGTAGTTTTTAAAGGAGATGAAACGTGGGGGTCGGCAAGACCAGTCAGACCCCTGAAAGGGGTAGTGATCTGGAATATAAATATTGTACTGACATTTCCGTGTATGGTGTATACAGGGCAGTATAAACACCCACTGGACTAGCTAACAATACAGCATCTCTTTAAAAGCCCCATCAGTTTGCGCGGGGGTTAGACGACAGGGCTGGGACTCCGAGATCCCATTCACACCTTTGCCACTAATTCACTGGGTCCGGGGCCAAGTCCTGTGGGGCCGCATCGCCACACGCTGCTTCCAAGCGCTGAGGATCCGATTTCACACCCCGCGGGTTTGGAACTGGGGAGCCGCCGCCCCCGGCGGGATCGGGGGTCGCCCATGAAACGGCGGGTCTTGGGGCTCCCGGCCTGGAGCGTCCCCCGCTGCAAAGCGCGCCCGGTCGTTTCACTGGGCGGGTTCACGCACCGGCCTGCTGCGGCTGCAGCTCTCCCGGAAAGGGGGCGGCGCCGGGCCCAGGTGCGCACCCGCTGCCCGCCCCGCTCCCACGAGGAAGGGCGGCGGGAGCACAGGGGGGTTTCCCCGGCCGGCACAGCCCCTGTTTTCCGCCGAGCGCCGTTCCCCGGGGGGCGGCCAACGCCCGTCCTCCCGCACCCGCGCAGGGCAGCGCCGGGGGGGGGGCAGCGCCCCGCCCCCCTCCAGAGCTGGTGCTGCGAAAGCAGCGGGGCGCTGCGCTCCCGCAGCCACAGGGGGGGGGGGCGGTCACAGCCCTTGGCCGCCGCGGGCTCCTCCTCCGCCTAGACCAATCGCCGCTGCCCTGCGCGGGGCCGAGCGGCGCCGGCCCGCTGCCTTCCCCTACCTGAGGAGTCGCGATGCGGGACGCGGCGGCGGCTGCTGCTGCTTAAGGCCCCTTCCGCGGCATTGTCCGCGGCAGGAGACGGGGGAGCGCGGGGGGGGGACTCCCCCCCACCTCCCTCCTTCTTCCCCCCCGGGCTGTGCCTGAGTGGGGTGAGGCGGGGGCGCCTCCCTCTCCCAACTCTTGTTTGTAAACACACTCCACGTGCACGCTGCCAGCGCCGCGATTCACCATCGCGTTACGGCCCAGCCGCCGCCCCGCTCCCGGCTCCGGAATAGGGCGCTACGCCGAGCGCTTGCGGAGGCTCCGCCCGAGGCCACCAGGCGCCCGCAAAGCAGCCGCGCGGGGGGGGGGCGGGGGGCGGGCGGCCCTGTCTCGCGCCTGCCGACGCCACGTTCCATCCGCTCCCCCCGGGGGGGGGGCAGCCCCCCCGCAGCACGTTAGGAGCGTTCCAGCGCCTGCCGCGCTCTAGCGAGGAGAAGAAGCGGTGCAGGGAGGGATGCACCGACCCGCGCCAGGGTGTGAAATCCACAGGCGCTTGGCCGTTCAGCTCGCCGCCCGCCGCATCTCTCTGCCCCCGCAGCGAGCCTAGCGTTCCTCCTCTTACTACAGTCACAGCTGCGGTGCTGCCCCACTGCCGAGGGCAGGGTTTGGGACATGCACCAGGGCGGGCTTTTCGCCAAACAAGCATTCGGTCCTCCAGCAGGCTGCCAGTGAAATTGACTCGATGGCTAGTCCCAGCCTAAAACCAAAGGGCTCCCAGTAGGGGAGCAGATTACCGGGCAGAGTGACAGGGGGTTTCCAAATTCTTTCCCTTTCAATAGTCGCTTGATGCTGCATAACTCCTGCCCCAGCAGGCTGAAGGGTGTGAAGTGTAGCACCTCGCCTGCCCAGGCACAGTGGAAACAGTCACTGTAGGATTCCCTTTTCTAGCCCCGTCACAGGGAAAAAGTTGGAGTGGATCACTGAATGCATAAGCCTGTGGAGAATAATAGGGGTTGATGTGGAAAAGGGATGTAGGGGGACCAGACAGCAAGTGTAAAAAATTGGGACATGGTGGGGGGGGTAATAGGAGCCTATAGAAGAAAAAGACCCCAAAATCAGGACGTCTGGTCACCCCAGGCCTAGAGGGAGGGGAGACTAGGCAATACAAACAGGAAAAAGAAGTGTTCCACCAGGAAGCAGTAGAAAGGCTATTGTCTTAGGGGGACAACAGCTTGTCCTTGGCTGCCTACCAAAGCCTGTCTGCTGATGATGGCAAAGCAGGAAACTGGCCATCCCTCCACTCCACCTTCCTTTTCCTACACTCGTGGTTGCGATGCCTCTGATCCTGCCCTGCCTCACCCTACTGCTTGTCCCAGCTAAAAACAAAAACCAGGGCCCAGCTCCTCACGGGTATTTAGACTCATAACTTGCATTGACAATCTGAGTCCATCAAACCAGCCAGTTGTGCCAATCCACCACATTCACTGTCATGTTATTTTCCCTTCCCTAGCTCTTCCTCATTGGTGCCTCTTAGATGGTGAACCCACTGCAGCAGGGACTGTCTTATTTATATTTGTGCAGTCCCAAACCCCACTGGAGTCTTTAGGCACCTGTCTAATAAATATTTCTTATTAATAGCAGCGGAGGTACACTTGTACACAAGCCTTATAGTCCTTAATAGCATGAAGAATGCCAAAGAATAAATTATCCAAACAACAGTAGAAGCAGCTGAGAAGCAAGTACAGTACTCGGCTGCTAGCTTTAGAACTGCTTTGACCCAGGGTGGAGTAACAATTGCAAGCATCACCATTTTGCTGATCTGAGGCACCTGTAGCAAATAGGAACACAGAAACTCACCTGAATTTCATCTCAGCCAATACCCATACATTGAGAGATAATTAACACTTTAGTTATTGGACTAACAACTTTACAAAGCAGATAGTCAACAACTGTGACACTAAGCCCACGAATAGTCCCAGTTAAGTAAAGTTAATGAAATATGCTTACATGTTTTGCTGGTAAGGAGCTTATATAAGTAGTACTACTGCACACTTTAAATAGAAGTTGATTGTTTAATACAATTGTAGTGACAGATTTCTGCTTCACTTTTTTTATTTTTAATTTCTTTGGTTAAGAAAAATCACACCATGTATTAATAAACTTAAGCATCACGTCCAAATGATGTTCTGTTTGACAGTTGCTTTAAAAAAAACCAGGGGGACGTACTTTGTCCTCAGCTCAGCTGAATTAAGGAAAATCTTTGTAGATGAAAGTTTCTGGGTTCTAAAATAACCCTTTGATGCCAATGAGAGAAAAAGCCACAGAAGCAGTGCTAAGGCTGGAGGCACTTGGGAAGCCTGCTGAGATATGTTAGTTCTCTCTCTGCTTGCTGGACAGTATAAGATCCATGCCTTAGTCTTTCCTACTTCACTGAGGGACTGGCGGAATGTGTTTTCAGCAAAGGAAAAAACTATGGATTTTACTGAATTGTTTTCCTTTTCACCCCAGTTTTTACATGAAATTGAAGATAGTCACCAACATTCCGTTCAGAGGAACAGTTTATCTGTTGAAGCAGATGAGTAATTTCGTCTAAGGGACTTTAATCCTAAACCATTTAATCCCTCCACCTGTGCTTCTGAGTTACTGTAAATTTTTAACTATTACTTTGTCAGAACAGCTGAGGATTGTCTCCTCTGAAACTAAATTCCTAGAAGTCAAACTTTTATAAGATTTATTTCTGATTCAAAATCATTACAAATATCACCTTTCCAACAGTGTTCTTGGCACTACATTTTGACAGACCTGAAAATCAGCAGCAAGTAAGCTGATGAAGAGTAAGACAGAGGCATTTTAGGATAGGTTGTGTTATGTTAAAGCAAAACAAAAGCGCTAATTCTAAAAACACAGTTTCAGCTTCCCTCTCTCTTCAATCTGCCCCAAACCACAATTTTCCTTACTGAGTATCTCTTTCATGGAGTGTAGCCAAACATCATTTCCTATGCTAACTTTCCGAACAAGGACTTAAGAGCTGCAGGTGAAAGATTCTTTGAATAAAGGAAGTCTGGGGAATCAATGACATTACTGTGTAGAGACTGCTGGGACAGTTCTTGTGATATGTTTTCCCAGATGCTTCTATAGTAATGAGTTCGATTCAGACTCTAAAAAGAACGTACATACACCTTGGATTCTGCAGCTGCTGCAATGCAAGCCGTTCCTATTGGCCTTTACAAGAGTTGCTCATATGCAGAGGGTGCATAATCAGGCCCAAGCAGATTATGCTAGGAATTATGCTAGGATTGAGCACTACGTAGTTTACCAAGGAGCCCAAGTACCTTTCACGATGGGAGGTCTGACTACATCACAGTGGGTCCCTCAGAGCTGGCAGCCAAATTTCAGTAGTGGAGAAAATAGTTGAAGTCATATTGCTTAAACCTTTCGGCAAAGGTTCTGGAACTCAGAATCTTACCAGACAAGATTCACACAGCGACCTACTGAAAGTAACTGTAGTTTGAGTTGCGCACACCGTTTTTCAACTTGCAAAACTCCTGCAGAAGAGCCACAAAATTACCAAGCTCTTGGAAAAGGCAGAACTGTGCACAAATAGCAGCCAGGAGGAGTGGGAAACTGCAGTATTGCTAGCCCTGGGTATTTAAAATTCATGCATCAGGACCCCTAGAAATCATGAAACTGGCTTAAAAACACGACATTTTGAAATACTGGATTTTGCATTTTTTTGTGGTCTTCTAGATTTTGAACCATTAGAGGTTACATTTACAATCTTTTCTTTACAACAAGGGCTAGAAACTTACTTTAAAAAAAAAAGCAAGCAAGAACACGATGATCCAGGTGTATTTATTCTAATGTCTATGGCTTGAAGAGGAAAACCCCCACCACCAAATGTTGTGGATTACAATAAAAAAAAATCATCCCAGCATTTCAAGACTGTCAATATTGACTGCTTGAATTGGCCTTTAAACTAGTTAATTGCACCCAAATTGATATTTATAGATCCAGTCAGTGCATGCAAATTCAAGCTCTGCTAGCTCAATTATACAACCATGCTTGAAAAATGTTGTTTGTTAAGCTGATTGTGGATGAGGTTACATTTGCCACTCTGGTTAGTCAGCTTTCCATTCAGCTTTGCTTGATGACAGTAGTATAGTGTCACCTGCCAAATACAGTCACTGAAGGACAATAGAATCCCAAACCTTCCCCCAAAAATGTTTTTTGTTTCATTATAAAAGCTATCAAAACCTTTTTGAAAACCGAACAATAATATAAATGTTTCCTTGTTTTTATTTTGATTCAGCTGAGACCACTAAGAAACCAAAACAAGCAAACACTCATGAAGTGCGCCAGCATTGTGCTAATGCATGAAAATCAAAGTAAAATGGACTAGAAACTGACTACCCTATGTTCATGTCCAAACGAAATGAATAAGGCAGCACAAACAGTGAAGAATAAATCAGATCTCAAAAATGCTTTCAGTTTTAATAATCTAGGGCATATGACTATGTTACTCCAGTTTTACATCAATGTAACTCAAAGTATTGGGGATGAATTTGAACCCCACTCCCTTCAAACTCATCCTGTTTCTTACTGGAGGAGAGGGAGAGAGATAACACTGCTCTACAGCCAAAATCCTTCTGAAATAAATGTAGTCAAACGTTACTAATTCTGGGTCACTGAGAACGAAAGTGATGCTTAAAATTGTTGATTGGCTCTAGTTTTCAAGATATGCTATTGGGTCAGTATATACGACCCTTGACGTGGGAATGGCGGAGGATAAGTGAGTTATAAAGGGAAGGGATCTCAATTTAAACCAGAAATGACTAAAATACATCTTTGACTGGATCTATGAATAAATCTATGACTGGGTTTGGACAGTACTTGCTTTTTAGGCAAAACAATGAATGATGCAATCTGAAGCTGGTATTGTGTCATACATGATATGAATTGCATCATGTTATTCCTAGAAGTCATGGATGATGCAATCATAATGAAGCTTACATCACTCTGCTGAACAAATTGCTCTATATCAGCTCTAGAAATCATACAGTGTCATGCTCTCTTATTTGTCAGTGTTTGATTTTGCAAAGGGACACATTTCTGTTTAGCCAAAGTGAGCAGAGATGCCTCGTACTTGTGTGAACAGTGCAGATAACTTCTGCTATGTTTGTGGTGAAGTGACTTTTGCATCCCAAAAGCGCAGTATAACCACTATGGTTAAGAAAGCCTATCACCTTTATTTTGGCTGCAAAATTGGAGATCAGGACAAGATGTGGGCCCCACACATATGCTGCAACACTTGTTCAACAAATCTTTGCCAGTGGTTGAAGAGGAAAAGGAAAGCGATGCCTTTTGCAGTGCCAATGATTTGGAGAGAGCCAACAGATCATACCAACAATTGTTACTTCTGCATGGTGCCTCCAGTTGGGAAAGGTGTGTCAAAGAAGAAAAAGTGGACTGTGCATTATCCAAACATTCCATCAGCTATACACCCAATACCCCACGGAGAAGGACTGCCGGTTCCTGATGCACCAGAATCATTCTCACTTGAGTCAGACGAGGAAGAGGAAGAGGATGAAACTTCAGGTCCTGAACCATCAATGGCACAGTACCCACATTTTCTCCCATCCTCCTCCTCTGAAACACACCTCATAATACAAGCTGAACTGAATGACCTTGTCAGGGATTTGGAACTACCCAAGAGTAAGGCAGAGCTGTTGGGCTCCAGACTACAGCAGTGGAATCTCCTGGCAGGTGATGTTAGGGTTTCCATGTTCCGTGACCGTCAAAAGGATCTTGTCCCATTCTTCTTCATGGAAGGTGATCTTGTAGCCTGCAACAACATCGACGGTGTGATGGCAGCCCTCGACATCGTTCACGGTCCAGATGAGTGGAGACTCCTCATTGATTCATCGAAGACGAGTCTTAAAGCTGTTTTGCTGCATAATGGCAATGTTTTGCCATCAATTCCAGTTGGTCATGCAGTCCATATGAAGGAAAGCTATGACAACATGAAACAACTTTTGAGGTGCATAAACTATGACCAACATCAGTGGCAGCTTTGTGGCGATTTGAAGGTTGTTGCTCTCTTGCTTGGTCTGCAGACTGGATACACAAAGTACTGCTGTTTTCTCTGCGAATGGGATAGTCGAGCAAGAGATTCCCACTACATCAAGAAAAATTGGCCACTCCAACAGTCATTGGAGCCTGGGAGGAAAAGTGTTTAGCATCCACCACTTGTTGAATCAAGGAAGATTTTGTTACCACCCTTACACATCAAGCTGGGTCTGATGAAGAACTTTGTCAAGGCCATTGACAAAACACAAGCAGCTTTCAAGTACCTCCGTGGAAAATTTCCAAGGTTAAGTGAAGCTAAGATAAAGGAAGGTGTCTTTGTTGGTCCTCAGATTCGTGAACTTCTTGGAGATGATGCATTTGACCATGCACTGTGTGGCAAGGAAAAGATGGCATGGAAAGCCTTCCAGTCAGTGGCAATACATTTTCTCGGAAACAACAAGGCAGACAACTACAGGTTGTTGGTGGGAAACCTCCTCAAGGCATACAAAAGCCTTGGTTGCAACATGTCACTAAGATACATTTTTTGCACTCTCATCTAGATTTTTTTCCACCGAACTGCAGAGCAGTGAGCGATGAATACGGCGAGCGATTTCACCAGGTCATTGCAACAATGGAGAAACGCTATCAGGGCAAATGGAGCCCATCAATGCTTGCAGACTATTGCTGGACAGTGACAAGAGATGCTCCATTTAATGAATACAAGAGACAAGCCAAGAAGCGCAGAGTAGACACTGAATAGGACTAAACTATGTACATAATAGTTTTTTTGCCTTTTGTTTCATAATACATTTTATTTATATAACCCTTTTGCTGATTTTTAAAGTGTTACATAAACAGGACAGGTGAAATATTATCATGTAAAGCAACCATAAACACATGAAAAGACCTAGGTTTACAATTTATGATTAAAACTCTACTATCTACACAATATACATAGACATAAAATGTAAAAACTTAAATATCTTAGAAACAGTAGCCAGTTGTTTTAATTGTCATATTTGAATTCAGCACATCAAAATGCATAATAAATATCACATTTTATCTCTGAAGCAGACGACGTCTAAAAAATTGTAGAGCAGTGTAATTATTCTTACTCTTAGGAAGTACTCATCAACTATGGTGATGGACACCAATGTAAAAGCCAACAGAAGAGGGACACTTCTTGTATTTATTTTAGCTCTTAATATAATTAACCATGTGATGAACTAGAATGATGTACAGCAGGAATGAGATTTCCCTTGAGCTGCCTTTTTAACTCTCATTTTATTGATATATCCAATATTTCAGTTAATGTTAATTCTTGTTGGAAGCAACAAATTCCTATGTGTGGCTACTTTGATGAAAAAGCTAAATAGCTTGAAAAGACTGTCTCTTGACTGTTTGTCAGACTAAAAGTTATCATCAGTTCAGGAAAGTTTCCTTGCATAAAGAAAAAAACGAGTGGCAACAACTAGGAGACACGGTTTTTGCTAACACCAGATACCTATCTGTCTAACCATTTGTAAATCTGCTATTTGACTTCTTGACTGTAGGAAATGTTGAAGATAATAAAATACAGGTACTTACATCTAGTATTTGTTTTGGATAGTAATTGAAGGTTTATGACATTTGGAAATAATCCACCATTATCTCTTTTCTCCAAATAATTTTGCATAAACCAGGTTAGAGATCTCACAAGGTGATATCCCTATAGAGGTTGATCCAATGGCCTGACTCTCATTGACTTCTATGAGCATTAAAGTAGGCCTATATTGGTGAGTGAGCTAGTTAATGAAGGTGTCACAGATTAACACATAGCCATAAAGATTTAGGAGGACACTGGCCAAAAGTGTAAGACACTGAATTAGCTCAGAAGGGGATGGGAGAATACATGGTGCAAAAATTAAAACAAACATATAAGTCATGCCAAAGTTCCACCAAAAATAGCCAGGGATGACTACAGCACTGTGATACAATGTGTAATGAGTTACTTATTGTGTCCAAATTGTCAGCCACTTCCAGATTCTCTCCCTCTGTATTTCCCCACTTTCACAGCTGTAGCTTGTAATTGTCAATTTAGCACAGAGATCCTCCAGCTTTACAGGGCAAATCTGCTGGGTAGCAGTCTAATTCAAAGCATTTTTAGACTGGACTGTCCCCCCTCCCCGCCCCCGACAGTGGCTATATTAAAACTATAGTATTACCGTAACATACTGATGCAAAATTCAAAAAAGAGAAGATATAGTGTCTCAGATTAGCCTCATTTAGTTTTAGCTGTCTGTAAGGAAAATATTAGCCTGTACTTATTGATATAAAATTCTTTAGATAGAGGCTTGTCTCCTATTGAGGCTACTGTAATTCTGACATGGAGTTGTCATAAGCCAATATTATATAATATAAAATGTAATTGACTACATCAGACAGATGTTTTATCGTCAGTGAAGGGAAGGAGTATTTCAGATGCAGACTTCTGAAAATAATTACAGGAAAGAATTCAAGCTTGTACTTCTAATTGAACAAAATCTTGCTTGTGTGGACACTACAGATAATAGCGGCAATATTAAATAAGTTCCCAAGTGGGAAAATGCCCTGGAGATTCATCCTCACAGTGTAGAAAGCTGGTTGCTACACTTGTCTGATGGAAGTCAATCTAGACTTCAAAGTCAAATCTGTGTTCTCTGTACAGAATTTAAAGTGTTATCAATGTTTTTAATAGCATTAGGAAATTATCCTCATTTTAAATACATATAGAGCCAAAGAAACAAACCAACCAAGTGCATGTGAGAAATGGCAGCATACTGGCCCTGGGGTGCTCGGTGTTGAGTGGTGTCCTCTTGGAGCTGAGGTGACAGATGATGTTCCACCATCACTGATCCTTTGCACATTGTTAGTCGGGAGCAAAAATTAGCCAGGCTGGAAATTACAAACCCATTCTTCCCAGCTGCTGTCATCTAATTGAGGAGGTGCCTCAGGAGACCATGGATTGGAGGAATTTGTAGGGGATCAAAAGATGAAGAGGTGACTTCTTGTGGCGATCAAGTACCTTCACAGGAAGAAAATACCCTGGAGGGAAAAAAACGGGGGGTGTCTTTAATCTAGCAGAGAAAGACATAGCAAGAACCTATGTCTGGAAGCTGAAGCCAGACACATACAAATCAGAAACAAGGCACGTATTTTTAACCATCAGTTTGTTACTAATCTCATGAATAACCCCAACCAAGGAGACAAACGGGCACTCTGGGTCATAGCCTCATACATGCTGCTTCTACCACGAGCTGCATGCAATTATGGAGGGTGACACCACCACTACCCCACCACTGTCCATGGACACCATGCAAGGGGGTAATTGCATGGAGCAAGAAGGAGGATTTTTGGAGGATGAAGAGGAAGAGGAGGACAGTGCACAAGTGGCAAGTGGTGAAGCCATTCTCCCTGGCAGCCAGGAACTGTTCATCACCTTGGAGCCAATGCCATTCACCCCCTCCCAAGACAGGCTCCCAGATCATCACACCGGAGAAGGCCCTTCTGGTGAATGTACCTTTTCAGGATGATACGGGGTTTAAAAGCAAGGGTGTTTAATGATTCATTTGCCCTGAAGGCTTGGGATGCATTCGCTTCCAGTACAGCTAGTGAAAGGTCTGTTAATGTGTCTGGGGATTGAACGGCATTCCTCCAAGGACATGTCCATGAAGCTCTCCCGGAGGTACTCGGCAAGCCTTTGCAGTAGGTTTCTGGGTAGGGCTGCCTTATTCCATCCTCAATGGTATCACGTTACTGAAATTATCTGGGATCATATAGATCATTGGTGCAACCAAGGTCCTGTAGAGGCACCAAATCTTAGGTAAAGGGGGTCATTTAAGGTATCTACAACCAGGTTATGATCTGCTGGTTATGATTATGCCATCTGGAGGTGTGTATCATTTTTGTAGTCAAAGTTATGAATATTGGCTTTGTGCTTGGTCAGTGTAAGAGACTTTGGAAGGCAACTGAGCAACTGTCTGAGAAAAAAAACTGTTCTCTATGAATGCCCAACAAAGCTAACAATGAACTTCGTAGATGCCCATCCACACCCGAGCTTCTCCAGGAACGGGACCTGGCTGGTCAGGAACTGAATCTTGGAAAGTCACGTAACTGGACTCTGCATAGGAAAGAGGAGGCAGTCTCCATCCACAAGAGGAAGTCTATATAAACCTGGGAGAGATACCTCCATTTTGTCTTCAGTCTGTCATTCTTACCCTGGAGGAATTCTGGCTACACACAGAAGTTTTCAGCAAAGGACTGTATGACCCATCCCTGGAGGGGATGTATTCCAAAGACTTTGATTTGAACCTGCAGTCTATTACACAACAGATGCAAGCCTGAAACAAGGAATTTGCCATTACTGCATGTAAGTGATTTCTTTTAACCATTTCTAACCTTCACCTATATCTTTTTCCTTGTATAATAAACCTTTAGATTTTAGGTTCTAAAGGATTGGCAACAGCGTGATTTGTGGGTAAGATCTGACTTGTATATTGAGCTGGGTCTGGGCCTGATTCTTTGGAATTGAGGAGAACCGTTTTCTTTATTTGGGGTATTGGTTTTCATAACCATTTGTCCCCAGAACAGGTGGCTGCTGGTGGTGATACTGGGAAGCTGGAGTGTCTAAGGGAATTGCTTGTGTGACTTGTGGCTAGCCAGTGGGGCGAAACCAAAGTCTTTTCTGCCTGGCTGGTTTGGTTTGCCTTTAGGGTGGAGAAACCCCAGCTTTGGACTGTAAATGTCCTGTTTGGAGCAATTTGTCCTGACTTGGCACTTTCAGATGCATCCCACCAGGAACAGCACCGTAGGATGCATCTGAGAGTGCTAGGACACTTGGTAGGACACTTTACCACACCAGGCCAGTAGCAAGTAGTCGGGAATCATTGCTACACAGAGCAGGGCAGGGAAAGCTCCTGGGTTTTGGGCGCATTCAAGCAACATTCCTTCTTTATCTCTTTGTGTTAGCCTCACAAGAGCGATATCATTCATGGGCACCTGGTTGAAAGAGGGGAATCAGAGGTGTCAGTTCACATTGGGGTGTTTGTGTTTGGCTGAGGCCTGATCAGAGCCCTGCATTGGGGCGTGGAGGGAGACCGTCCATGTTGGGCTGTTCCCATTTAGTTTAAAGGGCTCATCTCTGATCAAAGCCTGATTGGAGCCATGGGATAGGAGTGGAGTAATCTTTTCATGCACAGGTGTCGGCGCTGGGCCTAAAGGGCGCGGGGTATGTGTGTGAAGCGATCATCCCAGAGAAACCGCTGGCCAGGCCCTTCTTTTAAATGCGAAACCCATCATGCATTACTTGGTATGACAAAGGGGCGCGCCGCAGTCCAAAAGCATTGAATGAATGTGGAAGAAGCATTGAAATGAAAGCAGAAGAAGCAGAACCCTGCGTGCCCCAGGCCTTACCATGGCTGCCTGCAAGCTGAATTCTGTTGCCCAGCTGCATGTGATGCCTCGGTCACACCAAACTGCCAGGCACTTCAGTATAAAAGGCAAAATGCGACTTTGTACAGAAAGAACGTGTGCTGTGTACCATGAATTGCTTGTTTCACTGAGAAAGAGTCTCCCCTTTGTTCTCTAAAATGCATCTTTTAAAATTCTACCCTCCCTTTTTCTCCTCCCACAGGTGCAAATGTTTCAACACGCCCCCCATCAACTCCGTCCCAGATTAGAAGGTGGAAAAAATGCACTCAGAACAACATGTTCGCTGAGCTTATGCAGTCCTCCTGCACTGATAGGGCCCAGCTGAATGCGTGGAGGCAAACAATTATGGCGTCCCTGAAAGCATTCAAACATTCTGCAAAGAGAGAAGGCAGGATGCCATGCTCAAGCTAATGGGGGAGCAAACTGACATGCTCTGGTGTCTGGTGGATCTTATGTGGGAAAGGCAGCAAGACCACAGACCGCTGCTGCAGTCCCTGTATAACCACCCTCTTTTCTCTCAAAGTTCCATAGCCTCCTCACCCAGACACCCAAGAACAAGGGAGGTGAGGGGTGTGTGGTAAAGGCTTCGGGGATCCACACACTCCACCCCAGAGGAATGCCCAAACAGTAGAAGGCTGGCATTCTGAAATTTTGATTTGTGTTCTGGACTTGTCCTTCCCTCCTCCTCCACCCCGCAACCATTCCTACCCTACTACCCCTACCCACCAGGCTACCTTCTGATTTCTCTCACTGTGTTGTTCATCAAATAATAAAGAATGGTTTTCAAACAATCTTGACTTTATTTCCTGTAATATATATAGGGGGCGGGTAACTTCAAGAAGAAACAAATACAACTGTCACACCGTACCCTGGCCAGTCATGAAACTGATTTTCAAAGCTTCTCTGATTTGCAGCATGACTTGCTGTGCTCTTCTAATTGCCCTGTTGTCTGGCTGCACGAAATTGGCCACCAGGAGATTTGCCTCATCCTCCCACCCTGCCATAAACGTCTCCCCCTTACTCTCAGAGATATTGTTGAGCACACAGCAAGCAGCAATTACAATTGGAATACTGGTTTTGCTGAAATCCAACCTAGTCAGCAAACAGCACCACCGAGCTTTCAAATGTCCAAATGCACATTCTGTCACCATTCTGCACTTGCTCAGCCTACCTTACTACTGTCCAGGATGCCTGTGTATGGCTTCATGAGCCATGGCATTAAGGGGTTGGCTGGGTCCCCATGGATAACTATACGCAACCGTAATTTTCTGGTCTGGGAAGTAAGTCCCTTCCTGCAGCTGTTCAAAGAGACCAGAGTTCCTGAAGATGTGAGGGTCATGCACCTTTCCCGGCCATCCCACATTGATGTTGGTGAAACGTCCCTTGTGATCCATCAGTGCTTGCAGGACCATGGAACAGTACCCTTTGTGGTTTACGTACTGGCTGCCCGGATGTTCAGAGCAGAATTGCAGCAGGAGCAGCGGTGTACAATGACGATGGCTTTCCGTCATATTGCACGAATTGTGGGCCAGCAGAGCAGGAGAGCAGAGTTGCAGCGGAAGCGGTGGTGTACAAGTGTCAATAGCTTTTAGACCTATTGTACAAGTTGTGGGACAGCAGAGTTCTGCAGACCTACTGCACCGTCTGCTGCTGGAAAAATGGTGCAAAACAATTGTCTGCTGTAGCTTGCATGGAGGGAGGGACAACTAACAAGATGCCCCCAGGAAAACCCATGAGAATGTTTCTCCCCCATCATTCACTGGGAGCTAAACCCAGAATTCCAATGAGCAATGGAGACTGAGGGAACTGTGAGATAGCTACCCACTGTGCACTGCTCTGAGAGTCAATGCTAGCCTTGGTACTGTGGGCGCACTCTGCTGACTTAACGTATTTAGTGGGGACAAACAACTGAATATATAAAATCTCACAGAAAAATCGACTTCTATAAATTCGATATTATTTCATACTGTAGATGTTCCCTTAGATTGGGAGCTTCTGTTCTCCCACAACACAAGAAGGGGACAGACAATGAAACATATTTTTTACACAATGCATAATTAGACTTACTGCCACATGAAACGGAGACTAGGAATTTAGCCAGATAGCATATATGTGGACATTAAGAATATTTACAGTGATCAGAATTAATGATAATTTTCTGGAAGTGATATTAAACCTCATGCTTCAGGGTTTAAGACTCTCTCTAAGTATTAGAAATCAAGATGAGAGCTAATGTTTATGTGCAGCAGTGAGGGGGAAATTATTCCACATTTTCCTGCTGCAGGGTTCTTGTCACAGCGTTCCTGGAGAATCCAGTTTAAAACAGTGTATTCAAGCTTCTTTCCAGTTGGTGGTAACTCCCTAGAGATGTTGCTTCCTGAGTGAATTTGCCTAACTGTCCTCCACTGTTTTTCATTTCGGAAGGGATGTGATCCCTCTCTCCTATGGAAATAGATACAAACCCTGGGGTCACAAGGATACAAAAACCTAATTCACTGTTTAACTTAATTCAGTAAGGTTTGTCCAGGGTATTGCAGGAAAGTGCCCTATCTGTCACAGAGGCCACCCTCAGAGATGGCATACTGAAGTAGATGGACCTTGGGTGTGACAATTTCAAGGTTTCTGTGTCCCAGTTCTAGAAACACAGCATTCTGGCTTTGATGATCTTTGTCTTCCCTTTGTTTAGCCAGAATTTGCTCCATCTAAGTTTATTTGCTCCACCTAGGTTTTGGGAAATGTCTTTAAAATTTAACTGCCTGGGAGAAGAAGCAAATCTCAGATGGAGTTCATAAAAAAAGTCAAACTAAGCAGCAACCATAGCCACTAAGTGCCCTTACCACACTGCCTCCAAGGCTGCTGTGAATGTACACTGGATTGCTGGGTGGCTCATTCATAGTATATACATGTTTGTAGCCTAGTGTGAAAGATTTATTTCACCTTCAGAACAAGGACATTAGCAGCCATGGTTCTGTAGTGATTAGCAGTTACATTGGATGACTGACGTTGCTGCTTTGGCATAGAAAGGACTGAAGTATGTGGTACACTGAGTCCCCGAGAGATAGGAAGGGTTATAAGTTGTTTACATAATTAGTCCGATGGCCTGTTGCAGAAAGAATCAAAGAATAACCAATCTGATAGGGGGCAGGGAAGGAAGAGAGCAGAAAGCAACCCCGTGGGAACAATGAAAAGAGTTTTATGAACAGACAACAGACAGCGTCGTCCTCACTAACTGAGCCTACTTCAATGATTCAGCTACTGAAGATGAACTACATTACAAGAGGAGATAAATGCTGGTGCCTGATGGCATTATTACCCAGGAATGAATTGCTGTCCAGTGATAAATGGCAATAATATTGTAAAAATGATGTATGGTCTATGATGAACCTTGCCCAGATTTTCTAAACCAGCCATATTTTATGCATGCACTTGGCAGGAACTAGCCTGCTTAAGGATTTTTAGGAGTCATATGAGACAACCAATGTAGGAATACGAAATGATGAGCATGTGCACTTGTATCAGGATTGTAATATTTTTAGTTTAAAATGATGTGGACTTATTCTCCAAGCCCCACCTCCCAGCTACCTCCAAAACACACACCAGAAAGCCTTGGGCCAGATGGCGAAAGGTGTTTAGGCATTGCTGTGCTCAGCGTTGCAATGCTTCACTTATTTAAGAGCCTAAATCACATTTGCAAGAGAGATTGAGGAACATAGAAGCCAAAGTCCCATTGACAGTTGATTCAATGTAGATTTTGGCCTTGTCTACCCTGGCAACTTTACAGCACTGCAGTTTTCTTGCTCAGGGGTGTGAAACCCCCCCCCCCCCCCCCCGAGCACAGCAAGTTTCAGTGCTGTAAAGCGCCAGTGTAGACAGTGCACCAGCACGGGGCGCTGCTTTCCCAGTGCTGGTAGCTACGCCCCCCCATGGAGGTTGTTGTTTTAGAGCACTGGGGGACCTCTGCCATGACCCCCCAAGCCATGTTAAAGCCGCTGCCATGGCAGCACTTGTGCATTGCCATTGTAGACTAGCCTTAAATGAGATTTAGGCCCTTAAATCAGTAAGGTCTTGCAACACTGAACATAGCAATGCTGAAATACCTTTAAAAATCTGGGCTCACACGCTGAGAGTTCGATTTCTCTCTTCCTGGTGTAGAAATGACAGACTTTGTTTGGATATGTATTCGTGCATTACTACAAATGATGGGAGAGGTCAGCTGATTTAATAGGACACTAGATATCACTAGAATCCAGCTGCAACCCCTGCTTTACTGCAAGGAGAGCCCGAGCCCACACTGCTAGCCTATCCGTGCCACCGGTTGTCAGGAGACGGTAAGTACCGCTCTGAGTGTGGGGCTACTGGAGTCAGTCTTTAGCCTAATCGTTGAAGAGAGCCTGTATTTACTGTCTGAGTAGGAAGCCTCGTCTCTAAAGTTAATAACATAAAATGTTTTCGTCTTTGTGATTAAAAAACCCAAAACAATCCAAACAAATGCCAGAAGTCAAGAGAAGCAGCTTTCAGCACCACCTTCCCTTCAGTTCACAGTAGCAGTGCAGCGGGATGGGAAGCAAACACACTAGAGCAGAAAACCCTCTCTAGTGTATTTCCTGGTACAGCACTAAACCCTCTGAACAAAGCAGAGGGCATTTGAACAGACATAAGGCAAATACCTCAAATAGTAACAATAAACAAGTCTTCATAAATCGATTAAACCAGACCATTTACAATAGATCAATTGTAACTGAGGTTGAGTTATTAACTATTTGCCAATTCCTAAAAATGTTCAACTGTAGGAAACAGTGTCATGACAGACATCACCAGACGGCACAGAGACACAAAGTCTTACAAGTCCTTTTCCCTAGCACCTGAAGAGGTTGTCAGACTCGGTTGGTTTTCTCTTGAGTTATCCTTTCAGAGCCGCTGTGGCAGGAAGAGTTGGCTCTTCACTTTACTCTCTATTTGTGGAGACAGTCCAGGCCTGCGTCCCAAAGAAACTCACTGATACTCTTTCGGGGGCTCAGCCCGTGCACTGTACTCCTGTTCCACTTCCTCTTTCAGTCACTCTCACCCTTTCTGGAAAAATAAAATGCCGATAATGGCAACACAACTCAGAGCAGTGGATCTTCTGTCTGTTCCTTCTCACCTCTCTCCTGTTTTACGCCTCTCTGGCGTGTCGTGGGTCACCCAGAGCCGTGAGCCACTGTGTTAAAGCTCTGTCTCAGAAAAAGCAAGCTGTGGGGTGGCGTTTGCTGGGTACGGATCCCTGGTGAGTGGGGTTGGAGGCATCTTGCCCAGTGGTGAACCTCCTTTGGGTGAATTCGACTATCAGGCACCACTAGCTGGTGGAAGCTAGCCTATCTCAGGAATGGGTCAAGCCCAAGACGTGTAGAACTGGGGACTCTTGAGTAAACACTGAGAAGGTGGGGTGGGTCTAGCCTAGGGTTTGGGGATGGATACATAAAAAATAGCAAGAGGTTGACATATATTGACTCATCAAGGAAAGAATAACTGGAGGAGTATATCGTGTAATGTCCAGGGCACTCATGTAGTGTTTGCCCAATATATATGTCTAACAAGAGACAGTTAGTAGGGATTTGGGCCTAAAATTGTGAATGCAATTTGGCATACAGGTGAAAAGTTCTCATGAATTCAAGTGGAGGATACGTGGGAATACAGGGAGGAAGGACACAGTTTTATTTGAGAAACCTTAACTATTTCCATATGACCTGATGTGTTTTGAAATTGTAACAATAACTTAGAATTTCTTTGCCTTCCAACAAACTACAATGTTCTACTTTCCCCCTCCCTTTTAATAACTGATACAAATTTGCTACCTTGACTCCAACTTAATCATTTTTGCTTGGGAAGTGCATTAATTACTGTGCATGAGCTAGAAACCATTAATCAGGCATACAGGGTAGGGCCTTAATTGTGGTTTCATAGGGATGCTGATTGCTTACAGTCAGTACAACACAAGGTGGCAGTGCATCACAATATTCTAACACAGCCGCTGGTCAGCCATGCTTCTGTTTTCTCTGTTGCTCACTACATTTCTGCTTCTTTATTACTGCTCTTCATTGTAAGTGAGCAAGTCCAGGCTGTCCTTCTCGAGAAACTATTTCTCAATGTCCCTGCAGCTCTTCAGGGTATTAATATGTTCAATCCCTTTGAAATCTCAAATCAGATTAAATTCCATGCTTGTTGGAGATGCAATAAAATGGAGTCATCCAACACAGACCTTTGCTCTGCCTGCCGGGCTACTTTTTCCTTGTGTGAATAGGAAGACTTCAGAGATGACTATTAGGTCTTTTAAACTGGGATCTAAGGCCGTCAGTCATTTGGGGGTGGAGAGAGCAGTAGTACAAAGTACTGGAAAATATTTGCTCCCCCCACCTCCAAATACTGCCAGGATGTACTCAGGACCCAGCAGGGATTAAGCAGCAGATGGTCTTGGTGACCCTGATGATATAGAAGATACAGAAGATATTGAACATACAGACTTTGCCTGAGGAAGGGGCTGGGAGATCGTACAGATAGGATGCTTGCCTCACTAGCTGGTGGGAGGATTTGCCCATGGTTGGATTTTCTGTTCTTTGGCTTGCCACCATTTGTTGACTGGGCAAGAGATGTTTGGCTGGAGACTCTGGACAAAAAAGGTGTCTTGGTATTTTGTGGTTTTGTCATCTGTTATTTTGAATCCTTCCTGCACTGAGACACATAGCTGAGGGCAGGAAAAAGGTTCTTCCACCCCTTCTATACTGTGCTGCTCTTTGCAAGTCCTTTCAGTTGTTAAGTTCCATAAATTTTCCTTCTCTGAATAATGTTTGGTGGAGGGATTCTTGTGGTCCACCCCTTTTCTGCATTCCTCCAGCTGCCCAGTGGCATTTGTGCCATGGCGGATGCTCTGGCTTCATACTCAGTGTATATCCCAGATATTTGTCTACCCAACATATATGTAGATGGAAGTTACCTTCTAGCCCAAACAAAACTGGGTTAGCATTAATCCCAAAGATAGTCCTGATCAAAGTGTTTAGTCCCATCAGGAAATTCATGCTGCAGCAGGTCTAACGTTCCCCAGATACTCAGACCATCGCTTACTGAAAATGGAGTTGAAAGGTCAAGCAGGTCAAAGACCGTGTGCCATGTGAAACTGTTCCCTTTCAAACGGGAGCCAATGTAAAAATAGAGGTGATGAAACCACATCTTAACCTATAAAAGGTTGGATTGTAAATGTTTTTCCATGACATGGCCAAGTGAGGTATATCATTTTTGAAGCTTTGAACATTCTCAATTGCCTTTGTCTTACTATAAAATATCTCAGAGCAGGGGCTTGGTGACATTGCAAACCACCTATTTGAAAGCACACTTGTGAAGGGCTCTTTTGTTCTTGAAACTGGCAATTATTTTGTCCCTGTACTCAAGGCTGAGACAGGTACAATCTTTCCCACAGCCACCACACAATGGACAGAACAGGAGCTTTTATTTTATGGAAACAGACAAGAAGGGCCTGAATCTGCACTGCCTGGCACTTTGCGTTGTCTCTTACAGCTGGGCAAAATGATTAACACAACTGTTCTGATTTGCTACATCCACTTTACACAGGTGTAAATGACCACACAAGGCGCAAGGCAGTGGGAAATCAGGGCTTACAGTGTTAGACTGTCTGATATAAGATTGCACTTTTATCCACATACGTGGTTTGTTAAAAAAAAAATAATCACTGGAATCCTGAAATAAATATACAGAGCCTGGTTCTGCTTTCACTCTGGTGAGGATCAGAAGCAGCTTGACTGACATGAATAGAGTTACACTGGTGTAATCTAGAGTTAGTAGGATGAGAACCAGGCCCACAACCTTAATTATAGATTTGGTGACCTAATAAACCACAATAATTCTCAGCTGGTATAAATTGCCATAGCTCCATTGAAGGTAATCAAGAACCAATGATTTAAAGTCAGAGGATCTGGCCCGAGGATCTTTATTTTTATTCAACCACATAATTATTTCAACATTGTTCCAAACTTCTTCTGGTCACTCATGTCTTTCTTTGATGTAGCCACCTAATTAGCTATAAAGGCCATCTAACATCAGTAGGTGGATGGGAACTATGTTTTGCAGTAATTCTTCCTTTTCTGTCCAGCAGTTCCTTAAACTGATATTACTTATTGACTTTCCCATTTTACACACACATCCATTATTTAGGTCAAAAAGTCAAGCACTTCAGAGTTAGGAAAACCCATAAATGAAGGTTGCTGCTGCAACCTCCTTGCTCATATGCATGATGACAGTCCTGAATTATATGGTCACATACTTTTTTTTCCCCTCATTCAGTGCACTGAATATTTATTTTTATGCTCATCATTCAATGTGTGGCCCCAGGCCTTATTTACCAAACATCACTCAAACTCTGTACTGAATACAGGATTCAGACCTGGGTCTGGGTTTGCAGCAGGCTATCGGGTCTGGCTCAAACCAGGCAGGGCTCTGGAGTCCCAAGCTGGCAGGGCAGGAAAGCAGAGGCAGAAGTAGTCTTGACACAATAGTTGGCAACCCTAAGGGGGTTTCTGTGATCCAACCCATCACAGTGTGCATGAAAACGGAGGAAAAGACATGAAAACAGGACTCAGAAACACTGCATACAGTGGTGGTGTAGCTGTGTCAGTCCCAGGATAGGAGAGAGACTAGGTGAGTGAGGTCATATCTTTTACTGAACCGACTTCTATTGGTGACAGAGAGACAAACTTTCAAACTACACAGAGCTCTTCCTCAGGCCTTGTGAGAAATTCACAGTTTTGATCAGTGGTGGATAATCCCAATTTACGGTGTCATCACCAATTGCTCCATTAGCAGTAGCTGCAGACACCTTTCTGAATTCAGATTCATGTTTAGCATATTCACGTTATATTTCCTGCTGGGAGATATAATCACTTGAAACCGGTCTCTAAACCCACCATTAGTGTTGTCTATTTACACTGAAGCCAGTTAGCCTGAAACTGGTATTTTAGCCCACCCCACAGTATGTGAATTAGATATAAACTCAATGGTATTACAGGTTGATACAAAATAGGATTCCTTATGTTCACCCTTCCCTAGTTATAGAATAATTGTATTCCAATATCACATCACCGGCATTCTGTCCAAACAGTCCAAAACTGTGAATTGCAACCTGCATCAATATCTTTTAAAAATCAGCCAGCCTTCCAGGAAAATGTTCCCTTCTCCTTACTCCAAATAGGGGAGCTGCCCTCCAAACACTTTGTACTACTGTGAAGCAAAGATTCTTGGGTTCTCAGTGGAACACACAGCTCATGCTTCTGTCTCTCAGACAGCAAGATATTGGACTTCAAAAGCATGATATTTCTAGATATAGGAAAGCTATTTTAAGTCATTGTGGGGGGTGTTTTACATTAATTTAGGCACCCAACTTTACAGATGGAAGAGATATAAAAATAGTCCTGATAGAAATGTTTGAGAGTTTTAAAACATTCTAAAAATGTCCTGTAACATACATGGAAAATACAAATTAGGTGATGGTCAATTGTAACAAAGGTATTATCAGCAGAGGATTCCCTCTGTTATTCACTCTTGATTTCTCCCCTTGTAAGTAATATAATAATCCTACACTCGTGCCAACAAAACCTTTGTACCACATCAGCCTAACTATAGGATGCTCAAGTTTTTGGCAGCTAGACAAGGGTCACGTGGGGCTGTTTGACACCTGTAGGCGAGGAGGAGTAAGTATGGGATCAGCACACTAGGTGGATGTTTCTACTAAACTGAGCAGTAGTGAAATAGTTAATGGTGTTGCTGGTTCAATTGTCTTTAGGTTTCAGAGTCAACCACTCATTGAGTTGAACTGGGCAGTTCATTCCTCCCATGCCTATCATTTCAGGCTGTCTACAAATTTAGGAAGACAACACTGCATTGGTCACACTCACTTCATCCTTTCAAGATTTTCTTCTCAATAGTAAACGAATGAAACTTTTGTTTATAAAATGAAAGCCTGAGTCTCTGTGTACAATTTGTGGAAAGGGGCGGGTTCATTGATAAATTCTGCATCCATATAATATATGGGGCCTTGAGTCTCAGGCTTTTGTTTAGTTAACAAAACCTTTACTAAAGAAATCACTCCCTGTTGTAATTGCAGCTTTCCTAGTTTTGATTATAAGCAGTGTCAGATTGCAGTACCTAGGCTTGCAGAAAAAGCAAACAGATTTCAGTAAATAGCTGGATGGCAGCCTGCATTCAGCAGGGTTTTTCATGACTCTACCCTGAACCTCATCTCAGCTTCATGCCCGTCACACACAACTGGATTCAATTTCAGTCTGCAAGTCTGATTTTTGCACTGTAGGAGGTGCACCTGTGTATACACCGATTGCTAAAATAGATCCATTAACATGGAAGTTCACAAAAAAAAAAATCGTGTTAAAAGAAAGATCTTGAAGAATTTACTTCGTTTAAAAAATAACACCCCCAAGTTGGACCATCTTCAGGGAAAAGGAAACTAGCCAACATTTTTAATAGGTTCTTGGGGGAGGGCCAATCACATAAGTAATCTTCAGATTGTTCTTAAATTAGGTCACACTGGAATATACAGAACAGGGTGCCATTACTTATTTGACTCACGATTGTATCCTATTAGAAGCATATAAACTGCTGGAATCAGCAAATAGAAACAGTCAGTTGCTCTGCAGATGCTCTTGTACTAATATACAGCACAAGGCTATGTTTACATGAAAGCTCCCTCTAGTGGCAACATTACACTTAGTAACAATGGAGCCAAGCAACATGACTTGCTCAGGGGCAGAAAACTACCTCTTAAATTTAGGTCATATTTGTATTTTAGAAGATATTTATCTTCATAAGGACACCGGAGCATGCCATTCAAATCACGACACTCACCATTCATGCACAAAACCAGAATCTTTAACCCACTTGTTCTGCCTCAGTACTGTTGTGTTCACTGAACAGCAGGGATCCTAGAAATCTGTTTGCCATGCAAAAAATGCAGAATTCACTTTAGTTTTTACATTTTGTGAAAAAATAAATACTAAAATTTTACTGAAAGTGAGTGTCACTTAATCAAGGTGCACAGCCTCCCACTCTTGTGTTGATTTTTGAATGCGCTTTAAATTTAGATAGCTAAGCTCCAATAAATTGCTTCCGGCATATATAGGTAATTCAATAGCACATAGGGTTTGTGTTTTAATGCATCACAAATTTCATTTCAGTCTCTAGTCATGAGTAATTGAAGTTATGAAAAGATGCCAAAACCTTTAAAAATCTCCCTAAACACCATGCCACTGAGTTTGGCAAGTACATATTTCATGCTGATGGTAATGTGCTGCTCTGCATTCTGTGCAGCAAGGTTGTAGGTTATGTTTGAAAGCAGACAATTGTAGAACACATGGAAAGCACTAAACTGAAAAGAAATGAAAGCAAGAGGATGAAACAGCAGGGCCATCGACAACAGTAAAGAAACAATGCACTGTGACTGCATCATTGCATTAAATTTTATTATAAGAAATGATGGCACTGATAGGCTTCAAAACTTGCTGAAAAATTGTAAATATCAATGAAATATTGTGTTCAACTGATACCTATATGTATATTGTAGCTAGAGAAATTAAAGTTCAGAGTTTCTCACTATTAACATGAAACCTGGATTTTCATATTTTTTTAAAAAAAAATCAGAGAATTTGGGGGCGTTTTTTATCATGGAAAAGTGAACAGTGGTGGATTTTCCTTCTTTTAGTGCTTGGAAAGAAGCATTAGAGCAGACAGATTACTGTAGGTAGAGCCTAGAGTTGATGCAAGAGCTATATGTGGGTAGGTTAAGGCGAACAAAAATCCTCTCAATTCTACATTTCCTGACTCTTTCCAGTTTCAGCGAACCTCTATATATAAGATCCTTAGCTGGTTTAAATGCGCATAGCACAACTGATGTCAATGTAATTATGCTGATTTACACCACCTGAGGGTGCAATTTTTCAATATCATGAAAATAGTCAGTATTTAATTTTCCTTTTTAAAGCTTATTTTGAAAATTGGAGGCCCCATGTCTTACTTCAAGTTTGGCTATTGACTTGACAGGGAACAGGAGGGGGACCTGAGGTTTTACATTTTAAAATAGCAGATGATTCTGAAAAGCCTTGTCAAAGTATTTACAGTGCTTTCGTGACAAAGAGTCCTGGGACACCTTAAAGACTAACTAAAGTTTTAGAGCATAAGCTTTCGTGGATGCATCCAACGAAGGGGGTACTAGCCCACGAAAGCTTATGCTCTAAAACTTTAGTTAGTCTTTAAGGTGCCACAGGACTCTGTCACTTCTGCTATTCCAGACTAACACGGCTACCCCTCTGATACAGTGCTTTCGGCTCTCATGAATGGATTGCCAGAATCACACTATTTGTTTTGTTTCTTAGAGCTCAAACTATGGAGTCATGTGAATGTGTGAGGATTCAACTTTTTTTTTTTAAATGAAAGTTTCTGGCCTCATGGTAGCCGATAAAAATCTTGAAAATGTGACCCCTAAGGCTCAGAAACCAGAACAAAAAGAGCTAAAAACTAATTTAAAAATATGGGCCAGTCTTGTCTTATTCTGTGGGAGGGTCGCATTCAAACTTTGAATGCATCATGGAGGGAGCATGTGTGGACTTGGCATTACTGAAACCAGTCTAGCGCAGTTTTAGCCATGTCAGTCCCAGGATATTAAAGAGACAAAAGTAGGGAAAAGGGGATGTGAGATGCCTGCCTCTCCATCAAAAGTTGGTCCAATAAAAGGTGGTAAGTTTTTGGTCCACACAGAGGTCTGAAGAAGAGCTCTATGTGGCTAAAAAGTTTGTGTCTCAGTCTCATGAACAGAAGTTGGTTCAATAAGAGTTATCACCTCTCTGAAATTAGAGTATAAACAACACTAGAGTAATAACTACACACCCTATCCCCTACCCTTTGTCAAATAACTCTTCAGAATATTATGTCCACAACTTTAGTTCCCTTTTTATTAGTGTTCATTTATTAAGAGGAAATGATTAGAGGTGTGCCCCAGGGCTGAGATGACAGATCACACCACCTTGTTTGTCTTTCACAGCCTAGGTGCAAATCCCTAACATACCAGGTGTGGATAATGACAGTGCTGACACACTATTAACAGCAGCGGTGCTGTTGTCAGGCATTGGTGTTATTTGGGAAATAGATAGACCTTTAAGAGTGATCAGGGTGACGTAATCAAAGATATTTTAGTTTTCTGCAAAAATCATTTGAGTCATTACCTTAATGAACATCTGTAAAGTGAAAAATCTGGGGTTTTAAAATTCTGAAGCCACTATTCAAAATGCTTCCAACAAAGTAAACAGGAAAGGTCTAAGTATAAAAGGGCTTCAAATAAATGAGCAAAAAAATGACAAGCATACAGTGAAGTGAAAACTGTCACAAGATGGTACTTACATAGCTCAGCTCTGATTTTTATAAGCAAAGTCAAAAATAGCAACACCACAGAGCCTTCTTTAGAAAAACTAGCAGTTCTTGGGATCTTGTTTTCATTAATATTTTGTCTGTGGCTTTAAACAAAAGTTTCTAACACAGTCCGTCATACTGCAGGATTTGCCATTTTGGCAGCATTGGCAATAATTTGATTGACGAGAGCAAAAATCGGCACATGGACCTATCTAGCTCCCTTTTGAACACTATAGATCATGTGTGTCTAGACCATGTGGTCTGTGTTGTGCTCCCTTCTCTGTCAGCTTACTTAGGGACCAATGAGAGAGTGCTGGGCATCACCAACTCCCAGCTGTTCTCAATGGAAGGTGAGTGGGAGGAAACATTCAGTACTGTGCAAATTTAAGTCTTCTATGACATCATGCACAGCCACATGGAGGAAGAAGAGCTCCTTAGAGTTTTACATCCAAAAAGGACTATTAGGATTGTCTTGTCTAACTTCCTGCATGACACAGGTCTGATAATGTTGCCCAGTAATTGCTGGGTCAAGCATATATCTGGAGGCTGAGCTAGAGTATGTATTTGAGAAACGCATTCAACCTTAAAAAGTCCAAGTGATGGAGAATCCACCACATCCCTAGGCATGTTCTTCCAATGATTAATTACTCGCACTGTTAAAACCATGCATCTTACTGCTAGACACAGTTTATCTAGCCTTAGCTTCTAGACACTAAATCTTGTTTAAAATTGTCTGGAAGATGATCTTAGTTACAGGTTGGGTGGCTTGAAAAATGTCCTGCCTGAGAGTTCTGCCCACTGAAGCAGATAGACTAACACACTTGGACCAAGCAAAGAAGCTGCAATAGGTTGTGACAAGCAGCGTGACTTTCGGATGACCTTTGGCAAAGAACTCATGCCCTGGCTCCTCTGTTATGAGAGTGTCACGAAGAAAAATATTCCCTCAGGCTCCAGGTGAGGGCTGGTGCACTAGTCACACGCAAGGACTTCATTTAGATTTATGTAATTACAAGATATTCTATGCCATTAAGCCAGAGCCCATGGAACTAAAATATAGAACCTTTCACTTCTCGCTCATCAGTTCAAATGCACCCCAGGCAAGGGTGGCCAAAAGTTATTCCTGGCTAGTGGCCTAAATGAAAGGGAGGGTTGTCTCAGCCCAGCTTCCAGTGGATAGATACCTCAGCTCTAACAATGGCCACTGCAGTCGGCACCTCTTAACCACCTTGTTGGCCAGTTCAGCAGGGGTGAAGGAATGGATGGACATTGGAGGATGGGCTCACCCAAGCCCACGGGGTCAGGCTGGAGATACATTGGTAGAGTGATGCTGGGTGAGGAGATGGCATTGCTGTCTGGTTCTGTGGGTAAATAGCAGAAGACTGGTTTTCCCTGTTTCCCAAAAGCCTGCTGGGACTAAGCACCAGACCTAATAAAAATGCGTCCAATGCCCGGCTTTTTAAGGTGAAGTCTGCCTCCCTCCTGCTGTGTGCCTCAAATGCAGCCGACGTGTTGTTCTTGTGAGCAGAAGGGGCAGGTTTCATGAGCAGACTCTGCATCGACTCAGAACTGTAAAGTTATGCTCCCCCATGGATCGCGCTGTAGCACTGCAGAAGGGAGGAGGTAGGTGAGGGGGAAGGGATTGCAGCAGATCCACAATTATACCCGGATGCATTTGAACTATTCTCCCTGGAAGGGAGGCACAGGAGCTCCAGAGGCTAAGTACCGAAAGCCTGTCATGGCAGCCATGGAGCAGTGTGACTGACTGGTGCACCCCTTCTGCAAAGCCTACACATACATTGAGGATTTAACCCTTTCAAACCACAATAGAATTGTCACACATGCAGCTTAGGCAGTAGTTTGCAGCAATATTTTATCATGAAGAATGCTAATTCATTGATCACATGACTATGTAGACATGAGTAAAGGCACTTTTGCATTGCATGGCTAACTGTCTCCCTGGAGCAAAAGTGCTGCCAAGATTAGTTGTCTTTTCAGTTCTTGTCAAGGTTTGACAGCTCATTAAAAGTGTTATCCTCAATCCTGAAAAATACATTATGTAGAACTGGGCCAAAGTCACCTCTGGTGAAACTCCAGTGAACCAACAGAATTACTCTAAAGATTTGGCTGCTTCCTGTTGCAATCACTATGAAGAAATTCTACCCTTTTACTTGCATGGAGAAGAAAAGATGCCCTCCAAACTCCCTGACTCCCCTGGGCCACAACAAAGCTAACAGCAGGATTTAGCTCAGGGGGATCAAACTCATTCAGAGGAGAGAACAAATTGTGTGTGTATAAAATTGTAGTCTTTGGGTCAGGGTATAAACTTAAGACTATGTACTCCCCCCTGTACACAGTGCAATGCTCATCGACATCAGTAAGATTTGCAGAGAGTTCAGGACAAAAAATGGCCTGTGTCATAGGTTTATTTGTTCAGTGAATGTGAAAATACTGCATCATTCCATGAGAAAAGACTGCCTCCTTTTAAGCTGCTGCTATTTCTACCCTAGGTTTCTTTTCCTTCTCATCCTCCTTTCTCTGTTTCTCCCCTCTTTTTTCTGTCTTTGGGAGGTTCCCCATTTCCTTCCCCCCGCCCCCAGCATTTCCTTCCCTGCAGCAAGACACCTATTTCCCCTCCACTCCTTGGGCTTCAAGCCCATCCACTCCCTATTCTTCAGGCCTTTCACTAAAACATGAACATATCATCATCACTGGGTTTTACAGGTGGGCACACCTGTGAGATTAATAAGGGAGAAAGGATTTTACACTGAGGAATTGTTTCAGGCTGCTTGCAGGATTAGGCAAACAGTACTGCATTGGTTACATTTTCATTACACCTGGGTTACATTTTGAAGGTTCTCTTTGACAGCATGAAAGATAGAAACATTTTAAAATAAGAGTCTGCTGGCTCTGAGTCTGACTGGATTTACAGGCTAGATGCAGCCCACAAGCCATGTTTGACACCTCTGATCTAACTCTTAATTCAGTGGCTCTCAACCTTTTAAGATTACTGTATCGCTTTTAGGAGTCTGATTTGTCTTTTATACCCAAGTTTCACCAAATTTAAAAACTACTTGCTTACAAAATCAGACACACACACACACAGAGGAACAGCACACTATTACTGAAAAAATGTTCTCTCATTTTTACCATAGAACACAATCAATTGGAATATAAACACTGTACTTACATTTCAGTGTATAGTTTAATACTGCTCTATAGACAAGTCATAAGAAAGGTTAGTTTGTACAGGCTTCGCTAGTGCTTGTTATGTAGCTGTTGTAAAATGAGGCAAATATCTAGGGGAGGTAATGTATGCCCTGGAAACGTGAACATGCACCCCTGGTTGAGAGCCACTGCCTTAGCTGATGTAGGTGTTGAACATACAAATGAGAGCTATACTTGGTGTCACGAGAACAATTTCAAGAAGTTTACTTGCAATTCATTAGCCTGACACTAGAATTTCTGTATGCTGAAGAGAGTTCTAGGCGCTGTGCTGTGAACGTCTGAAGTTCTCTGCTTGAGTTACTCCTGTTCCTACCTGCTGGTTTCTCTCTGCAGTTTTCCACCACAAGGTCACATGGCAGGTGGGAAGAGACTTCATCTGAGCCCTTGTTTCCCCAGAATGTGGGCTATGTCCCCCATGCACAGTTCTGAGTCCAGGATGGTGCTAGGTGGAGGGGTGGCCCTTGACTGGGCCCCATTTTACTCTCCTCCACCCCCATGCAATAATTCCAGTGCATGCTTTGGCTGCTTCTCCACGTTTTCCATTAAGGAAGCCCTCTGTATAAATCTAACACTGAAGCGGAGGGAGAACTGCATTGTCAGGATCAGGTTTCTTGTTGCTGGAAGGGCAGCCTTCTGCCATGAATACAGAACTGCAGCATCTAAACATATAGCAGAAGGATGGAGCTGAATTATTGCTAGGAACACAGTTTCCAGCCATTCCGCTCCCTATCTTTTTTTTTGTTTTTTTTTTTTTGCACAGAATATTTGCTGTGAAATTTTTGCATGTTTCTTCAATGAGCCTGACAAGGTTAAATGTGGCAGTAATATCGAATATCAGAGCCAAAAAAAACAATAAGGCAGGTAGTGATATACAATGTGGGATATATATATATAAGCATAGTGGTTGAATGACATACACACTCAGGAGAAGAGCCCTCTGCTCAGGGTGCGTGAAGGGACATGACTGGAGAGAGTGGAATTAAACTGGAAAAAAAAAGAGCCAGGGTTAGGGTAAATAACAGGAAAACTTCCTCACAAGGAGGTGTGACACGGATGCCCATTTATGGTTCACTGCTGTGTGTCAGCAACTCTTGTCAGGCCTGACATACTCACTGCACCTTAGATACTAATTTTGTGATATTTATTTAAAAGAAGACATGCACTATATTGTTTGAAATCACATGGATATCACAACAATGTAAATTAAACATGGTAGAATGAAAACAATGGAAAACCCATTGACATGCGGGGGATAAGAAGCCCACAGGAAGGGGAAAAACAGCATAAGGTCATCCTGCCTTTTGAAACAAAGCCATTGAACTTGGGAAGACATAAGCAAAGACAGAAGTCATCTTTGGCATCAGTCACTAGACGGATAAGGGACCAGAGCTCTTCCAAGCTGAGAAAGATGGGTCCTTCAATGAAGGGTGAGGTTGAAGTCACTAGGAATCTGAATATAGGTGAGAAACCTGTTTAGGCAAACCTCTTTTTAGGAAGACAAGGGAAGCCAGCCTCTTGTTCTTCTGTGGAAGGTTCTGACAGAGGGAAAGTTGGCCATGGCTAGTGAGAGAAACTACCTTGAACAAAGCCCGTACCTTGCTAGATCAAGTTTTAAACTTTGAGATGAACATTTTCACTTTTGCTTGTAACCACCTCTACTTCTATTCCTTTTACTTGGCAGCATCACTTAACACAGTAGTTCTCAAACTGGGGGTTCCCACCAAAAAGGGGGTCACAAGCTAATAGGGGGTTTACAATATACTGCCTTCAGAGCTGGATGACTAATTTGTAACCCTCATTTCAAGGCCCACCTCTGCCAGAAGGTCTAAAAGAGATTTGCTGACACACACTTGAAGAATTCATATTGTAGCCTCCACCCACAGATAGCACTGACATGCATGGATTATATCCAGGTTATTACTAAAGAACACTTACCTCTCTTGAGAATCTCATGGATCCTCTCTGTTGTTCACACCATGATTGTCACAGGGCACCATCCTCAAGCACTCCCCCTTGCAGCCCTAATGGTGCTTAAAATCATTTACTCAGACTCAGGAATTGAGAACAAGATACCCCCCTTTAAAGGGTCTCATTTATTAACTCTTTTTACCAACTGCAAACCTACCTCATTAGTCCCTCAAGCCCACCCTTTCTCCTAGCCTAGGGCCAATCCCAACAAGCAACTTGTCTGTGCACCCTCCTCCCCAAGCAAGGTTATAGGTCCCAACAACCTTACACTCCTCAAATAAGGATTCTAGTGCTCTCTTACTAGAGAGCACTGGAATCCTTACTGTGCTTCAGGCTAGCTATAGCCCTTAGTCAGCTTACCCCATGCTGCTCCCTTGGTCCCTTTTACATCAGTCCCTTCACCTGCTAATTTGGGGGGAGATTAACAGGCAGGTTATCACAGCCACCTCCTGCTACTACTGCTTGTTCTAGGAGCTCTTCTCCTGAGGAGCCTTCCATCTCTAAAATCACCCTTTGGGGGCAGAGCTCTGGTAGCTTCTTACCAGCTCCAGGTGCTGGTTAGTTAGTGCCTGGCTAGCAGCTAATTGCTTACAGGAGGGCTGGGATGGGCTCATTCTCCTTAAAGAAGCCCTTCATAGGTTGAGTGGGTCCTGACTCCCTTACACGGATAACCCCCCCATGACAGTGACCCTACACAACAGTGCTCAGTTCAGTGCAGGTACACAGCTTTGCTCACTTTGCAGAGCTTGGTGGGCATTTCTAGATGGAAGCCTTCTGTATAGGTGCCGAGGAAACCATGAATGCCAGTGCTATCGCTCTCTGCCCATTTTCCACCACTGCTCAGCAGCCTGTGGGAACTGAGCTCTTAAAACTGTCACTCACCTGCATTTTTCTGATATGCTGTAATGACTGAGTTTAAGCTGGGACTGAATAATAGGCATAACCAGTGAGACAAAGCATTAGCACAAGCAGGTTTCTCAGCATTAATTCGGAAAGGAAATAAATGGAGTGACAGAATTAAAGCAGACCCTCAGCACGAATGACCCAATTCCCATCTTTGTGCTGGAGCACACAGCAGGCCACAGAGAAACAGGTTTTCTTCAAAGTTAATTCAACACTGAGCTGGTGTAGCAAAGGCAAATTCCTTTACAGGCTAACAACCGCAGTTCTGATTCGCCAATCCCACTTTCCTGGATTATTGTAAACATATAGGACTACAGTTTCAAGAATGAGCATCTCTGTGGCAAACACCGCACCGTGCAAACACATGCTTACCATTGCTGTTGTAAAAAAGGTAACGTTACCATTTCCTGGTGGCTAATTTACATGGGGCTGAATGCACAGTTTACTGCAGGCCCACGTTTTGAAAATGTATGCTAACCTTTTCCATCATAACTGCCTGCAGTGAAATATCTACATTGTATAAAGGTATCTAATTAAAAGTGGCTTGATATGCAGAGATACTGAGCAGCCATAGATCCCAGTGACTTTAGTAGGAGTTTTGGATGCTCACTGCCACTAAAAATTCAGTCATTTTTATTTAAATGCCTGCTTATGGATTTCAGTGCCTAGCTTTAAAAATGTTGGTGTTAGAAAACAGTGATAAGCATCTAAAATGCATGTTGCTTATCTATATGTAACTCAGGCTCCTGGGTTTTGAAATCTCATGAGAAAGCTCCTGAAATTTCCATTTACAGTACATGTTGCATAGTGTCTTTGACACAAACTAAGTCCCAAACTGCTTTGCAGTTTTGTTTTCTGGTTTCATAGTTTAAAATAAGCTAAGCTCGGGTTATTTTGACATTTTCTCCTTTTATGCTGTGAATCTTGTGGCCTCAATAAACATAATTAATCTGTAAAGATGGGACCATACTTATTCTTGAGTTGATGTAAGCAGATGCAAAGCCACTTGCATTGTGGCATTGTATCAGCAGTGAAAATGGGCCATATTTCTTGGCTGCTTAGATTCATGCTCACATGAACTGGCTCCCAACTCACTGTCCGTTTATCTTTGCAGTATGGTATTGAGCAGTGGTTGCTTGTTTATACATGTATAACCCACCAAGTGTCATGTTTTTGCAAGCCCATTCTGTGGGCTGGACAGGCTCTTTAAACTTTAGCATACATCTGCACCATATTAAGAATCCCTGAGCTGGATAGGAAAGTGTGGGGGCTCTGATAGGTTTTTCTGGCTATAACCAAGAGACTCTCATTTTCAGCAGCGAGCTGGAAAACCCTTAAAAACCACATTTGTTGTTAAAATACAAAAGGCTCCATCCGGGTGGTCTGGGTGCCAGCTAATTCTGGCAGACAATGGCACCAGGCTGAACTGAACCACACAGAATAGGATCCAGGAGAGCTCATTAATAAAACAAATTGTGTCATTGTCCAGAGAAATGGGTTGTTAGCAGCTTGGATTCATGCTATTTCATCTAACAAAAGGGCAAGTGAATCCCTATTTACTTGTGGCACAGGCAGCAACAACATCATGTGACTTTTGGGAGCAGATGCTCATCTGATGTAAATTGTCATAGCTCCATTTGAGTCAACACAGCTATGACAATGTATGCCAGGTGAGGCGCTTAGTGCTCCAGGCAAGATTAGAGAGCAGAATGCAACTATCTACCTGCTCCCCAATGAGAGTGCACAGATGAACTAGTCAGGCTGCCTGGGACACCTGGTGGAAGAGAGCAGACAGACATACGACAAAACCACAGCTCCCTCTGTGATCAAACTACTACAGTGTGTGTCAGTCATCCTCTGTGCTGTGACAATAGTACTGTTGTCTCTGGGAGGGCTATTCTGACACCCGCACTCTGATCACCCTCTTCCACAGGAGGAATGTGGGAAAGACAAAGGACAGCTTGCTTCATGGCTATGGTGACAAGTTACATTTCTACAGGGCTAAATAATTGTTTGACTTGGAAAGTATATGCCTCCTGGGGAACTGTGGTGGACTCTTCTCCTGGACATGCTAAGGGTATATCTACACTACAGTCAGCAGTGGGACTACAAAGCATACCTGAGTTAGCTTTGAGCAAGCTAGTTCGAATAATAATAGCAGAGAAGTCAGTGCAGCATGGGCTATCTAGTCTGCTGTCTCCCTAGATACCTCTGAGGAGCAGTAGGCACTACTACTAAGGCTTTCTTATTAGCAGGGCCCCGGGTTTAGTGGCTCCTCCTCTTAGGCTGGGAGGAGGGGACTTCGGATGTGGGTGGACTTGTGCCCGCCTACCTCCCGGAACTCAACAGGTATATAGCCTGGATGGCAGGTGGGGTGGTACAGCTACTGGCACCTGAGTTGGCTCAATCGGGGCTGTCCTTACCGATACCCAAAGTACGCAGCTGCATAGGGCACCAGGAAATTTTGCCCTGCACAGCTGCATGCTGCTCCCACTTTCAGGGCCCCTGCCCCTGCCCTGCCCAAACCCCACCCCTTCCCTGCCCCCACGCCCTTGAGCTCTGCAGTGCAATGACCCAGACCCAGCCACGCTGCCGGTGAGTGCTGGGGGGGCAGTTCCCTCCTGCACACCAGTTCCCTCCTGCCCCCCAAGCCAGCCTCAACCCCTGCAGTGGCCTGGGGCCACTTCTCCCCACAGAGGCTGGGGCCTGCCCCTCCCCGAGGTCTGCCCCCCCATTCCCCCTGGTGGCGGGGAGTGCTGTGTAGGGCCCAGAATAGCTAGGGACGGCTCTGGCTACAGTCTCTTCTCATTAGCAAGGACACAGCATGCTGGTTTTCCAGCACTCTTGGGCCATGCCTTTGCTTGGAATGGAGGCTGCTTCCCAGCTCAAGTAGGTGCACTAGCACTAGTTCCCATCGGGCTAGCACGCTAAAAATAGTAGTGCAGCCACGGCAACACAGACAACAGCAAGCAGGAGCATGGGCTAGTCTCCGTGTGTACCAAGCTACCTGGACCTTGTAGGGATGAACTCAGGATGGCTAGCCTGTACCACCACTCACTGCTGCCCATGCTACTGTGTCTACACTACTATTTTTAGAGCACTAGTTTGATGAGAACCAGTGCAAGTATGTGGCTGCAGGCTGGGAATCTCGGCCCCAGCTTCAACTGTAGACATAGTCGTAGTCTTTGCTAGGCAGCCAACTTCAAACCTAAATTCAGAAAGCACCCTTTTGTTGTTGCTTGTAGATAGTCAGAGGCTTAGATGCAACATCCAGTGACTCTTACAAACCTATTTCTTCTCCATATGCCCAGCCCACATCCAGAGACCCAAAGTAATTAAGACTGTTTATTTTATTGTATTTATTGTGGAAACCAGGAGATGTAAAACAGTGAGCAGGATTTCCTAAGGGAGACGACCAGGTCAATAATGCAATGTTAGTATCACTGAACAACTTCTTTACATGCACGTTTCTAACGTTAAGTCTAAAATTAATGCTAAAGTACATTCTGAAGCCTAGAACTCGCTCTACTTTGTACAGTACGTCACATTCAGTCATTCTGCTTAGAAAAAGAATGATGCCACAAGAACACTTGTCAGCATCAGGAGCCCATAAATAAGTTCTGCTCTTTTGACAACAGATTTGTGGCCATCTTTTTAACGACGTTTCACAATGGCCAGGCATTTAAAGTTCACCCCCATCTCTCCATTTAACTGTGGAGTCAAATTCCACTAATTCCTCAGTGGGATGCTGAGATGTTAACTCTTGTTTTTATATGTGGCTTTCTGTACCACAAGTGGACAGATCCTTTTCTTCCACAGAGGGCAGTTTTTCAGGATAGCTTCTAAATTTGGGAGATTCATCTAGCATCTTTGAGACCCTTCATTACTTATAAAGGAAAAAATTACTGGGAGAACCATCTCAGAATTAAAGGATAAATTACGGTGTCAGAAGTGCTTAGAAGGGTTTGGTAGATAATGGATAATATTCTGTAGCAACACCTGGTAGAGTCCCTGCTGGCATCTTTCCTATGATATATCATTTGTTCCAGGGTTTGACACTAAATGCCTAACATTTCAAAGGCCGGGGAGGTTTCATGGGTGTGTTGCAAAGCTCCACCTATGTGTGGAAAATGGGCTCTTATGTTTGAAATTACTAATTTTCCATACACCCAGGCTAGTTTATATGTGCAAATGTGCGTTTCTGCAGGGGCACTGAGCCAGCATGCATTTCTGCAGGCTCATCCGTTGCGCACTCCTTTGATGATCTGGACCCCAAGATCAGTTAGCTTCTTCCAGCAAGGCACTGGGAATCTCCATCCAGGCCAGCATCCTTGCCCTTAGGCTGCAGAGTGCTCTGCAGCTGCTATAGCTACCCTAGGGCAGTAATGGCCCACATCCAAAGGGGGTGGGGAATAGCTGGGAGGCCACAATCACAGACACACTAACCTCCACCCCTGCTCCTTCCTGAGCCCTTCAGCTTCTCTGTTTTGGAGAGAAAGGATCCCACTTCCACACATGAGCAGAGTTTCCCATGGGTGCTGGCATTCCGTGCCCCTCCCACCCCATGCAGAGAAGAACACACCAATGCTGCTGTTTCCTAGACCATCTATATCCAGGGGATGGAAAAGAATTATTTCAGTCACAAACACTTAGACATTGCCCGTTTATGCTAAGATAATGAATATCTGCTATTGGAGACACCGCTATACTACAACAGATTGACACTGATAGTCCTCCATTTACTGTTCTGGGGGCAAGCCAGTGCCTAATATGCCTTTAATGTCATTCTTTGTTAGTATGTAGGCAACATGCGTGTGTGAGGACCCCCCCTTCAAAACACACACACACACACACACACACACACATACACATACTCTGTCACCTGTTACAAACATATTACCATAGGCAAAAATACTTCCTCCCAGGTGAGGCTGGTATTTGTTAAAAGTGTTGCCTTTGTTAAGCCTGCCTGAATGGTAAAGATAGAATTGCAGCTCTCCAGACCTGTGACATTACACCTCATATTCACCATAGTAATAGTATGATGTGATTATGGCATAATTATGATGCATTTTGCAGAAGGTGGGTCATATAAAATGTCATTTGAAAAGTTATTTGCACGATACGGTTATTGTATTTGTATGCACTTATTTTTGTATCTGAAGTTATGAATATTGATTATGGATCTGTATTTCAAATGGGCTAACTCCGGAAACACCCACAGCCAGCCTTTTGGCTACAACAATGAAGAAGCCAGACCGTGTTAATGGGCAGCGGAATAGCTTAGCCTTCCTGTGGACGTTTCGGTCAGCCTGTAAATAATGGCTGCTATGACTCTGCAAGGGTATGTGAACAGATCACATGACTCTGGACCCCATTTTAGGTGCCTGTAGGGCTGCCACCCTGGGCTAAAGCTATATGAGGCAGGGAGTGACCTCATCTGTTGTTTTTCATAAAGCTATATGAGGCAGGGAGTGACCTCATCTGTTGTTTTTCACTCCCCCATAACTCAACACCTAAGAGAAGCTCCCAAGGAAAAGGACTTGGAACAGGGGTGGGGATCCCAAGCTGCAAAACACATGCAGCTTGTGCCTTGAGAATCTGCAAGCCTGCTTGCAGGCAGAGAAATTGCTAATTCATGTCCAGTCTTTCTAGTATTTTAGGCTTAGTTTGTGTTTGTTTATTTACTAGGTAATCTGCTTTAATCTGTTTGCTATCATTTAAAATGTTTTCGTAGTTAATAAACTTTTGTATTTTAATCTAAAGCGGTGTACCCTTGACTGAAGTGTCTGGGGAAAATCTCAGGTTGGTTTAACAGAAGTGTATTGTGCATATTCCCCTTCACACTGAGTGAGCAGTGAACTGAGTAATACATTCTTACCAGTCGGGGTTTTGACCAGGGCAGCTCTCGGGTCCTAGGCTGGAGAGCTGGAGGTTTATTTTGGCTGCAGCCTCTCTGTTCGCTGGTTCAGGGAGTGGTTGGCCAAAGCCTGAATGCGCGTGCAGCTGAATGTGTCTGTGTGAATGCTAGTGGGAGTGTAGGACCGGAAGCGGTCTAAAGCCTGTCACAGCAGCACAGTGTGAGAGGGAGCCCAGGCTGGCGAGTCAGAGAGCTCAGTAGGTACCCCAGTGCCACATGGTAGCCTGGGGGGAAACCTGTCTCACCTTCTTTGCCAGGGTCTGGACTTAAGATACATTAAAAACACTGGGAAACCAGAGCTGCTGGGAAAAGCACAGAGGGGAAAAGTAACTAGTCACTGCCTTTCAAAGTAACGGATGCTGTGTTTTATTTCATTTTGGATATTTGATCATCCTAGGCCCAGATATACTCCTTTGCTTTTAAATACCTACACTGCCAAGATGGGTAACTAAATTTAGGCTCTTAAATCTATATTGAAGCTTTGTGATAAGTGGCCTGGTTTTCAAGATGGCTGAACACCCACAGCTGCTACTCACTGCCGAGGGACTCAGGAGCTCAGCACGTGGAAATAAGGCCAGCTGCCAGCCTGGCTAAGGATAGACTTAGGAGCATAACTTTAGACACCCATTTTTGAAAAATGTGGCCTCTGTCTGTATCACAAGTACAAATACATTACATACAAAAACAAAACCGACCAGCGAAAGGTGAGATGTAGAAGACTCCTTCAGATCCCAGTGGCTTTCCAAGCCCTGAACTGAAATATCAGGTGGCACACTACTATCGTTATTTCAAAACTTAAGAGGCTGGATGGCCTTGAGCTTGTGTATTCACTTACACATCTGTAGAGAGGGTGTAAAACACCCATTCTGACTTGGCACTTGCTTTGCAGAGGTGTAAATGGTTACACAAGGAGAAAGGCAGTGGAGAATCAAGTCCAACATGCTGATGGTGCTTGTATTTTTTATACATTCCCTGGTATATGGTAAGGAAAAAAGCCCCTCTTTTTCAAAATTAGAAACAGTGTAAAGTACTGTAATATTTCCCCCACACATAGATAATATAAACGTGAGCTAGTATTTTTTCTACATAGGGAAGAAGTCCATCATTCAATTATGATTTTAAAGCCAACACCAGCCTTGTATAGATACTTCCATACATAGTATTGTGGGTGCTAGAGAGTTTAGTTTACCCACTTCTGTTACCACACCACTGGCAACAATGAGCACTCTGCTGTTAGTGATACCTTTTTTTATTTTGTCTACACTACTCCTGATTTGGCTGTCTTTTCAACTGACTTTGGATCACCTCTCTCTTATTTATGACTGGAGTTTATTCAATAACTACAAGATTCTGGGGCACTTTTCAACATACCGCTTCTGTTTTTTCACCATGGGATTGATCCTACCAAGGTGTGGAGTGGTCTCAGCACCAACTGATGTCAAGGAACATTAAGGGTTCTTAGAAGATTCTCAGCCCTAAAGCAAGGGAATGCTGACATTGTGGTCTCTGTTAAATTTCCCAATTAAAGGCCAATAGGAAATCAATTGGAATCATTCTATTGGTCTCAATAAGGTTTGGATCACGCACTAAATCTGTAGTCACTTATCCGTGTACGTTTATTTTTAATGTTGCCGCTGACATGCAATAATGGAGAATAAATCCAAAACAGATTAGTTAAAAATGAATGCTAGTGATAACACTAACAACAATAACTTTAGCGAGCACACTCACTTTCCCCACATCCCTAGGACATACTTTGCCTGCGCGTTTGTTTCACAAGACCCATTTGTAACGGGGTACCAACAACAGATGGAGACACTTCACCAGAGGTGCTGCCAGTTAGTTTTACCAGTTAGGTTTCACGACACAACAGCATTTATATGCATCAATGTCTAGGAATGGACAATACCCAGGACAGACACAGATTCTTTATTTCAGAATAAGCCAATGGCAAGAATTGCAAAAATAAAATGATCCAGTGTGTTCCTGGATACAGGATTTGGGAAGAACCTAGTAAAGCCCATATTTTTCTTATCCCTTCTCTCCTCTTCTATGATGAGAGGCAAGGTGGATGTGGTTGATCATCCTTCCCTGAGAGAGGGGAGGGTCATATTTCTTTCCACCTGCCACTGATAGGTTGGTTGCCAGAATGAGTCCTGCCTGTGTGGTCTTTTCCCAGAGTGGGCTAGCAGAAAGCACACCAATCTTCAATCTACTAGCTCTGCCCAAGCAAATGCAAATCTAACAGAGCCCAGATCAAATGATCTCAGATAACAGTAGACTCCACAGATCTTAGGGACTATCCTGCAAATTGCCTGAGTCAGGGGTTCTCCTTGGCTTCATGGATCCTAAAAACTGGCTCAGGTTCCCAGTCTAGAAAACTATAGTGTTCCTGAGGTCAAGATGGAAACAACCTTTCTATTTCCATTACCCCCACTTATCCCAAATCCATCTGGCCACTTATAGCTTTCCAAGAGATACACCACTATGGACCTTGTTCCCTTTCCTGTGACTAGTTTCCACATTTTCTTTTTCCTACAGCAAATTAAGTGCAAGGGTTGCTTCGATCTGTTACTCTACCTTCAGTTTCAAATTGTGACCTGGGGCTTTTCAGACATTTTTACCCAGAGGAAAAACATCTGTTGTTCAGGTTCACTTGACATTGGTACCTTCGTTTCACCATTCTGTATGGTATTCCTTCATATTATTAACCATTTAACTGCTGCAGTGTGGTTTTGGATCACAGGGCAAGGGGAGTGTAAGGAGTGCATGTGAAGGCAAACAGGAGTTTTTTCAGTATTTTCCTTCATCCCACCAGGCCAATTACACTTTTGATTTTGACACCACCATGGCCGAAACCCAGAACAAGTTTTCCCAGGCAGCTGGAGGACGCCTATATACTCATATTCCTTGCTAAGCTCCATGACGTGTTAGTGCTGCCCCAAGCATAAAATTCCTTTTGTTGATGGTGGACTCTCCAGTAGCTCCAACAAGGTTCATTTCAAACATGGTTGTCTAGATAGCATATGCAGGAGAAAGCTTTAACCTGGCATTTAGTTATCAAGTTGCTTAAATTCTGCCCTAATAAAGTAAAAATATAGACTATTTTACATGAGCTGTGCTGGTGTTTATTGACTCTTTTTGACACATTATTGCTTGGGCTTCAAACGCATTTCAACAGGCGGTTGTGCCCACATACAGTTTCACTGACATTCTGAGTTTATCTTTAAACAACATTTTTAAAGATCATTCTGTCGTTATGCTCTGCTGACCACCTCAGTCTTTCCGCTGATGCCTGAACAGTCTCACTTTTTTAGTTTCAGTTTATAAATGTATTGGCGATCCTTTACTTAGAGAGAGGTTGTTCAGTTGTGATGAGGGATGGATAGGCTGGTGAATGTTACAATTAGAAACAGCTGCAGGGAATTAAGACAGAACTTGCTGATTCCTCATGAAGCAAAAAGAGTTATTTTACTCCGTTCATCTACGTGTTCATCCATCATTAAGCGCCAAGCAAATTTTGGTCTAAATTGAGCATATTGAGCCCAGATTTTCAAAATATTTTTTGGGAGTGGGCTGCAGGATGAAGTCCATGGAACTCTGTAAATATCTATAACCATAGATCATCCCTAGGACACACTGAACCATACATGTATATGCTCATATTAACAAGTTTGTACAGGGACAATTCAGACTAGAACGAACCACAAAAGTTTATAACAAGGGGAATAAGAGGAAGGGACAAGGCTCCTCAACGAACATCACTTCACAGAGCATCAGGCATGGCTACAGCTGATGAGGGTGGGAGCAGAATTGAGCTGAAATCACAAGAATAAACAGCACAAAGGCTTAAACCTGAACATGAAACAACAAACACTGCAGCAAATATTGGGAACCTCTTTGGTGCCAACACAGACAAAAACGTGGTAAGAGACGCCAAACTTGTCAGCTCGCCTTACCAAACAATACTGCCAACATTTAATTCCACGCAAAAATCCACAATGCTATGAGGGGGATGGAAAGAAACAAAAAGTTGACAGATGTACATTGGAAGAATCCCTATGTGTGTCAGCCTACGTTTAGCAGTAAGTTTGGAGGTCACTTAAAAGTAATGTGACATGACAGGGTGGAGGAATGGAATCAGAATGTATTGTAATCCTGAAAATATACCAAAAAGGCGAGTGAAGAATCAATTCAGTGCTGAGCTTAGAAAGAATAACTTTAATTAAACTAGGCTAAAATATTATATTATATAAGCTTTTATGGGATTTAAGTCTCCTGTGGCGATTAAAAGGGCCTCAAAACTGACATGGAACCAAAATTTGGTTCCATCAATGAAAAGGTAATTACCTCAGGGCTGTTTTTGAGAAGGGCATTGCAGTTTTTGTAAGTAAGTATAAGAAGGCATGTGGAATTGCAGACAGCAATAAATGACCAAAACCATTCTTGATCAGTCTTTGGTGGAAGCAAAATAATTCCTATTTAACAGTCGTGCTCGGCGGCAGTGCAAAAACCAAATCCACAAAGCGCTGTAGACAGGATTTTCTACAAATCACAGCAATTTCCCCCAAATATCCCACATATGGTAGTGGAGTGTAGGAAAATTAGTGGGAAATAAATGGTCAAGCTTGGAGAATATTGCTAATCTTGCAAATGTGGGAACATACATTGGAAACACCATTTTATATCACGCTTTGAGGGGAAATAGTCACTATGCTACCATTTATTAGCCAATGCTATTTACTACTACTCTAATATTATAAACACAGTAAAGACTGTCTCAAAGTCTGCTGTTCCACGGTAATGCTTTCAAATTTACAATACAAGGGATTATAATGCGTGCCATGTAAAATGTGAACTATGCACAGGATAATTAAATGGAATGGCCTTAATGAAAGGCACTAACAGAACTGGGAACCTCTTGGAAAAAAGAAAGATTTAACCAAGAAGTCAGGAGGAAATAAAATCAAGACAGCGTGTAATCACTAGACAGGTCAGCAAATAGACCCAGATGAGCTGCATGGCCTCTTTCTACCTCAAAATATTACGGTGCGTCATTAAAGACCAAGTCCAAGATTTTCAAAGGTGATTTAAACAAGGCAGGTGCTCAGCCCTTTCTGAGAATCAGCTCCCTTCACACTGACTCAAGTTGGGCACCGAGACCCACCAGCTACTTTTGAAAATCTTGGCTAAAATATTGTAGTGCAAGTGATTGTGTACTCTCATTAGCCGGGGTAAATCTAGGTTAGCCCCATTCCATATTTCTCCACACACGATCTATATTGCCTGTATGCACACTCCACTTATTTTCAGTGTGCACAGCTGAAAAAAAATGAAATGCCTGTAAAAATCTATTTCTTCCTCTCTCACTTCTTGTTTTGTGCTCAAAAGCCATGTCTGTTTAGGTCACTTTTTCCCCAAATTGACAGTGTCTCACTTGGATCTCCACTCTTATCTTCGGTGTGCACCTCAGGTGTTTTAAATCAATGGCAAAAATCATCAGACTTCTGTTAAAGGTACTGAGCCTACCTGTTCTAGCCCCAAGATGAAAAGTGGGGAGGGGTCAAGGCCTACAGACACTGCTGGCAACATCCAAAATAGCATCTGATAAATACTGACCGCTGCACTCGGAAGCAGGTAATACACCTTTCTGAGCCCTGGTCTAGGATAGGGGGTGGGAGGGGAAATAGATCTACGATACACAGCTTCAGCTATGAGAATAACATTGGTGAAGTCGATGTACTTAGATCCACTTACCGCGGTGTCTTCACGGCGGTGAGTCACCTGCTGCCACTCCCCTGTTGACTCCGCCTGCATCTCTCATGATGGCGGAGTAGTGGAGTCGACGGGAGAGTGCTTGGGGATTGATTTATTGTGTCTAGACTTGACACGATAAATTGACCCCCCTGATGGATTGATCACTGCCTGTCGATCCGGCAGGTAGTGTAGACATACCCTTAGTGGTAAAACTCTTATTCAGGAGCGATGCATGACAAAGTACTTAATACCTTTCCTCTTACAAGATGCTAGACTCTATATGTATCTGTCACACAACTCACCTACGGCCTGATCCAAAGCACACTGATGTCACTAGGAATCTTTCCTTTGACTTCATGGCATTTTGTAATCAGGTCCTGGATGAGCCTCAATGCCAAAACTGAAGGTGGGGAAATACTTTCCATAAAAAATGCAGATAACTTACAAAATGTAATGGTGACACAAGGTAACCACTTTGCTCTCTCATTGCAATGCATCAGAATTCATGTTTTTTTTAATTGGGCTGTTATTTCCAGGGTTAAAAAGGCAACGGGTTGCAGAACCACAGCTTATTACAAATGATGAACTCCTTTTATCAGCAGTGTCTTAGGATCACATCAAAGTGGCTTGCTCTGCAGAAAGGCAAACAAGCAGCACGACTAGAATAAGACATCCCGCTGGCTAAAGTCCAACAGCACAGCTGGCTGCTGGAGCCCCAAAACGTAGCCAGGATCAAAACTTTACAAATCACAAAATAAATCTGAACAAACCAACCACTTTTCCCTCAGGGGACATTAATGCATTACCCAATGAAGAGCAGAATAAGCCATTTCTTTTCACTCATTTGAAACCATCCTGCAACTCTGCCTCACCAAACTTCTCACAAGTTATGTGATCATTCTGAACGTCTGTAATACACAAGACTACTAGTCTGTGATCATTTATACATAGAGGGTCTGAAGGTTAAGCTGGTGCAAATCGGCATAATTCCATTGATTTCAACGGAGCAGCTCCAATTTACACCAGAGGAGTATTTGGCCTCTGAAGTTTGTTATCCTGCATGATTTCAGTATACGCATTCACGTGACGTTAAATAGGTTGTAATACATATACATATACAGGGCCTTCCTTAGGTTTTATGGGGCCCTAAACTGGTGCCCCAATTCCTGACGGCTGCCCGGTTGGGGGTGGGGGGGGAGTGTCTCTCACGATGGCGGAGAGTCACAGTTCCCCGCAGATACCCCCATACTCTTTCCCTCATGCAGAATGGACATGCAGAAGGTATCTAATTAAAAGCACTAAACCTGGGAATAAAAAAAAAGTCAGTCACAGGTTTTTTGATATGCAGGGGTCGGCAACCTTTCAGAAGTGGTGGGCCGAGTCTTCATTTATTCAGTCTAATTTAAGGTTTCTCATGCCAGTAATACATGTTGATGTTTTTAGAAGTTCTCTTTCTAAAAGTCTATTATAGAGAACTAATCTGTTGTTGTACATAAAGTAAATAAGGTTTTTAAAATGTTTAAGAAGCTTCATTAAAAATTAAATTAAAATGCAGAGCCCCCCCACCCCCGACTGGTGGCCAGGACCTGGAAAGTGTGAGTGCCACTGAAAATCAGCTTGTGTGCCACCTTTGGCATGCGTGCCATAGGTTGCCTACCCCTGCTCTAATGTTTGTCAGACATTTATTTGCAAAAACTTTGTAGTAAGGGTGAGTCAGCTGTCTTGAGGAACACAACATTAAATATTATAGAATACATGATGCAACTCTTCTCTGTTTTACATTTTCTTAATCAGTATTTCTGAGATGATTTTATATTTTAAATGGACTCTTAAGCCTTTATAAAGTAATCATTCCAGATTACTACATATTTAACTCACTGAAACAAAGACATTATTTTAAATTAATCAGTCACAGAGGTTTAGTGTGTTCATAACAATGTTCATTGCTTTTGGAAAAAGGGAACACTAATTTACTTTGTGTGATCTCCACAACAATAGACATGTTTATGAAATGTCACCAACTTTAAAAAATATATTTCCAAAGATTTTAGGCATAACAAAGGATTTTATATCTTACTAAGGTACTGATTTTGCTGGAGGTTCTCCTAAAACTAGTTCACATCAGGTAGTCAGAAGTAAAAAAAGGGAAACTCTTTGTCCAGCTATATGGAAGGAGAAAGGGATGGACAGAAAGGACAGGAAGACTTTGGAAGCAAGTTTTTTTTACTATAGTAATTAAAATGTATATTTTAGATAAGGGTGGTCTTTGAAGGATTTATTTAAAAAATGATATGTCTGAATATCCAAGCATTTAAGGCTAACAATGATTGTGCATTTAAAAATCTATGCAAAGATTTTTTGGAGATGTGATTTTATAATCTTCACCAACTCATTAATTAAATATTTTTAAAATAAATTTTAAACTAAGGTCCTGTGGACTGACATGTTTTGAGTAAATATTACAGTAATGCCCAACTGTTTTTGTCAGTAAATTCAGAAACTGATAGCATATACCTTGGGGTTGGTAAATGCCTGTTAAAAGGCTTCATTACCCCTTGAATAGCTCTTTAACAGTTTCAGTGTTGTGCTAATAGGTCTGTCAGGCTGGAGACTTTTTCACTTTTAACTACTAGATCCCATCCTGAGAAGGGCTCACCAGGTTGCAGAAGCCAGCTGTGAGAGCCTGCAGGAAGGGTCAGAACAGGGATAGAAAGGATGGACACTAAGACTCAGTGGTGTCCCAAATTTTCAGGGGCCTACACAGTTGCCTATGTTGCCAACGCCTAAGGAAGTCCATGTACATATAGATCATTGTGTTGCATTAGTTATTCTGCACATGGCAGTGTAAATATGGGTATGACATGAATTACACAGCACTATCACAAGAGCAGAGTTGTTACCTTGAGTCACCATTGTATTTCAGATAGTAGCCCCGTATTTTGTGGAAAGTACTTGCTACCTTTGAGTTTTGGTATTCAGCTCACAAAGGGCTTGATTCTGCACTGGTTTGCCACTGCTTACAATGGGTGCAAGGTCAGGCCACAACAGTGGTATCAATGGGAATTTTGCTTGTACAGAACTGCAGCACTGGGCCCAGTCCCAGATTTTAGTTACAGTGTGTTCTACCTTGACCATAGCAGAGGAGGACTAGAAACATCCCTATCTAGTGCCAGTAACACTGCTTGCACAGTATATTGTGTCTGTATATATTAAACTAGACACACATGTTTGAAAGAACCATGGGGCCAAACTTTTAGAGGGCAGAAGACTGGCATACATCCCATAACTTGGATGAAGTGATGCCCATTTCCACCTGCTGTGAATCTGGCCCATGAAGATCAGAGCTGAAATAATTCCAAGTGAATACTTTACTCAACTAATTTAGCCTCCAATGATATGTCTACACTGCAATTAAAAACCCGCAGCTGGCGGGTGCATGCTGATTCCGTCTCATGGGGCTCAGGCTAAGGGGCTGTTTAACAGCAGTGTAGATGTTTGGGCTTCAGCTGGAGCCCTGGCTCCAGGACTTGGTGATGTGGGAGGGGCCCAGAGTTTGGGCTGCAGCCTGAGCCCAAACATCTACACTGTCATTAAACAGCTCCTTAGCTCGAGCCAGTTGGTATGGGCCAATCACAGCTGTCTAACTGCACTGTATTTACATACACTGTATTCACAACCGCGGCTGTCTAACTGCACTGTAGTCATACTCTTATTCCACATGTAGAACCTCAACAAGCAGATCAGGATTTTCTCCAATTTATTCAAATTGCTTGAATTTGTCCAGCATACAGTTATCTCTACTCTGTGAACTGACTGCTAATGGTTTGCTGTGACTATTTATTTGGGGCTGTGCTGACTGATCTGGGTTCTTCTCTCTAACTGGTTGAGCAGCACTTTAAGGATCAAGAGGAAGTGTCTGAAAATGCTACCGAGGCTTTGACTCTCTCAAGGACAGGGAACAGTAACAGGTAAGTGGGAATACCTGGGGAATATCAGATCAGTTTTTAAACTTTTTTTTGTCGCTGGATCTCTCAGAGGCCATGCAGGAGGCATTGTTCCTATACAAGTTACATCTCTGTAAAATTTACTAGCTAGGTGAGGATTTTAAATATATTTTTTCTCATCACTGCTATAAAAAGTAATGCATGACTGTGCTTGGTCCTTCTTGCCAAGTTGCAATCAGATCTATGGCTGGATGATTTAACTGCTTCCATACCTCGCTTAGTTTTGTCTGCTGGAACTCTTTCCCCTGCAATGACAAGCCATGCCCAAATGTATATAAAGTGTACTACTTCTAAGTACTCATGCGTGTCAATTTAAGGTGTGTTATTTATGAGCACTTGGGTGTGCAAGCTTGGAATTCATTTTCAATGAGCATCTGCGTAAAACTCAGCCGCATTAATGTTAGTACAACATGATTAAATTACTTGGAATCTACACGTTCACGGCTAAGGGCCCAATGCTGCAAGCCCTCCACAGGAGGCACTCCCATAGATTTGCAGGACTGGGCAATAACGTATCTGTACATTTCTGGCTAATTCTTCAAACTCTCCCAGTTTGGAATTCCTAGCAACCTGCAGGCTTGAGAGAAAATATGGGATCAAGTCAGTTTTTACACATTCAGAATCTAGCCAGATCTCTCCCCCAGAGTATGGGGCAAAGATTTACCAACACACAAAAAGGGGACTTGTGGTCAGATGCAAGTAATTGTACAGTAGAGAATCGAACATGTCTCTGTGGAATCTAGAATTATTTGAAAGCTCATATCTGATTTGCTCACCACTCTTCTCTTTGGAAAGAAGATGCCTGAAAGCTCTTTTCTTTTAAAATAAACAGAACTCCAAAAGGACTGCAGAGCATTCCTCATAATTACTTCTCTACTTCTGAATTTTAATGGCTAGTGCTAGTGATTCCCCTCATCAACAGTTATATCTTTTATTCGTTAATGCTGGGATTTCCTAATAAGCCTAGTGGTGCTAGGAAACCAAATGTTGTTATATATTTCAAGGAGAGGTGAGCACTTACCTACCTTGGTGTCTTTTGAAAATTCCCCTTGTATATGTTACTGCTGAAAACTATTAACCCCCCATTCCTTTCATGCATTTAATGCAGATTTTTTTTTTAAGAAATTTGTATTGTTAGTATTGGAGAGTATGTGTGTGTTTACAGCTAGTTAAGATTAGTTTAACTAAAAAGAACCACCACCACCACACCTTATGCTACTCCTTGTGATATAACAAAAATCACTTTTTATAATCACTTATGCTATTCTTCTCTCTGCCTCATGTCTTGTCAGAAGATCCCATTTAGAACTGTGCTTTTGGTAAGTGCCTCGCTTTTCATTTCACAGCATGGGTGAGGTTCTACTACGGAAATAACAAAGGGGTGATACCTCATCAAGGGACAACGTAGTGACTATTCTGAAAATTTCAGGGAAGAGCTTCCATGGTCACCGCATCATAATCCCAGATAATACAACTGAGCCGTGGGGTTTATTTCCACCTTTGTGGGAGGGGTTGTACCTGTGGACACACAAACCCCTATCAGTCTAACACAGAAGAAGGAGCAGGTCGGACACAGCAGTTAGGTCGCCTAAAGTTCTGCAGCATGGACTGGAACACATTATGCTGCCTCCCTTTAAGTTTCTTATTTGAAGATGTATCCGAGGAAATCGATTTCCGGTTCTGGGTGCTTTGTGTCCTGATCAGTTTCTCGTGTTCTCGTATTTGTCTTTGTAAGTGATTTTGGATAGCGATCCCCAGTGACTCTGGGTCTAGTGAAGCACCATATACCTCCCACGTCATGCCTTGTTCATCCCACACAACATCTCTGACGTGCTTGGATTGCTGCACCTGTACTTTTGCCTCCGTGGCCACAGTGGACTTTTTCTTCTTTTCTCCAAGATGCGGCAGTAATGGAGCAGAGGCAGGAACAGCTATTGATTCCTTTCTGGTTTCACTGGCTTTGCTAATTTGATGTGGAGAAGCTGTTGGGGTCCCCAGCCTCTGGGTGTCGTGGGTAGAATTCATATTCAAGTCAGGTGTCAGTCCAGCTTGCAGACTCAGGGTGCTGGACTTTTTTGCCTGATTAGTTTCTTCCAACAACATTTTATCCTGCTCGGTTTTAACTGTGCCTGGTGCATATACCTTCATAGAGCCAGTGGCAGCTCCTCCAGTACTGGTGTTATCTCCTTCTTTAGAATCAAGCAACTTTAGCTTTTCTTCCTTCTTTGGCTTTCTCTCTGTTTTGACATTAACTGGACTGATTCGCACTTCATCACCACTCTGGAACTGCAAAGGCTTTCTATCGGTGCTGCTACCAGCTGCACTGCACAGGGTCTCTGTCCGTTCAGTTCCATGGGGTACGCTACCGTGTCCAGGTAACTGGTTACTTTCTGAATCACGGACTTGGTGCGGAAAGTTGTTGCTGTTTTCTGGGACTGCTGCAAATAGAGATGTGTGGGGTTCACCATCTCCAGACTGCAGAGGTGCTGTAGGTTGATTACTGGTGTTAACTGTAATCCGGTAAACAGGTTTTGCCTTCAGTAAGACTCCAGCATCTGATGGCAGCTGAGGAACGTCTGTGCTGTCTCTGGCCAAGCAGGCTCCTTGTGTTACTGCCCTATCAGCAGGTATTCCTTCGGTGTTCCCGGCTCCTTGTGGGCATGGACAGGAAGGTGTTGTGCTACCTGCCAGCACTGGACAGATGGTGTCAGGTGGGTCTCCTTGATGCTTCTGCAGCGTGGCAGGCTGAACTTTCCCAGTATCCATCCCTGCTGTCAGAGTGTACATTTCTGGCATGATACCAGGACACCAGGCTGGCTTTTTGAGTGATGCAATGTCATCAACAAGCTCCGACTGGTCCTGCCCACCACCACTCTGATAAATCGTGTGCAATTGCTCCTTTGCCTCCGAAGGAGGATTCCTCTGGAAGAACGCAGCAAGGATACTTGGGCTGGTGGAAGTGGATTTGCTCTCCATACTGGCCACTGCCTGAACCTCAGCATCACACCACGTCCTGTTTACTGCCTCCCGAGTTAAAGATGTGCTCGCAGGCTGGACTGTCATTGTACCTGCTTCTCTGAACCCGGAGAGCTGGGGCAGCACTGGTCCTGTGTGCTCCGTCTCTGCCTTGCACCTGGGCTGTGTCCCCTCAGGGCTGGATTCTGGCAAAGCCTTGTTGCTCTGTGCAAGTGCAGTCCTAAAAGTGGGACAGGATTTCCCATCATTTGCAGCCCTTATCTCGGTTTCTGAATAAACCTGCAGCCTGATCCCCAGATCAGGACTAGCTTCAAAGTCCCTCACTGGAGTGGCTGCCAGAGAGAAACCAGGGTCAGTTATTTCCACTGCTTTTTCTTTTTCCATGTCTAGTCTTTGCAGGGTATTTGCCTGAGAAGACTGGTGACAGGACTCACTATCCTTGATAGGGTTGTCTGGGGATGGATAATTTAACTCCTGAAGTTCTGCCGGATCATTCATCCCACAGACCTTCACTGCACAGTCATCAACTTGTGCCAGTGACCTTATCCTTGGTAAGTCACTTTGCATAAGCTGGTTGGAATTGTGGGTAACTGGCATCATATCTGTTGCATGCCCAGCTGCAGAGGTTCTTGCTACAATCTGTGCTTGCACTGTAGAGTCACTGCTGCCCTTCTGCTCCGAGTTACTGGCCGATTCTGTACATGCAGGAGGCACTGCTTCAACTTGGCTGACGGACCCAGGCAAAAACATGTCTGGCTGGCTAGTATCATCCCCACAGAGGTGCTCATCCCTTTGGATGTCGGGAACTACAGTACCGTTCAGATCAAACAAGCAAACTCCAGCAGATTCAGCCTTGGTGTACGAAATGCCATTACTGCTCCTCTCTCTGCTTGCTTGTTTGTGCTGGTGCTTAGTGGATTGTGGATCTCCCAGGCAATCTCTCTCTTCAGAAGCGGCAACCAACAAAAGTTTGGCAGATCTCAGAGGATCTGGTACCGTCCCCATGGACTTTCTCTGAGCTGTAGCTTGCAATCAGCTTCCTCCACCAATACTCTTTCAGAGCAGTGTTTGTATCAAGGGGATCGTGGTCAGGAACAACTTTCCCTTACAGCCAATCTGTTAAAGAAGGAAACACAGCATTAACAGCATAAGATTTAAGCAGGGAAAATTCCCTAAAATATTAAAAAGTACCTGAATTGGATGATGTTCAAAGGCACATAAAGCTGTTAGGCCCTTGACTCACATTGAGTCAATGGAAATTGGGCTCCTAACTCCTTTTTGTGCCTTGGAAAAATCTCCCCCTAAGTAATTTTTCATTTGCAAATTTGAATTTCAAATATTTTTCATACGATTATTTCCAAGGTAGGATCATGAAGCAGAGGTAGCCGTTAGCTACAAATGCATCAAAATCTGCCCGGATTGTTGAATACATTATGGAAAAGGTGATCAATAAATTAGAAAAGAAGAATGTTGTGTACTCATTCAGCCATGTGATTGACCTGGCACCTAAAGTTTATATATATATTATCAAAAAAAATAAAAAATAAAAAAGGAAGTGGGATCTGTGTAGATGCTTCGTGGAAAATATTCTGCAGTCAGAATTCAATAAATAATGTTAAGTAATGCAAAGCTACATATACAATAACCGGCAGAAAGGAAGTTTGGTCCCAGGGCTAGGGGCTAGCCTGGGACATGGGAAATTCTGTTATCGCCAGACTTCCTTTGTGACCCTGAGGAATTCACTAAGTCTCTCTCTGTGCCCTGGTTCCCCATCTGCAAAATGAGCTTAATACTTCTCTGACCTCACCAACGTGTGGAGGACCAACACACTAAAGATTGTGAGGTGCTTTATAGTGCAGTAGAAGTACAGTAGACTCTCGATTATCCAGGATTGGGTTAACCAGGCTGTGGACTAACCAGGATGTCAAAAAAAAACCAAACCCCACTCGTAACTCGCAGGGGCCGGCTCTGGCTTTGTTGCCACCCCAAGAACACACACAAAACCCCCCCCACCAAGGGCGCAGAGCAGCCAATGCACCAACACCCCCTCTCCCTGGCGCAGGGTGGCTGGTGAACCAACCCCCCACCCCATATTTCCTATGGATGGTGATTATCTGGGATTTTATTCACCAGGATTAATTAATTTTCTCCCTATCATCCTGGATAATCAAGAGAGTCTACTGTATTGAAGATAGACAGGTGTCAGTGACAAGTTTCTAGTACCTTCAGACTAATATTTGAGAAGTAAAACCTGGCTGCTAAAATGAACTGCTGAATGAAATACTGTGGACAAATATTAAGAAAAACACCAGAACTGATTCTGGCTGTGCTACTAGAAATACTATGTAGACTTATGTTCATAAAGGAAAACGATTCCGCATTTACAGTCTTTCCGCAGCATTCCTGACAAAATGTACTAAACTGAGGTACAAATTACAGGTAAATCCTGTATACACACCTGTCTGCCCTCTGCTGAAGTGTAGCTATTAGTCAGGTGAAACACAGCTAAACACAGCTAAATTCAGTACCAAGCAGAACAGGAGACCAAGAAGAATATCCTTTCTAAATGAAATTGAGTGTGTCTGTGTGTGTGTGTTTAAAACTGAAGAAGCAGAATTATCCGAACCACAGGGTAACTCTCATTTTGAACCTGGAATACATTTTAAAATGTACTTTTAGAGTGGGATTCTCAAAGAGCTCAGTGTTGGCCAAACTTTGCTCTCACTGAAGTCATTGGTAACATTCCTATTGACGACAATGGAAGCAGAGCTCGATCAACGATGAGCACTTGGGAAAATCCCTGCCTTGTTCTTTTACATTGTAGGTTGTCTGTGTCGCCCAAAAGGCTTTCATTTCAAAGCCTCTCCCACATCTCCACTGCCAGTGGAATGCTAGACTGGGACTCAGGAGACTGGGTTCTATATTTCCATCTCTGCCATTGGCCTGCTAGGTGATCTTGGGCAAGTCATCTCACCACTCTGGGATTCAATTTTGCCATCTGTATAAAGGGGGAGACTGATACCAATACCAGCAAAGTAAATGTGCACCAACAGATACTGCCCTTTTCAACAAAAGATCTCATTCTCCCCTCATTTTACACCAGACTTGTGTTAGTGAAACTCTGCCACTGCCTTCAGTAAAACTCCCCCTGATATGCAGTGCTTGTGCATTGAGAGTGAGAGAAGCAGGCCGCAGGGGTTTAATGAAATCAAAATTGAAATGAATACAGCAGACCTAGTTTTGTGCATAGGAAAACATGGTGACTCATTACAAATTCATTAACTTGATGTCCTCCAGATATTTATAATTTATAGTTTTAACTCTGTATCTCTAATCTGGTGTGTCTTTGGGCTCTACCCAACCAAAAATGTCCTGAGTTAAGCCAGCCCTAAAATAACACAGATATTGGTCCCACCGGCTATTGAACTTCTTAACAGGAATCCCTGCTCCAGAAGCCCATACAAATTCACAAATCAAATTGCTCCAAGGACAACCTCTGATGAGCTGAGCAGGAAGTGGGGAGTTTATATAAAATAAGCCACAAAAACCTCCTTGCATGAGGCCACAAGTTCTCATTTCTCAGTTGATGTAAAGCCAGTAGCCATCACTGTGCATTCAATGAAAGTTATCCTAGCTTTAGACAGCAGTAATCCTCCATAGTGGCTTTGCACTGGGGAATGGGCAGGTTTGCAGCTCCTCTTCCAATGTTGTGTTTCCTTCCTCCTTCCCCTTTCAAGTATGACCAATATCAAGGGAATCAGTGGCAGATAAAACAGACATCCACATAGTCCCTGATCGCATGATGGTTGCAGGGGACCTCCAAAACCTTTGTAAAAATCTACATTTCACGACAATAAGTTGCAGTATGAATGTCGGATGCAGGTCCAGCTATGAACTGTGGGCAACAGGAAATTCAAGGTTTACCTGCATGTGATATTCCCTGGCTGACCTCAGGAATATATATTTGTATGAGAATGAAAGAGCACAGCAAACCTACAGCCCATGATCTTTTACAGCTCTTTTACAGCTGAGCAGGTGAAGAACTCGCCCTAATGTTACACTGCTGGGGGTTGGAAGAACTCTCTAGTCTTGGTAAAGGGGAGTCTACCTGGTGGTGTTCAATGCCTTGATTGCTACAGAGAGTATGTGAGTCTGGCTAGGAGAATTAGAGACTCTGGAGAGCTGGATAGCGCCTAATTGCATACTCCAACACCACTGCAAGAGGGTCACTGTTCTCTAAGAATCACAATTAGCATCTCTGACTGCAGAGCCCAGAGGTTACACAGAGGTTCCCCAGGTCTATCAACTGGTCTATGAAGCAAGCAAATGCAGTTGCCAGCTCCTCTCACAGACCCAGTGAAAATTAACAAAGAAAAGGCTGGATTTAAGCAGTCCTCCCTCAGGATTTGATAATTAGTACACTAGATAGGCTGCACCCATTGGGCTTGATTCTCCTTTGACACTAGAGTAAATTGAGTCACAACAGAGTAAAGCTGGTGGAGTCTAATCAGAATCAGGACCACTCCTTTCTACTCATCAGAGATTTTGTTAGTTGACTTGCTGGTAGAAGGAAGGAAGGAAAGACAGCAAGAGAGAAAACTCTTTTCAGTGACAGGCAATGCTCAGATGCAAAATTTTTGGGGCATGGCATGTGATTGAAAACTAATCTGCTGAGATCCTTACGTTTTAACCTGCCCACTGGAGATGCTGGGGTCGGGAGGGCCATTCTTTTAGGAACACCTTTAACCCACACCTTCTTGGGAAAAAACTGAGCAAGTCTTTCTCCTTAGGGATAATATGGCCTAGACTCATAGCCTTTAAAGCCAGAAGAAATCATCACGATCATCTAATCTGACCTCGTGTACATTCTGAAGGAGTATGGATGCAATCTCTCATTTTTTTGACACAGGGCATCACCTACTAGCTGAAGCACTAAACCCTCTCACTAGAGTGAGACATGACTCAACGAAAGTTAGGATAAGGCTGTTTTTTTAAAAAATTGATAGTATCTAAGAACTGCAACCAAATACTACACTTTGATCTTAGCTCCAAGGAGCTGAGAAGCTATTACATATACTTCATTGTTCTTTCTCATCAGGACTTAGGACATTTGAGTGGAGCACAGTCCCTGAAATAGGACTTCAGAGAAGAGAAGTGGATGATCAGGGATTCACAAAGAGTTTCCTGTCCCCCGTGTTGTAGAGAGAATAATCTGGTCCCTAGTGTGTTTATATGACTAAATTATTCACTTACTTTGCACAAATAATTTTGTGAGGGTTTGGTCCACCCTGCCAAATGCTACTAATCGTCAAATGGCCATGGAGACTGCCAGTGAACTAATGAGGGATGGACCACACATATGCAGATGCATATTTCTGGACACTGAAAAGTAAACTCTGTGGAATATTACATAAAATAAAATGTTAGCAGCTTGTATAAATATTTTCACTTATTGGGTATAACTCACTTGTAGCTCTTCTGCACAGTCTTCCACGTGAATTACAAGCTCTTTAACGTGTATAAATATTTCTCATCTCCTAACTCTTATGTATTTGCCTACTGGATGTTCACATACACACACTAGAGGAAACTTGGCAGAAGGATCAGCTTGGTCCACCCCTGTTTTGATGCGTATGTTTGACTCATCCCTATATTCAAATCTTTGAAAGAGTGAACTTCCCAAAATCAAACACTTGTAGAGAGGCAAAATCTGCATGTTGCCAGGAAAGCAGGTTCTAATAAGCTTCTTCATGCCAAGGTAGTTCTATCATGTTATATAGACTCTGTCTGGCACTCCCACAAGTGTCTTCAGATGAGAACCTCCTTCCAAAAACGTGAGATTCCTTCCCATCTTTGAAACAATCAAAGAAATTGCTTCTGAATGAAGCATACAAGCAAATTCCCAGGGATCTGCGAAAAGTGCAAATACACTAACACCTATAGAAAATGGCATCGGAAAGTTGTTTTTATTCTGTTCATTCAAATGACCTCAAGTGGTGATCACTAAAACTATAAAGCTATAGCCCACGAAAGCTTATGCTGAAATAAACTGGTTAGTCTCTAAGGTGCCACAAGTATTCCTCATTTACTAAAACTATACTCCACCGATTAATCCAGAGAGCCACTGCAGAGGGTCAAAATCCTGCCCTCAGTTACCCCCACGATGCCTTGTTGATATCACTGGGGTAAGAGAAATGAACACAGACATTTCACTTAACCTCAGAACATTAAATACATTTAATTAGGCTCAGGTTGCGGAGTCTTGATTCATGTTTGTGAGCACTTGTTCATGGGAACAGTTCCAGAGAAGTCAATGAGGATTCTCCTATGAGGAAGTGCCCCCCAAAACAAGTAATGGCTCCACAAGTTGGCCCTTTTCCAATAGGCAAGGTCATCGAACAGTACCTTACCCCTCAAGTAGTGCTGCTGACATCTGTGGAACTGCTGAAGGAGTAGGTGAGGTACAGAAGCAGAATCTGACCCTCTGTGATGTGTCAAACTGGCTGCTCTCCACCTAACAAAAGCTACACATGAACACTGACACACGTCACAGCCTACTCGTAATGATGATCATCTCTTGGCTGCTCCAGCTGTATACGGCAGGCAGGGTATTATTTCTATCTACACTACTGAGGAGACCTCTTGTACAACACACTATCTTTTCTGTTTCTGGGCATTCAAGAGCAGAATGAAGCATCTGGAAGGGGAGCCACAATCACCTGACAACAGATATCAATGAACTAATTTAGAAGGAAAGGCGAATTAAAACAATGGGAGAAAACTGACTCTGCTATCACCAAATGGGAACTATTTTGCTATCTAATTTAGGCAAGGGTCAAATTCTCCACTCAGGCTACGTCTGTACTGTGATAAATGACACAGCTGCGGCTGACCCAGGTCAGCGGACTCAGGCTCATGGCTTTATAGCTGTGGGGCGATAAAATTGCACTGTAGACATTCGGGCTTGGGCTGGAGCCCAGGGTCTGAGACCCTGCCCCTGCTGGGGTCTCACAGCCCAGGCTCCAACGTGAGCCTGAATGTCTACACTGCAATTTTTAGCCCCGTAGCCCGAGTCCTGCCTGTCATCTGACCTGGGCTCTGAGACTCAACACTGCAGGTTTTTTTTATTGCAGTGTCAACATACTTCCAGTGATTCTGGTGAAACCCCACTGAAGCAGAACCTGAACCAAGCTATTTATATTGTCAGAAAATAACAAACCAACGAGAACTATAGTATGACAGTTCAAAATCAGAAGCCGATAGACACTTTATGTAAAGGAGATCAAATGAACTGACTACAGTGTGTGGAAGTATCTTTGTTACTGCCTATAAGCACATGTTGATCCTGGGATTCTCGAATAAACAAGGTGTAGACTGTCCCACTGGCATTTCAATAAAAAATTCACACACACAAACAAAACCTATGGCAAGCAAACAACCACTGGAGGCAATATGAAAATAATACCCAATATTAGGAAAGAAAACATGCCATGACAAATAGAAATCTCTATGGAATTGCTCAGGTGAAGTGTGTTCAGTGTTTGACCTGGAGAAATCATCCAAGAACATAAGAATGGTCTGACGCAGTACAGCCAAAGGTCCATCAAGCCCAGTATCCTGTCCTCTGATAGTGGCCAATGGCAGATGCCCCAATGGGAATCAACAGACAGGTTATAATCAAGTGATCCATACCCTGTCACCCAATCCCAGCTTCTGGCAAACAGAGGCTAGGGACACCATTCCTCCCCATCCTGGCTAGTAGCCACTGATGAACCTATCTTCCATGAATCTAGCTAGCTCCTTTTTGAACCTGTTATAGTATTGGCCTTCACAACACTCTCTGGTAAGGCGTTCTAGAGGTTGACAGTGCATTGCATGAAAAAATACTTTGTGTTTGTTTTAAACCTGCTACCTATTAATTTAATTTGGTGGCCCCTTGTTCTTGTATTATAAGGAGTAAATAACACTTCCTTATTTACTTTTTCTATACCACTCATGATTTTATAGACCTCTAGCATATATCCCCTTAGACACCTCTTTTCCAAGCTGAAAAGTCCCAGTTTTATTAATCTCTCCTCATACCGAAGCTGTTCTATATTCCTAATCATTTTTGTTGCCCTTTTCTGAACCTTTTCCAATTCCAGTATATCTTTTTTGAGATGGGGCAACCACATATGCATACGATATTCAAGGTGTGGGCACACCATGAATTTAAGTAGAAGCAATGTGATACTAATTAATCTGAATTTTAAAATTAATTAGGAAGAAGTGTTAGTATCTCCATAAAGATGGAAAACAGTTCCCAGTAATAACCATGGATTTTCAACACCAGCACCCCCCTTCTTTATTTCAAACAAAATCAATCCACCAGAAAATTTCATGTCATATCTTATCCCAGGGTGGAATTGTCCTGGACATCTTGAGATAAAAAACAAACAAACAAAAAGTTTTGAAAGCCTGCCAGACTCCATGCATGGCTTGTATGAGTAGACAGAATCCCTGTGTGGTTTGTGGGTTTTGTTTTTTTTAAAAAAAATCTAAGGGATTTCCCAGGCAAACAACTTGTTAACTACCATTTATTTCAGCATATCCCACTTTTACAGCAAGTTATAATTTCCTCTTTTGTCAAAAAATAAAAATCTTGCAAATGTTAACATAGCCTCAGAATTGCAAGCTAAGCCTCCACTTTACAAATAACCCCCAAACATGTGGAAGTATCCCAATGATTAGTTAACACTGCCAGTACTGCCAAACCCCAAGGTTCAAAAGTCATGAGCCACGCCTCCAAAAAAAATCATTAAATTGACTTTAAAAAAGTCACACAATTTAAAAAAATAAAAAGAATCCTTTTTTAAAATTTGCTGTCTGGTTTGAGTGTTTAGGGTTCACATTTTCAAGCTTTTCTTTGTAAAACATGAGGGATAGAAGCTTTTCAAATGAAAGCTGAGCTTCCCATCTCATCACATGGCTCCAGGAGCTGGGGCTTTAAGAAAAAACAAAAAATATAACAAGAATCACAACGAAACTGCAAGAGTTGACAACACTGTGACATGTTCTCTGCCCCAGTCGCAACATCAGCCTTCCCTCTGGCCTTTTAATTTTGGAGAAGACACAGATGTTCTACAATTTGCTGTGGAGGACTGAAAATGTGAACCACAGAGCATCAGTTTTGATATTTAGCTTCATACATACATGGCTCTGATACCAAGACTGTTTCATTTCCACTTCAGTCTTTTCATGGGAGTGCTAGAAGTTCATGGTTTTAGCTTAGGAGGGTTTGTTTTGTTTTTTTTCTCCAAGGGCTTCTATTAATAGGTTGTAGTTTATTTTCTTGTGGTATCTGAGGGACCTAGATCTGTCACTATGAATGAAAGACTGAGAGAAGTAGAGACAAATGACAGCTCCCTACAAATGAGAAATTAAAATAGTTTGAAAGGAATGATCTTAACTAGAGATACTCAGGACTTCTGTCATCCTGCCTGGTTTGGGATACATAGTTGAAAGAAAGGAATTAAGATGCTCAAAATGCGATACCATCCTACGCTACCATCACATGAAGGTGATGGTTGATACTACGGGATGCACCTGGATTCCCTGCGTTTCATGTGCTTTGTAGGGAAAGTGGGTATAGCTTTCCAAAAAGATGGTGTGGTCATCACTGTTCCCTCTAAGCTCTGTGCGTGCATAAGATCCTAAACGATCCTAAACCCTGCACACATGGCAAAACACCGCACGCACAAAAATTTGCACAGAAGACATTTTTTGCACACATGGCCTGTCAAAAATTAGAGGGAACATTGGTGGTTATAGCCACATCTCTCACTTAGCAGGCTCAGTCCAAAAGCAAAGCCAAACTGTAAGCAAGAATTATTTAAAGCTCCATTTTCCTTATGTACATGGGAACAAAACTGTTTAGTTTGTTCCATAACCCTAATCATTTTTGTTGCCCTTTTTCTGTACCTTTTCCAATTCTAATGTACCTTTTTAGAGATGGGGTGACCAAACCTTTATGCAGTATTCAAGGTGTGGGTGTTCTATGGCTTTATATAGAAGCAGTATGGTATTTTAGGTCTTATTACCTATCCCTTTCCTTACCGTTCCTAATATTGTTAGCTTTTTTTGACTGCCACTACACATTGAGCAGATATTTTCACAGAACTATCCACAATGACTCTAAGATCGCTTTCTTGAGTGGCAACAGCTAATTTAGACCCCATCATTTTGTATGTATAGTTGGGGATTATATCTTCCAACGTACATTACTTTGCATTTATCAACACTGAATTTCATCTTCCATTTTGTTCCTCTGTCACTCAGTTTTGTGAGACCTCTTTGTAACTCTTCACAGTCAGCTTTGGATGTAACTATCTTGGGAAAGTTTTTAGATGATACAAAATTACTCACCTATTTACCCCCTTCCCCGAAGGGGTAAATGAAATCTTCTTAAATTAAATTAAATTTTAATTTAATAGGAAGTGTAACTTCTGCCTTAAGACAAGGAGTAATGGTCTTAAGTTGCAGAAGGGGAGGTTTAGGTTGGATATTAGGAAAAACTTTTTCATTAGGAGGGTGGTGAAGCACTGGAATGGGTTACCTACGGAGATGGTAGAATCTCCTTCCTTAGAGGTTTTTAAGGTCAGGCTAGACAAAGCTCTGGCTGGGATGACTTAGTTGGGGTTGGTCCTGCTTTGAGCAAGGAGTTGGACTAGATGACCTCCTGAGGTCCCTTCCAACCCTGATATTCTATGATTCTATGATCTTCCAGCAAATTCCAATCTGTTTTCACTGTGTGCTGCACCAGTTTTCTTCATGTCAGTGGAATACAAACAAAAGTCTCTTGCAGGTCTAGCTCATATTCTCACAGTCCTCCTGAGAACTTGTTTGCCGTTCAGCAGTTCTGATATACTTGCACTCAGAAGGTATAATCTGGGCCAAAGTTCACTCTTAGTTTTTTGTTTGTTTTTTTACCGTGGCAGCCAATTTTATACCATAACAAATAAAATTGTCCCTGGGTTAAAATCAGTTTCTCTTCACTTTGTTGCAACTTCATATATTGCACTTGATTACAGATGACTGTACCAGTCTCACACTCGGGTTTGTATATACCAAGCTACAAACCTGTGCTCCATCTTGCAAAAAGACCCATCTTTGCAGACCCTTATAGGTATGGAGTCTCCCGCCATTGAAGTCAATGGGATTCCATGGGCTGGTGAAGGTCCAGGTCAGCAGACCCCTTTGCAGGGATGGGACCTTCGACTGTGAAATGTTTGCAATGAAATCTGAAAACTCTCAAAGTAGAGGGGTTGGTATTTCGTGTTAAGTTTACAAAAAATGTTCAAATTTTGCAAAAAAGTTTAACATTTTCCTTTGAAAATATGGTCCATTTTCCACTCAACCCCCATGCATTACGCATCTCTGTTTCACCTCCATGTGTTCCCATGCTGGCAGGAGATCAGAAAATGCAATGCTTTGCTAGAAAAGCTCTGACTATGGCCCCCAAGTGGGCAAAGCTGTGACTTCTGTCCTTCAGTCAATCGGGTCTTGACTGGAAAGCCTCATTCCTGATACTCTCTGTCCAAGGTCACAGTGCTTGTTAAAACAACACTTCCTTTTGCAAGGTATGTACAATTCCTCGTCAGAAAACAAGCTCATTACAGAACACTGCAAAAAGCCCAACAGTCACTTTCTTTGAAGGTGAAGGGAAAGGATAAATGGTTTACAAGAATATAAAAATAGCCAAATCAAACAATGACTAGACAAACTGCCAGTCAACTACAACAGTTATATAAGCGAAGGTTACACTTACATTCGTATCATTGCCAGCCTAGCAGTGACCTGATTGGTTAGCAAAACCCTATTTGGTTTCTTTTTATTGCACATTGTTACATTTATCCTACTACTTATCTGCATGTTCCATTCAATTACATAATTTTACATCTGAGGTTTCTCAAAGGCAGCATGGGATCATTATGTTTATAGCTGATTTCTGGGGTAGACACTGTTTTGAAGGAGTGCTTACGGGTGCACACAACAAGCCCCCTATTATAGGAGCAGTGACAGCGCTGCCTCATTTCCCCCTCTTTGTTTTAAAGATGAAAATGGTGATGAAATCTACAAGCACCACCCAACACCGTTTTTTTTTTTTAAAAAAAATGCATGAAATTTAGTGCAGTTGAAAGGTGACGGCACTGAAAACTGAAGTCCTATGGCTCCACAGAGCAGCTACAATAACAGTCATACAAGTTTCCCCACACTGCAATGACAATGTGCCTTAATCTGAATGCAGAGTGATCACCTCCGAGGTGAAATGACCATACAATTTTTGTTCTCTTTGCTAAGGCTGTGCCAATTAGGATGGCGGCTTTTATGATGTGGGCACATGTCTACCGGGTTCTGGACTGAGACCAACACCACATTCCATATAGACGTGAGAAGATAATTACTTCTGGTCACTACTGATCAGGGCTGGATTTGAACAGCTGCCCTAAAAGTTAAAAAGTACCATCCATCTCTAAAACACTTCACTTCTTTAAATGTAAGTTGCCTAAATTTATATTTTTCCAATGACATTTATAAAAAAAGTAAAAAAAAAATCTAATAGTAAATCACAAGTAAAAACACCCAACAAACTGCTGAGAGAGAAAACCAGAAATGATGGTAGCATCCTATTCAATCTGGACTATTTGCTACTGCACCCAAGAAATGTACCATAGCAGCACCTAACCTGCCACTGTGTAACTCTAACCTGTAAGCAGACCCTGTCATTGGAAGAACCTATAGTAGAAGAATAGCTGCTCATTTTTTTATCCTAACTGGACCTAAGCCTTGCCTATATAGTCTTCTGTTTTTCAGGCCTGGTCTACACTACAAAAATAGGTCATTGTGTCAACCTGTTTGTGCAAGTGTCTACACTTAAATTTGTCTTCTTCCAATGTACCATTATGACATTGCAATAACACCACCTCCCCAAGCGGTACTGAGCCATGGTTAATGTACTGAGGTCAACGCAGTGCAAGGGTAGGCACTTCATGACTTAGATCAATCAGAACAGTCCTCCAACATCTGACCCACAACCCCTGACAGTGATCACTCCACTCACAGTTGTGAGCTCCACTGCCTAGAGGTCACAGAGATCAGAAGCTCCCGCCACTGCCCCTTAAAGACCTTGTGAGTTTTTAAAATGCCTTTTCCTGATTGCCCAGCTTGGCAAACACACCTAGCAGCCTCTTCTGTTGTGTGCAGCTGCCCAGCTGACCACACTGGCTACAGGCTCCAGCCTGGAGTGAATAGAGGTATTGGATTTCTTGGGCCTGTGGGGAGAAGAGGCTGGGAAAGCAAAGCTAGGTAACATCCACAAGCAAACTGCATGGGGGATGTATGCAGTGAATGAACTGAGGAACAGGGGCCCAACAATCAAGCTGGTGCTGAGCTGACCTGCAGTTGTTACAACAAGCTGTATGCCTGGCAGAGACCCCACCAGCACTACACAGACCACCCTGGATATCTCCAAGGAGCTCAGGACATAGACCCCTGCCATGAACAGGGAGGAAGGAGGAGGAGGAGGAGGATGGGGGGTGGGGGGAGGCATGCCACGAGCCAGGACCTGGTTGAGACTCCACTGCAGTGAGTCCCAGTGGTTGACCACCGGTGAACCTGATGCAAGGGAAGCATATGAATGCACTTTCCATTAGAATGTGTAAAATGTACTGATGGCGCTCAACCACAACGTGAAGCTTTCATGGAGGTACTCTGCAGTCCTCTTCTGAGCATTTCTAAGGATGGTGGCCTTATTTCTTCCTCCACGGCAGGACACTTTCCCATGCCATTTTGCAATAACTTCAGCAGGCACCACTGCAGTTCACAGGCTAGAAGCATGGGGGTCCGAGTGGCTTTGGGATGTCAGCAGCCGCTGCATACTCAGTGCCTCAGTTACCCTCAGAATTGAGATATCAGCTAAAATCTCCATCGCCTGTAGGAAATGGGGCCAGTATTCAGTGCAATTTCCCTATACTCGTATTGTTTCATGCAACAGAAGAAACCTTTCGTTTCCCCACAACCCCTGACTCTCGTTCCCTGGGGGGCCATGTTCACCATGGCTAGGACTGGAGAGCAGTGCTCGGTGCAAATGCTCTGAAGTGTCAATTACCAGGATTTGTTTAAAACTTTAAGGGAGCAAGGGAAAGGCGTTCTGAATCTTCTTGTGCTGTCCATTGTGACTAGACTGACAGTGGTACCTCTGTGTGTTTCAGCTGTAGCTGCTGCCACTGCAGGTTTGAGGTGTGTCCCCAGGGGTGAAAGCAACGATAGGCACTTACCAGTACGGGCTAGGGCCAGATATGGCCCCCAGAAGGGGCAGGGCTTTGGGCAGAAGGGGCGGGGCTGGAGAGGGTCAGGGCCGGCTTGCCCCATACTGGTAAATGCTTGTAGTTGGGGCAGCTGTTCCTTTTGCATCCCACCCCTCTACCACTGGCGGCTGGGAAAGGGAGACAAAATGGGCAGGGACGTTAAAGTGCTGCCGCAGCAGCGCATTAAGAATGGTCCTTTGCCACGGCAGTGCTTTAACATGGCTGCCTTTCCCTTCCCCCGCCCGTCGGCGGCCCTCCTGGTATGGACCCTACCAGCAGGGCTGCCCACGGGGGAAGCATAACGGGCAGGGGCATTAATGTGGGCTGCATATGGGCCAGTACAGGTTCTTACCGGTATGTTGTACCAGCCCATTTTCACATCTGGGTGTTCCCCGACACCTGCGGAATGCATGAGCCAGACAAGGAGGAGAAAAAAATGTGCCTCGGGACAACGTGTTCAGTGAGATCTTGCAAGGCGGTGCCGTATCAGACAAAGGCCCTGGAGGGTGAATATATCAGATTGTAAGGAGAAGGAAAGAGCAGCTAGGAGAAATGCCCAGGACTCCCTCTCCTTTTCCTGCTGGGAGATACACCGGGACCTTCTCTGGCAGCAAATACAGATCTTGCAAACTCTTGTGGATCCAGAGGTTCAACAAGCATGGACTCGCCTCCCTTTGCAGTCAGCAGAGAGCTCTGTTTTAGAATCTCCCGCCCTGCATTCCATGTGGCATCAGGGGCACAGCCCTAGCCCTTCCGCTCCATGCCGGGGGATACAACTTCACATCCACTGATCTGAGAGGCACAGTTGCTATACGTATAACCAAAATGGACTGAAATGGACACGAACGCTCTTTCCGTGTTCAGTGTTGTTCATTTCAGAAGTTTTTATTATATTTATTTTTTAATTGCACATAGTTCCTATGCATTGATTTTGGTACTTAATCAAAATCTATTTTGGGGAACACAGTTTATCGTTATTATTTCACATATGGTACAGAATACTTGGCACCTTCTGAAAGCACCCCCTAGGTATTACTGTGCAGGGCAACGGAACTCGGGGAAGGCTCTAAAGAAAATGAGACAGTGTAAAGTTCTTCCTGTCTGCCAGGTCTCCTATTGTGCCAGTGGCAATGATGTATGTGTGTTACAATGATAAATAAATGCATAATAGTTACCAAGCTATACATTCACAAGAGCATCTTTCACCCCAGAACGGCACCAAAGTTCTTGGTCTTGAGCCAAAGCCAATGGGAGTCTTTTCATTCATTGCAGTGGGCTTTGGATGAGGGTCTAACAATATACAATGTGGCAGAGCCTGTCTGAGCCTAAAAGGCAATAGTGAATATACCACTGACTCCCAAAGAGGGGACACTTTAGATAAGGGCACCCATGAAAATTCCTACCCTTACAAAACATGCCATTGCATCTTCAACAGCCATGCAGAGCTGAAAGGGTACTGGTTTCAAAGGTCTCCTCTGAAAGACCTTACACTGACTTTGCCCCCATATTAGCCCTGAGAAAATAAGACTGACTGAATGGAACATACTGGTCAGATTCTTCTCCTTAAAAAAGGTGAATTGAGTACCAGTAAAAGATGCTGGATTGGCAGCCCTGGGGACTGGAATTCTTTAGTTATCCAGAGAACATTTACAATATAGGCAGTTGCAATGAAACTTCCCCCACCCTGTCCCATCCATGTGCCTCAATGCTTGGCTGGTGGAGCCATCCAGAGGGACTACAAAATAGTACTCTCTCCATACATATTCAATCCTTGGCCTTTCTGCTGACGAACACAGGTTCTAATGATTGTGCCAGTCTGCACTGTGAGCGTATGTACACTAGCAACTGGGCCTACAATTCATTACATATACTCCACCCAAAAGGCATCGGATGGTAGTGGATGTAATGGATTTAGACTTGTGACCTAGGGCTCTAAGACTATATATCCCATTAATAACCTTCTGAACCATTCCCTCTCCTTTGGATTACTTTCTTCTAATTATCTGTTTATTTTTTTGACTAAATTTGCCCCTATTTTTTCATTCTCAGTGAAGCGAGTATGATGATGGCTGACCAGGTCATGTTTATTCAGGTCAATTCATTTGCATATTAGATCAAAGCAATTGTAAATGTGCATGTGTTTTGGAGGCTGACACTTCATAAAATTAATGGAAGGTTACTTGTATTGTTTTAGCTTATTTATTCTTGTCACAATGTAATAGCAAACATTTACATGGTAAATACCCTTGCAATTAAAATTGCCTATCAAAGAAATCTTGTGAAATGGTAACAAGGGACTTAAGGACTTTAACAGAAAATGCTCATTTCACATGAGGTGACCATTATGTATATGGTCACAGTTCAAAAGCCTAAGTGCCTTCCTCATGCACCATGATCAAAGGGAAAACCTCTCTAGGTAGAGAGGGTGTCATCTTGTCTTCCGTGAGAAGAAGATATAAATATAGATTCAAAGAAGGATCCTTTATCTCTGGACTGTTTGGATTGTAACAGGGCAGAATAACTAAATGGGAAGACAGATTCCCCAGAGTTATTCTGGGTAACCCTGAGAGACTTTTGGGAATCTGGCAGATTACTACATCTCTGCTACTATTTGATGTTATGGACGGTAACTCACCTGTACACCTGCTTTAACCTTTCAATAACACTTTTTTTTTTAAGCTAATAAATCTTTAGTTAGTTTACTATGGAACTGGCTGCCAGCATTGTCTTTTAATACAAGGTCTGGAAGGTGCAAGGTCTGGAATACCAAGTGATCCAGGGTAAGTGACTGGTCTCCGGGGGCTGGGAGAAACTTGATGTGGTATGATTTTGGGTTTAAGTGACCTTTTATCATAAAGTTCAGTTTGTCTGGGTGACAAGATAGATTCTCCACTCTAAGGACAATGCCTGTGATTCCATGCTAAGACTGGTATAATGATCCAGGAGTTCACATCTGTTGCCAGCTTCATGAAATCTAATAATAGAATATACCACCAGACTGAGATGTCTGCCCTGAGGTAAGCATCACAGTTGTGAGCCACTCCAGGCAGCGTGATAGTGAGTGAAGGCACTCTTGCTTTGTGCAACATGTGTCTTAAATCTACTTATCATCTAAGCTTGGATGATCATTACATTCTTTTTTATCGCCTCTCTGCTGATAAATTCTCAAAATTCCTGAGCACTGGCTACGATTTGGGAATTCACCTCTGCACAGACACAAAGTGAAACCAGAAGTACCTCAGTCACAGAGAAAACATTAAAAAAATAGGCATGCCAAAAAAAGAAGTTACTTCACTAAAATCTTCCTCCCTGCTCCCCTGGACTATTGCATCATATAAAATTCTACTGCAGTGGAAAAGGAGGCTCAATAAGTCTGACACTGCAATTGAAAGATTTTTTTTTCATGCCAACAAATAATGTTGTTAATTGATTAATGTAATGGGCCGATCCTCATCTGGTGTAAAATAGCATAGCACTATTTACTTCCATCAAGTGACAATGATCCTATATATGGTCATAAGAGGTGAAGTACTGGACTCCAGTAATTATCCACCAACAGGCACCAGCAATGTAAGATTCCCCCAACACTCGTCAAACAGTGGGCCTCAATTCTAAACTGGTGGGACCATCCTTTAGGGATCACCTTAAAGTATTTCCCCTGGTAAAATATTTTAAGGAATACAATTAGCATCAGTTGGGATGATGGGTTACGTGATGTGCACTCCAGTCACCGATTTATTGCACATGGTTCAGTTATACTATTTGGCCAACATTACCCTGAACTGTCTTTCAAGCTGGTGACCTACAGATGAAAAGCTGTATGCTGTCATCAGTCCACTGAGCCAGCCACACAACCAGCCCATCTTCATATAGATTCTCAAACTACCATGTAATTCTTTAGTCCTCTGAGGGCCAAATGAGCCCCAAAATGTCCAAAAAGAGAGAGACTACTATGGCCTCAAAGTTGCATTTAGTTTGTCAGCTAACATCCAACGATTGCTTGTCAATCTAGACTCTCCCCTCACCCTGCTTTCAAGTAGTTTTAGCTATCTCCACTCAAATAGCTCTTCCATTTAGTCTGTAAATCTTAAGAGTGACCCGAGGTCATGCTGTATCTTGCTAGATAACAGCTATGAATAAGCAAAGTTGTATGAAATTTCTTTTCCTTGTTTCCAAGTCTGCCAGAGTAGAAGCTGGTAGACAATGAAAACAGACCATTCACAGCTTAGAGCTCAATTACTGGCCTCAGATGAAAAGCAGATGACATATAGACAAATGCTTACCTGAGGCAGTGAGAAAAATATATGGCAACTATACAGCCATTATGAACAGCCAGATACTGTAATTTATTTTCATAGAGTGACCTCCTTGCAGACTATCACCAAATGCTTCACACGTCCCTTGCCGGTCACAGAGAAAAGGAAGAGTTTAAAATGAGATTTAGAGAGGAGAAAACTCAGGGGCCCAGAGACAGAAGGGCAGCAGCAAATCATTGAATGATCCCTCGCTATGGAGGATCAGGAAGGGGTCGGCAACCCCATTTCTTTTTACTGATGCTTTTTAAAATGGGCAACTTTTTATTACCACGGAAGTCCAATCCACATACCATCAAAATTTTCCACACAAGTCACTAAAAAAAGGCTTGTGCATGTACATTCAGGCTCCTAAATCAAAGTGGTCCAATTTCCAGAAGTACCAAACTCATAAATCGCACTGAAATCAATCGAGTTTCTGGGTGCCTGACACTTCTGAAAATCAGGCCCTGTTTGTATTTGAGTAGTGCCTGTGAGCCCCAACCAAGATCAGGGCCCTGTTGTGTTGAGAACCGTACACACACAGATAGTTGCTACTCACAGTCTAAACATGCAAAGAGTGGGCAGTATTATAAAGCCTACTCCACAGACAGGGAACAGAGACCTGGAGAGACCCTGAGATTTGCCCAATGTCACATAAGAAGTCTGTAAAATAACCTGGAATTGAACTCAGATCTCCTGAGTCCCAGTCCAGTATCTTAATTCCAGCCTTCCTCTCATTTATGCCACTCTCTGAGGTGCCTAAATGTGGACTTAGGAATCTGCATTTACGTATTCATTTTTAAAACTGCTTCCAATATATGAACATCTAGCGGGGTTTCCTGCAGCTGGAGTGCTGCCATAAGGAATGACTTGGATCAGTTCTGGGCCAGTCGGACAGCTGCCTTTACAATGCTACAGAGTGGGTTGAAGCTGAAGTTGAGAAAACAAATGGGTAGCTTACAGAGAAAGCAACCATAGAGGGACTTGCTGTTGACTCTCTTAAGAATGGCAGTGCATGAAAGACGCTACCCTCCTAACTGTGCAAGCACTAGATGCCATTGACCGGGAGTGATAGTTGGTTTGGGGGAAGTGCTTCCTGCTACTGTGGTTTTATAACAGGTCCCAATGAGGGGCCAGAGGTAAGCAGGCACCTTGAGAATGGCCCTATTTATGCTGCTGCACAGCACTATCACCTCTTGGCTGCTGGATATAGGGAGACGGGATCAAGAACCATCCAATGTTAATTAAACATTGGGTGTCGTGACACTGAGTTAGTGACCAGCCACATGTATGTTTGGTAAAAACTAAATGTTGTCTGTACAAGGTAGGGACAGCCCAGTATTTGTGTTTTGTTTCTAAATGGACTCTTTGTACATTCACAGACAGCTGGCAGGAGTGGAGAGGACAGAAAGGAGACCAAAAATGGACACAGGGTAAATGGCTCAGAAAGTTATGGCTCAGTAAGCCCAGGCTGGAGACCTGGAAAAAACTAGGAGAAATTTTATTATTTGTATTGCTGTAACACCCTGCACCATACTGTGCTAGGCGCTGTACAAACAGAAGAAAAAGATAGTCCTGTCCCAAAGTGGTTAGTTGTAACTAAGCTCAAGAGCCTGATTTGCGCTGTCCCCAGGGTTCTTATCTACCCATTAATCAAAAGAGAGAATTACTCTAACCCAACTCAAGCTGGTCCCATGGATCCATTCTGCTCCCTAGTTTTCTAAAAATTGCAGACGTCAGTCTTGGGCAGCTGTGGGAAAACTCCTAGATTTATTGTACATCGAGTTACTGGGAAAACAAACATCTCTTTGAATACAGGCAGGCTCTGGAGGTGGCTAGAAAGAGTCAGCTATTTAGCTAGTATTGCACATGGACAGGAATATCCCATGGCACTATTTCAACCCTCTCACCCATTTCACTTTCCCAGCAGAACATGCATCTGATTCTTTCCCCTGATAATTGTGGGAAATTTGCCCTCTAGTTTAAGAATAAGGTTGAGGGTGATAGAAATTCATTAGCCCTAATGTCTTCTCCATGGGGACTCACAGCCAAGCAACGCATCTAGCTAAGTTCCATGGTTATCCGATAGTCATCTTATTTCACAGAGTCAGAGCAGGAAATTTGTCCTGAAATGTTTTTTCCCTTGATCCCTGGAACACTATTAAATTCCCCAGTACTGGGCCAATGAACTCTGCTCCATTCATCACACATGTATATTTTGTATACATTGTGAATGAATTTGTGGTTCGTAAGCAGGCAGGAGGGTAGCATGAAAACAAAGATAGCTGCCCTCCTAGAGAAAGAGGGAGCAGGGGAAGAATGTAAACTGTCCCCTTGGACACAAAAATGTGTTGGCCTTCTGGGCTTGAGTGCTCTTCCAGCATGGATTCCTTATCTGCCATTTACTCCACTTCCCTTGCTAGATTATTCCACAGCATAACATATCTAAGGCCAAGAGGCTACTCATGATGTTCAGTATAAATGGACAATTATTTTTATTTTCAGTCCATCATTTTAAAGTTATCCTATCTTGTACCCTCCAATCTTAGTCTTAACGTCTTTCAAATATTTGTCACTGTTACCACCTCCGCAGTTGGATGTCACACAGACAAACTCTACATACTTTGCTCTTCAAATCTTTCTAGCATTACTTAGTCCTTCTGAGACCCATATCACGGTTGGTTTTTTCCTTCTCTGAACTCCCTCTGATCTATCAATATCTGTCTGGTAATGTGGTACCAGAAACTGAATGCAAGAATCCAGCCATATGGAAAGTGATTCTCTGTTCTGGGACATGAAAGACACAAAGAAAAAGGAAGGAGATGTAACAAATAGAAGAGAAAAGCAGGAAGAAAAAACTGAAGTAAGAAGAATTCCGTCTCTGCAAAGCCTGCTGTCTTGTCAATCACACACAGGAAATACTTTCTCAATAAGGACAGATTCAGTCATTGGCAACTGACAGAAGAAACTGATTAATTTGGCCTAGGGTAGGAAAGTCTAATTGAAAAAGGGAAGAATTTTTTTTTTTAAAAAAATCTCTGCTGATAAAGTTCATGGAGGACATGAAGATTGCTCAAAAGGTAAATAATAATGAGGACTGGGAGGTCATACAGAACTGTCTGGATTGCTTAAATAGGCTGGGTGCATTCAAACAAAATGCATTTTAATTACAGCCAAGTATAATTTATACACATAGAACCAAAGAATGCAGGCCATACCTACATAATGGGGTATCCTGGAAAGCAGTGACTGAAAAGAGATTTAGGGCTCATAGTAGATAGCTCAACACAAGCGCGCAGTAAGATGCTGCAAAAAGAGCTAATGTGAAGTATAAACGGGAGCAGAGAGGAGATTTCACCTGTGTACATGTCATTGGTGAGACTGGTGCTGGAATACAATTATGGTGCCCAAAGTTTTAAAAGGACATGGAAAAAACTGAACAGGGTGTAGAAAAAAGTCTCAACAATTATTTGAGGACAGCGGGGCAGGGATGTGTGTCTTGTAGCGGGACACTTAGAGCTCAATCTGTTTAGTTTAGCAAAGAGAAGGTGACGTGACTATAGCATATACATACCTTCACAGCGAGAAAATACCAAGTACTAAAGAGTTCTTTAATCTAGAGGAGAAAGGTGTAATAAGAACCAGTGGCTGGAAGCTGAAGCCACATGCATTCAAATTAGACATATGCAAACATTAATAGTGAGGGTGACTAACCACTGGAACAAACTATCAAGAGACGTGATGGATTCAAATCAAGACCGGATGTTTTTCTGGAAGATGTATGTCAGTCAAACACAAATCATGGGGCTCAGTATGGGGTAACTGGTGAAATTCTATGGCTTGCGTAGAAAGGAAGCCAGACTAGATGATCTAAAGCTCTGGCCTTAGAATCTGTGAAAAGGGGGAACAAGGGAGGGAACAGTAGCAAATTAATGGGAACATTAAAATGTTCTCCCGTTTTCCAAAGACAAACCAAAAGATCCCCACAAACTGGATATAGCCTCCACCAAACATTTTTTCCCCAAGTTCTCTTTGGTAGACTTGCCAGAGCAGAGTCAGTCAGATTTTAAAAAAAGGAGGGGGTGGGGACTTTTCACTGACTGGTTTTAGTTCAAGATGTGGGCAGGAGAAGCTCATTCAATAATAGGTCAGAAAAAAAATCCAGTGAGGTGACAGGAAAACTGCTCCCTGCAGCCAAATCAAGAGTGAGAAGAGGGCTAAAGGCCCACTCAACTTTCCTTCTCCAAGCTTTTCCTCTCTGGTGCTGTCTACACTATGTGAGACGATATTGCGACAAACTATTGTTTGGAATACTGTGTGCTTGGAACGTCCATGCAACGCACTGAATCCATACACAACTGCCATGCTTTACAAACATTGGCCATACCATTTTGCTGCAAAACATGGAATGAAGCCTTTAGCGCAGGTTCCACTAAAACGGTGCAGTCTACAATGTTTTCTCTGCAGTGCAGTTGGACGACAAAAGCAACATAGTGATACTTATTCAGCTGGTCTTCTTAACTTCATTCCATAATATAGTGCTTTGCATTGGAAGATCTCAAAAATTTCTCTCAATGATAGCAGGATGGGTTCTTCAGGACACCCAGAATACACTGGTACAACCAAAGCTCTGGGATATGCTAGATGTGTGCACCCCAGAAAGGTTCTAGCAAAATCAGCATTTGTGCATGAACTCACTAAAGTCTTGATCCTGCAAACTGTTCTGAGCGGGCAGATCCTTATGGCCTTGGAGGTTCCCACTGAAGTCAATGAAGTCTACTCCTGAAGAGTGAGTTGCAGGAACAGGGCATAAATTACTGCAGTGTGTGATGGGATGTGTCAAGGCTGAATCCACACTCTGTCACTCTGAGTGCAGAAGTGGGGGCCCGCAAGGGTTTTAAAAATTAATATTTGCCACTACAGGCTTGTATTACACTCCCAAGGTTACAGCTTCTCTCTGACCTTGGCTTGGTAAATGCTGCTACCACCCAAATGCAAAACACATGAACAAACAAAAAAAAACCCCTTTGAACCCAAGAAGGAGCACTTGGAAATTCATCCCTATGAGGTACCCGCAAGCCTTTTCACACACCCCAGCCTCCGGGAAAGAACTGAGAAAGAAAACAAAGGAAATTAGGTGTGGCTACCAGCTAAACATGAACAAACCTTAGGACACCAAAACGCCAATCCTGTTCTTAAAATTTCATGTGCAGCTGATTTTCTATCCCTTACCCCTCAGGATCTTTTTCACAGTCTCTGCTTTCCACTGAGTTTACAGTCCCTCATCTGTAAGTATGGCCTTCATTCTTTGTTCTTGGATGTATACATTTACCTGTGTTAAACAAACACACATACACACACAGTGTATGCTTGTGCTCAGTTTACCAGGCAATCCAAATCACTCTGTATCAGTGATCTGGCATCTTCGTTATTTACCACTACCCCAATCTGGGTATCATGTCAAACTTTATCAGTAGCAATTTTATGTCTTCTTCTAAGACACTAATAAAAATTTGAACTAGCATAGGGCCAAAAACTGATTCCTGAAGGAGCCTACTAGAAATAGACCTGCTCAGTGACAATTCCCCAATTACATTTACTTTTTGAGACCCATTAGTTAGCCAGTTTTTAATCCATTTAATGAGTGCCATATTAATTTTATAATAGTCTAGGTTTATAATCAAAATGTCACGATATCAAATCAAATACTCTACAGAAATGTAGGAATATTATGTCAACACTATTACCTTTATCACCCAAATTTATAATCTCAACAACAGAAGATATCAAGTTAGTCTGACAGGATCTATTTTCCATAATCCCATATTGATTTGCATTAATTGCATTATCCTCCTGTAATTCTTTATTACTTGAGTCCAGTATCAGCAGCTCCATTATCTTGCCCAGGACCAATGTCAGAGTGACAGAACTATAATTACCCCAGTCATCCTGTTTAACATCCTTAAAAACTGGCATAACTTTAGCTTTCTTCCAGTCTTCTGGAAAAAGGCCTACTGAAAAAAATCAACATTAACAGTCCAGGGAAATCCTCAGCCAGCTCTTTTAAAAACTTCTTGGATGAAAGTTGTCTGGACCTGCTGATTTGAAAATGTGTAACTTTTGTAGCATCTGTTTAGAATTCTCAGATACACTAATGGAATGGAAAGAGTGTTATCCGCCATGTAAAACTCCCCAAAACAATAAATAGTCACTGAACACTTCTGAATTTTTTTCTTGTAATCCTCAGGAACTAGATGGAGATCGGCCATTCAGTGAAGTGTAGTGAAACTGACTGGCCATGATCACTCAGAGGAGCTTTAAAAATGGTGGGATTAGAGGGTAAAGCTTGCATGAAAATGTGGATTTCTCACAATCCTGTGCTGAATTTGAGACCGTCCACTAATTATCAACCCTGCGGGGTGAATTAGCCTTCTGTTTTAACAATTCTCAGATGCCTCAGCATGACAGTGCTATAAAATTAAACTACTGTTGTAAAATGCTGGATTTCCAGGGTGGTACAATTTTGTCATCATGTTTCCATACAATTTTGCTGAGTATCCTCCTTCTGATAAATGTTTTATCACACTTGTTCTGCTTCCTCCAGTGCCACCTTGCATATACTTATTATGTTTTATCATTTTCCTAATGACTAATCTTCGAGGCTCAATCTATCAACCACGAAATTTCTTGTGAAACTAGTGCTTAAAAGTAACAGAAATTGACAGTAATGAGAGTGGCCTTTGGACGGACTAAGGTTAAGATGTTGAATACTAAGGGCCATTTTCTGCTCCCAAACGGTCTAGACTCAGGGCTAGATCCTCAGTTGTGCCAGTATGATTTCTAGCACAGCTGGGATGGGAGACTCATTTACACTATTTTTAAGCCCTTAACATTCTGGCAGCAGGATTGGCAGTGGTCCAATTTATATCCCAGTACAATTTAGAGTACCTCTGAAGGAGCTGTTCTGACAGCCAGGGATTACCAGAATGTAGCAGTACCTCGAATATACCATCTTTTTCTTCAAACACATGCCCTTATACTAGAGCAGGGGTGGGCAAACTACGGCCCATGGGCCACATCCAGCCCACGGGACCATCCTACCCAGCCCCTAAGATCCACCTCGGCCCCTTTCCCTCCTTCCCCCCTCTCCTGGAGTCATGCCACCATGCGGGCAGTGCTCTGGGAGATGGGGCTGATTGTCTAACTCCATTCGGGCTGCTGCTTTGCACAGCACGGTAAGGGAGCTGGAGCTGGGGCCATAGGGCTGGATAAGGGTCAGGGAATAGAGGGGGTTAGTTGGGGCGAGGGCATCCCAGGGATCTGTTAGGAGGCAGGGAGGGTGGATAGAGGTCAGGGCAGTTGGATGGGGAGGCAGGGAGGGTGGATAGAGGTCAGGGCAGTTGGATGGGGCGGGGAGTCTCTGGAGGGTGCGGTCAGGGGACAAGGAGCAAGGGGGGTGTTGGATGGGTTGGGGATTTTGAGGGGGGCAGTTATGGAGCAGTAAGTGGGAGGGGGTCGGATGGGGGCGGGGCCAGGCTGTTTGGTAGGCACAGCCTTCCCTACCCGGCCCTCCATACAATTTTGAAACCCCAATGTGGCCCTCAGGCCAGAAAGTTTGCCCACCCCTGACTAGAGGAATCCTCACATAGCCAGGTACATTGGCTTTGCAGAGGATGTAGTCCTCTGATTCTTATAGTCACACTAAGGAATGTGTGTGTGTGTGTGTGTGTGCGCGCGCGCGCGAGAGAGAGAAATGAGTGCTGAATACATAAGATGACACAGAGTGGAGAATTTCATCCATCTAGCTCCAACCCTCTGTCGTCTGACTTGAATAACTAACTTTAAATCTCTGAAGTAGGATCAGCCAGCTAGCTGATACTGTACATTTTCCCTCGCAAGGGAATAGACTCAGAGAAAGACCTGTTTAAAATCACTATCTGCATCTTCTATGATCATGCCAAACGATATTCTAGTACCCATTCCAAGAGCTCTTATACTAGTGGTATATCCTTCATATCAGAATATTGCTTAATTCATGCCAAATTGCTTCTGGGTTGTATTATAATAGTTTGGCAAAACCTGTCAACAAATACAGTAGTTCCCAATAACAAGTAAAGACTGAACAATTACTATGTAAGGACTGTTTTCCTCTTCTATTGACTTGTGTGAGGTTTCCTATGACCTAATGGTAATTCTATTAAAATAGTCACAAAAGTTATATGGGTGCATGGATTTGGAAGGTAGGGTTATTCTTATGAACAAACTGTAAACAGAAGTTTTGCCTTCCTAGGAAAATATTCACGTGCCAGATCCTCAGCTGGTATAAGCCAGTGTAGCAGCGTAAACCTGGCTTTTGAAAACATTCCATGGCCGGATCTTGCAGCCCTAATGCAGAAAGGATCTATTACTGGCTTATATGGAAAAGCTACTGCTCTTTGGACTAAGATCACCCTGGCAGAGTAAGTGGAGAGTGGGTGTAACACACAAGCCTTCTGAGTTAGGAGTGTTTTATAATCACTTTATGAAGGTGTAAATGACCACATAAGATGAAAAAGCACTGGGAAATCAGGCTCAGTGAGTATAGTCACAGGTTTAATTGGTTAATTCTTGCTTGATTGTTCAAATGCCAGACCCAAGATTTCCCTAACCCCAGTAAACTACAGTTTGGCTCTATCCCTCTCTGATGTAAGTTAGCCCTTTCTGGGCTAACATCTAGTCTAGAAGCAATAAATTAACCCCTGAGTGCTCTCCCGTTGACTCCTGTACTCCACCGACTTGAGAAGCAAAGGCGGAGTTGACAGGGGAGAAGCAACAGTCAACTCACCGCAATGAAGACACCGCTGTGAGTAGGTCTAAGTACTTCGACTTCAGTTACGTTATTCACATAGCTGAAGTTGCATAACTTAGATCGCCCCCCGCCCCCAACCTCCCAGTGTAGACCAGGCCTAAGTCTTACCCTGGTGAGCATGAATCCATAGGATCAGGACTCAGTCCTGATAAATGATACAAGTCAAATAATTGGGGTGAGTAATGGGTGGAGACAGAACAGGTTCATGTGCGAATGTTAAGTGCATGTAGTGGGTTTTAAGGGGGAATTGCAGGAAGACTTGTAAGCCAAGGCAAGAGGCTGAGCCATAGTTCCAAATGCCCGCATCTTCCATTGACCGGAGGTGCTCAGCACCTCAACCTCAGGCCACTTACTCAGGTGTCTAGATAAAATTAGGCAACCAAATTTCTAGGCACACACAGCTGAAGAGTAGAACTTGACTTTCTCTGCCTCCTTTTCCTTACAGGGGGTAGTTGTGAGAGTTCAGGTATGTAAAATGCTCTGAACTGCATTACCTGAGGCTACTGCAAATCCCACTGAAGTCAATGGGAATCCTTCTTCAGTGGGATTTGCAGCAGCATCTAGTGGATGCTAGATCCAGCCCTACAAATGTTTGCTATCATAATTTGAGAGGAAGCTATTTTCTTTTACAACCCCTTTAGGATTAGTCATCTTCTCTAGCTATACCAGGTTACCGCATGCAGTCCACAGCAGCATTAGTGTTCCAGACCCGAACCAGCAGTCCTCTTGCACAAAGGAAAGCTTAGCAGCAAAACTGGCTGCGTAACACCTTGCACAGGCTGTTTGTTTGCTGTCACATTCACGTCACTGGAAAAGATCTTCGTCACTAGAAGGCAATCTGGGATCCCGATCACACTAACTAATATTTGTCTGTCATGTTCTCTTAAGAAACCCCCAAGCTCACACATTCAAAAACATCCTCTTTGTTTTTTGGATCACAATAACAGCTAATGTTATAGCATGACCTTGATGCCTCACCAAGAGACGGCTGTGACATTTATTAACTTGGGTCAGTTATAGCAGGATATAATTTAATTCATATCAATATCTCCAAATATATTCAAGTGAAGGTTTATCACTGTCACAGAGGATTAAATTCCAGGAAATTCCTGCTCCCTTTAGCAGAGAGAAGGCCTGCTCCCTTAGTGCTGAATGCTTTATATTTAGGCGCTTTGTGCCTGTCATGGTGCTCAGGGTTTTGGGTTTTATTCTGACTGTAGGAATGCTTATCTTAGTCTTCATTTCAAGCAGGTCACTATAAACTATTTGCTTCTCTCTCTCTCCCCCCCCCCCCATAAAACCGTAGCTAACAATCATCCTGAAATATGTCTCTTCTAGCTTTTCAACTAGGTAAACTGCTACTGCTTTAGAAATCCAAGCCTTCCTCGTGTAGATTACATCCCTCACTACCTATTTGGAGAACTCTAATAATAAACCCGCACTGATTTACAGGTTGACATAAAAAAGGATCAATGCGGTGCGTAATGGTGTTAATAGCCAATGATCTATGGGCATAGTTCATTAGAAATTTGTTCTCTGTAGCTACTGACTGCTCCGCAGACTTCTGGTGCTTGGACACGCTGGCTGCCAAATCATGATGCATGAATTCCACATCACTGACCTCACAGACACTTATATAAGAAATTAAATATATTGGGGCAGATTGGCCTGAATCAATTTACTTTGAAAGATTACTGCTAGCAGGCAAGTAGGCATTCAAAAACCCAAACTCTAAATCCAAGGCACTTGAAACTCTGTTAACTAGCAGGTTAGAAGAGGGCTCTGCACCAGAACTGGATGGTGTGTTGTAGTGAAAGAGTGGGACTGAAACTTGAGATCTGGATCTATACTCCTGGCTCTCTAGTACCCTTCTTATATCAACTTGATTTTCTCTCTCTCCTGCCTCAGTTCTAATACTTTTTCACCTCACCTTCTGTCTTGTCTACATAGGCCCCAGTCTTGCCAGCAGTTGTGTGTATGTGCGCCCCTGTGTCTAAGTGCAGTCAGTTACATGACTGCCCCAAACCCATGGCTTCAATCTCACATTTTAAAAACAACTTGTTAAACTCAGAGACAGGAACTGTACATACAGATAGCAACAAAAATCTATGTACAATTCCTAGTGCAATGGGGCCCTACCTTGATTGAAACCACTAGGTGCTATCAAAGATCATAACTTGTAGTATCTTCTTAGCCAGGAAGTTAGATTATAATATTACAAAGCTTTAGGGTGGAAGCAGATCTACTGAGGAAGTGGAGTCGGAACCCTCCTTCCAGGACAGCACAATTGGCAGAGGGTAATGTGGGATGGGTTTTGCCTCTCTCACCAGCATCCCTCACTGGCACCACTAGGAGCGGGTTATTAGTTCAGATGGACCCAATTTTCTTATCCACCATGAGTAATTCTATGCTAATGGTCTACTTACCTGGGGCTGACGAAGCTGTTAAATTAGATGTCCAAAAAATACCATCCCATATCCACAATTCAGACCTGAGCAATAGTTAAAAATATCCCACTTCTCTCAGCTCAGCATGTCAGCCAGGTCGAGAGCCAAAACACAGTGGAAAAGCTGCCAATCTTTTCTGATTAATGCCAACTGCTAAAATACTGCAAGAAACTGCTCTCTCATTATCTACATAAACTTTCTGAATAAAGTAGTGATAAAATGGATACAAATCACATTACTGTATGTCAAGAATCAGAGAGGTAGCCATGTTCGTCTGGATCTGCAGAGGTGACAAGGAGTCCTGTGGCACCTTAAAGTATTGAAGTATAAGCTTTTGTGGGCTAATACCCACTTCGTCGGATGCATGCAGCGGAAGTATCTTTGTTAATGTTTAAGGTGCCACAGGACTCTTTGTGATTACTGTATGTGGCACTTTATTGCAGTAAATTTCAGTTGGTGAACACTAGTACCAGTAAGTAATGGTGTTACTGTGGATAAAATCAGTCAGTCAATCTATAATAGATTCTCTCTTGTCAAATGCACCAAGTCTCCAACGCCGCCCTTTCAGCCTATATTGATTAGGTCTGCTATACAAGATAATTAATTCTTTATAGGATAGGATGAGTGGAAATGGAAGAAGAGAACCAAGTTTCAAGAGGGACCCAGACTGGTTAGGAACCAGATTCTGAAGAATTCAAGGATGGGATTGGCTGTTCTGAGAAAAAATAGCACAGCATGGAAAATGACCTATTCCATAAAGCTCTGTTTCTGACAGCTCTGCCTGCTTGCTGTATCACTTAGTGCTAATTAAACAATTAGCGCTTTCAAAAAATTGTGATGACATGAGGTGATTAAACGAAGACAGAGCAGGGGCCAGAGGTTTCTGAAGATAAGTGTATGCTCAGCAGTGATGCTGGCAAACCTTTTACTAAACATGCTGAACAGACCAGTGCTTGGGCATGTGGAGAGCATGAGAAAAATCCAGGAAGGAGACAGTGAAATAATCAAAGCCAGGGCAGGGTTCCAGTCACCTCAATACTTTTAATGTCACTGAAGGGAAACCCGTTTTGTTTGTTTGATTTGTGTCTGACAGCCGAGAATCTAGGCCTGATCCAAAGGTAGAAAGTATAATTGGAAAAATCTGTTTCCCTCTGAAAGGAATATGCTCTATAGCAGCGGTCTTCAGAGTTTTTGCTCTGCAGCCCTTTTTCAAGGAGGAAAAACCGGCGCGGCCCCTGGGGGTATGTCCGCCGAAATGCCGCCGCAGAGAGCGGAAGATTCCGCTTTCCGTGGCGGCATTTCGGCAGTACAAAAATAGACCACCCAGGAGTTTGGCGGGATTGGCGGCAACGCCGGGTCTCACGCACCCCCAGGGGTGGTCTCATGCACCCATGGGGGTGGTCTCACGCACCCCCACTTTGAAGACCACTGCTATATAGCCTGGCAACAAGAAAGGCGGGACGGGATCTCTCAGTAAGAGGGAACCTCCGAGCTGTCATTTTTGATTTATAGAAGATTTGAAACCTGGTCTCTGGGATAGAAGGCTAGTCCATGAACCAACCTGCACCACCTCCTCTTTAGATACTCACCTCAATTCCAGTCTAAAATTATCCTCCACTTCTACCAGAGCAACCATATCATCTTCCCTCCTTCTCACCCCCCCTTTTTTTTTAGCTTCTATCCTCCACCTTCAAGACAGTCCTGCCACTGCTAAAAGTTTCCTCCTACATTCTTCCTCATGTCCCCGTCAATTCTCTCTCCTTCGTGCTCCCTAGGTCTCCTCCTATTGAAAAGCTATTATTTTCTGAATAGACATTCTTACACCCACCCATCTTGTGTCTTATTATAATCTTGGTATCCACATGCTTTTATCCAGTAGATAGCCCTCTGAATGCAGCCACCTCCACTTGTAGCACACAGACAGACAAACAGTATTTATGAAAATAAAACTATTGCCGATGTGTGTTCTTTGCCAACTATCCCAACCAGCAATTCGGTAGGTTGCAAACTACTGTGTGCTCCTTAGAGCTTCAACTGAGACTATGTCTACACTACCGCGGTAAGTCAACCTATGCTATGCAAATCCAGTTAAGTGAATAATGTAGCTGGAGTCCATTAGGTCGAGTTACTGTGGGGTCTACACCACAGGAGGTCGATGGGATAAAATCTTATTCTTCTTGCTGGGGGTAGAGTACCAGGGTTGACTGGAGAGTGATCTGCAGTCGATTTGTTGGGTCTTCACTAGACCTGCTAAATTAACCGCTGGTGGATTGATCTCAAAGTGTCGATCCCCACCATAGTGTAGACCTGCCTTGAGTCCTTCAACACAGAAACAAGAAAGAGCTACAGCAGAACCTTAGGGTTACGAACACCTTGGGAATGGAGGTTGTTCGTAACTCTGAACAAAATGTTATGGTTGTTCTTTCAAAAGTTTACAAATGAACATAGACTTAATACAGCTTTAAAACTTTACTAAGCCAAAGAAAAATGCTTTTAACCAGCTTTAATGTAAATGAAACGAGCACAGAAACAGTTTCATTATTTTGTTAAATCTTTCCCTTTATTTTTAGTAGTAGTTTATGTTTACTATAGTACTGTGCTGTATTTGCTTTGGGGGGGGGGGGAGGGGAAGGGGAGAGGAAGAGAGAAGGTCTCTGCTGCTGCCTGGCTGCATATTTCTGGTTCCAAATGAGTCATATGGTTGACCAGTCAGTTCGTAACTCTGATGTTCTACTGTACCTCTGCAAATTCTCCACTACACTAATTTACCAAAAGCAAGGGCTAACAAATGCTGTCATTTAGGTAAACATAATTATTTCATACTCTGAAGAGTTGAATTCTCATGATCTTGTCATCAGAATGACATGAAATTTTTCACCACCCTTAAGTAGCTTCTTTATGTCGTGGTAAGAGAAACCACCCTTGAGAAAGCAAAAAATCAAATAAATAGAACTAAACAGCCCATGATCCTCCTATTGGTGTATTGTAAAGTGAACAGAGAAAGCAACTGGAGCTACTACTATCTACAGTCCAGACAGACACCATGTTGGAAAAAATGTGATTTGCAGCTGGATCCTTCTTAAAATAGTAGAATCTTTGATTTTTTGAATGTGAACTACTTATTGTACTTGGGAAACCTGGAATAGCAACATATCAGATTTCTTTTTTTCCACCATTTACTTTTTATATCTGAGGATCATATTAGTCCAGGGAGGAAAAGACTTATGAAAGCACAAAGTCTGTCTCTCCAAGAGGGTAGGCTATAGCACGTGGGCAGGAGGACTATAACTGGTGAATATTTCTTGTGCATTTTCCTCTTCTCCACCTCAATTAAATAGTTGTATCCAAGCAGCTGTATCCATTCTTCAGCAGAGAACAGATCAGAGTGGGAAGTGGTACTACACTGCCTCTTTGTTGAAAAGTTCTCTCTCTCTCTCTCTCTAATATATTGAATGGGGTCGTTAGTGTTGTCAATTACACTTTTCCATGTTTACACAGCAGAGTACTCACATCTCTGCCTTTTCATATTTGCCACAAATGTGCAAACTCAAACATTTGGCCACCGACTCTAAACAAGAAGTGAATTGCTCAACTTTAATAAGTAACCGAATCTCCGCGATTCAAATCTCAATCAGTGCACGTCTTTGTTGCTATAGAACAGTTTCCGAGCTCAAAGTCCAAGTGTACAACAGAATGGAAAACACACACATACACCTGATTTTATTTTGTTAGAAATGAATGTAAAACATTTATTCAGCGACACTATCTAAAGCATTCTCTTTATGGGGGGAGGGGTAGACAAATTTTCTTTGACTGAGAAAATACCAGGAATTATTGTATTTCAGTAAAACACCCTTTACTGCCATTGCTCTGCACCTTGTCCTGTCATAAAGTCTCTTGTAAGAAAGCGGGGTGTAATCCACAAAGCAACTGAGGTGCTTAAACTGCCCACTTCGGCGCTGCTGTCCTGGGGTGTGGCATCACTGTGATCCACAAAACTTCAGCTCCGCTGTCGCCTCACCCTGCAGGTGCCTAAACTCACTTGGTGCCTAATTTTCTGCTCTAGAAGTTCCCTACGTGCCTGGGTTTTATACTCTGGGATATGCGCTCTGCTGCTCACTATAGGTATCAGGACTCCTATCTCCTGCCTAAGCCTCAGAGCAATTCATGAATTGAAAGAGGCGCACGCCATGCTCTAAGTCACAGGCGGCCTCTGAGCACATCTACAGGAATAGATCCCATTCAAAATCTGGCTGGAGGAGGTAGTAATGGTGCCCACCTTATAGCTCAGTGATTACAGCGTTTGCCTGGGATATGGAAGATCGAAGTTCAATTCTCTCGGCCAGCGCTGGTAAAGGGGATTTGAACAGGGGTCTCCTACCTTCTCACGATCGTGCTCAAACTAATAGACTACGCTGATATGGGGCTCCCTCTCTCTCCCGCTGAAGCTGGCCCACTGTGGATCAATAATGAGAGAGATTGGAATAGGGGGACTGGCTCAAGGGTCTTCCACCTCCCAGGTAGGGGCCCTAACCACTGGGCTACAGAGTGATTGCCATTCTCTCTCCCTCTTTCAATGATTATTTAAGTTTTTATCCACAGTGGAACCATCACTGGACCGGAGAGAGCACATGGTCATAAAAGAACAAAATAAAATAAAACGAAGAACACAATGCAATGCATTAAAAGACCATTTTCAATTATTTGCAGGTCACCAGTAAAAGTTCACTCTAGGTTCCTATCTATTTTATCCTACTGGAATTTCACTCAGTCTGTATCTGTAATTCTGAAAGTAGCAGCTTGCTTTTGCCTTTTGTGCCAGTAAGGAAACCCACAAGTAGTATTTGGGCCTTAATATTAATGATCTGTTGCTCTCCTTAGCTTTGATTTTTGTTATGTGGGGTATTTTGTTGGTTAAATAGTAAAACAAATAAAAAAAACAAAACCCCACAGTAACAATAGCAAGGTTTTTATGCTTTAAATTTGACCTACTTTACCATTCCCATAATGTACTAATATAATCCACCTACTTCTAAGCTATCCCCAAAGGGAAGACTTGCATGAGTAAGTTTAGGTTTGGGCCTCTAATGTTTGCAAATGAAGTAATCTTTTGTAGTTCGAAAGAGAAGAGAAGATAGTTAGCCCAGTAATTTTCTTTTTACTCTCACAACTTAAAAATAGTAACTGATATTCAAATTGAGAAAAAAAAATATTACTTCCAGATTGAACCTAGATATTAATGTGAGGATTGTTCTATAAGAATGTAGACGGGAACCTAGAGTGATGTGTTTTCAGCTATTTGTAAATCAACAAGTTTATAATGGAAATGCATGCTGACCCTACCTACCCAGTGAAAACAATAAATATATTGGGATAGCATAGTGATATAGGCTCAGACAGAAGGAATTTCTATAATCCTATGCCTGTACTCTGAAGAAGGCAGAGAAAGCCTGATTTTCCGCTGCCATAGAAGCGGCATAGTCATGCCCTGAAGTAAATCCAGACAGTAAATCACTGTGCAAGTACCCTCCCATGGAGTCCCACAAAGCTGAGCTCTCTCCCACACATAATTCAACACCAGCATGAAGCCACTGGGACAGCAACAGACATACAATGCTGTGTGTTGTCTCTCTTCTACATCACTATCTCTTGGCCTAGGTGAGGAGGAGCAGCTGGCTAAAGCTGAGCACAAGCAAGGCTGAAGTGAGGGCAATAAAGCAAAAAGTGCTTGTCTGTTCTGTAATGGCCCTCATGTTGCTTGAAGGCATCTGTCCTCAGACTGTTAACAAAGTCCAAAGCATTTCAGTCCTGTTACACTGCTAAATGTGACTGGTTGCTTAAAGAGCCAGTGTCAAAAAAAATACCCACTTCCCTCTGCCAGAAAGTTGAACCCCATCACATCAGACTCAGTGCTGTTCACATTGATCCATTTGTGTGTGATCCCCCAGCGTGCAACTCAGAATACACGAGAATGAGGCCACACATCCCGAATAAAGCTCCAGCAGGTACCAAACAGAAGCCCAACCACTTAGCAACACAGGTCATTGTGAACGCATCATCTGGGGGCCATCCTTGGCCCCCCTGGCGTTCCATTGAACAGAGTCTTCTTAAAAGCCTCTGCCCTGGTATGGAAAGCATGCACGGGATTGCACTTAAAATGCCTGAAAGAGCATTTCTCCCACTATGCCCATGGCAGATGTGATCCACTAGAACAATGAAAGTGTTAGCCAGTGATACTGGAATATGGAAACCATGTATTTGGGTTGTTGTTATACTTCAAGCCAGTGGCAGCACCCTCCACACCTGTAATTGCAGCACCTGCGGGGAGGCTCAAGAATGAAAGAGAAACAATTTTCACAATAGCTGGACATGGACCATAAAACTCACTCCTGCAAGAGACAAGACTAACAGCACCAACTAAACCCCCACCAGCTTTACTCCTCTGCAGTAACAAGTTCTTCGAGGGTGCAGGCGCACACACAAAGCTAAACACCAATCAAGCCATTTCTCTTACAGGATATAAATGGAGGTTATTTCCTTTAAAAAACCCATAAACTTAATAAATTGTCAAAGAGACTTTATTGTAGTACTAACTTTATAATTCCACCAAGAACAGGTTTGACATATATCATTTCCTATTTTTCAATACTTGGGAGGCAGTCACTGTGGTGATGGGGGACAGATAGATAGATAGATATAGTGAATATTTATGGTCACACACTTGCTGTTTAAGAAATAACCCAAAACAAGTGCCACAGTGGTCTCAGACATAGCTACATAAAATTGCTAGTCCAATGTGTATAAGAGAGAGGAAAGCAAATTTCTTTTTCTAGAGACCAGCAAAATTAGCAAGATCTTTATAACAGAGCTACATGTCCTTATGCTTGAATTGGTCCGTTATAACCTTCTACATTTATAGTTCCACACATATAATTTAGCAATTATGCCCATGCTCTGCCTTTAATAAAAACAAAACAACAACAACAATTTGCTCCTTGGTGTGATATTTAAAAAGCAAGAAAATTTCAACCTTTACTAATTTCTAGTTAGTTTTAAAGTGCATGGAACAATGGACTTCTCTAGTCCTTCTATGGACTGCTTTATGCACCACCATTAAAAGAACCTGTCATTCTAAAGGAACACATCTGGTAGGGACAAGTAGTTATTATAGTGAATTGCCCAATTAATGACAATCTGAAAGGCTAAACTCTTTACATAATAATACAACACTTCAGTGAGAGGTAAATTGTTCATTCTTAGCTTGGCCAACAGTATGGACTACCATTCACATTGGTTCAAGAGGCAAAGCTTTGAAATGTCAAACAGAAGCAGCATAAGAAGAAATACGCATGCAATATGTATTATACTACACTGGCAGGGGATATTACTAAATTGCTTGTTAAGTCTTTTCCATCTCTGACTTCTGTGATCCCATGATCCACAATAACATATGACAGGCCATAGGAGGACTTGCATCTGCCACATGGAAAGGACAAGAATCTCAACCATTCAATAAAAGTGTTTGAAGGAGGAAAAGGAGAAAAAAAGAAAAAGTAGTGGTAGTGGATCAAAGTTTTAACATCTTCTGCTCACCTCTACTTCTTTACTCCCTTGGCCCCCGCCGCCCCCCCCCCCCCAAAAAAAAACAACCCCAGAAAGCATGGAGAAGCACCATTCATGTTTCACTGGACTAGCAACAAAACACAACACTGTTCATAATCCATCTTTCCCCAGGTTCCCAGAATCATTGTAGAGAAAATCCACCCCAGAGGTATCAGTGCAATATTCACTGTCCCCAGTCTCTCCTTTCAGGTGAGTGCTCGTGGCTACAGCAGCTGGGCAGTCTGTGACATAAATAAACTATCCATACCCCACAACCTGGAAATTGAAACACCTCATCTCCCTGAGTCCCTCCTCAAATCCTACTGAAGGGGAGGTTCCTCAAAGTCATTTTGGAGCGCTGAGAAGACATCTCCAACCTTGTGCCATTTTTGGGGAAGAGAAGCAGCTTCCTCACATCTTCATGGAGAAGCAGAGTGCTCTGGGATTTAGCATTTGATATAATGTACACAAGTTAATTGAGGGAAGGCAGATGTAATAGCAGCAAGACCCAACACAGACTGCTGGAGTAATGCTTCATCAGTGACTCCAGTAGTCTTAAAACTCACAAGAGCTTCCTTGCTATCCACCAGAGCTCCTAAGTTCTTTAGGCTTCCCCAGGCCTTGACAAGTCCTGCAATACTCCTAGTTCCCAGCCAACCTATTCTGAAACCATCTACCCCTACACCTCGGCTACCTCTGTTCATACAGGATTCATACCTTGATTTCTTCTTCTGCCCAAGATTGGCTTCCCTAGCTCTTTTAAGTGTGCTATAGCAAATGTGGACCTGAATAGAACTAGCCATGAGCACCACAGCTCTAATCCAGACATTGATAACAAAACACTGTCTTCAGTTACCCCAAACACTAGAGGGGGGCTTAATTTTAGTGGTTGAGATGACTGTTCTTCTCTTTACAGAGTTCACCAATGCTCCGCCCCATACATGACACATCCCTGTTTAGACACTAACATACTGAAGGCAGTAATTCTCCATTAAGATTCAATGTGCAACTACTCAGTCACGTGTCATTAAACATCAGTTACAAACTTCCTCGGAGCAGAATATGAAATGACAGCACTTGCAAGAGAAGAGCGAAGCTCTTGGTATGCGGAAGTACCATACCAAGAACTGGAGACATGTATGAATGAAATCAACTATAAAACCAAAGCTCTGCAGTGCACATTCTCCATACTCAACCCCCAGTTTCTTCTTCAGACACAAGATGTCTGCAGCCATACATTATAAACACCTCAAAATCTGTATGAAATATTACAAAGAGAAGATGGGAGGATGGTGTTGACAATGAAGTCACTGGCTAAACTCTAGCACACTCCTGGAGAAGGAAACAGCAGTGCCCTTTTATTAGTCAATTGCAGACCCCCAGTGAATGAAGAGATGGGGGGAGAACAGATCACTTTACTACTGCCAAATGCAAAGCTATGCATCTAGGTAGAATGAATGAATGCCAGTCACACGAACAGACTAGGAGTCTATTCTGGAAAGCAGCAACTCTAAAAGGGACACAGGGGCATTGTAGATCAACAGCTAAACATGAAATTCCACTGTGTTGCTGTGGGGGGAAAAAAATGAGTTACTGCAATCTTGGATGAATAAACAGGTGAATATTGAGCAAGACCAAGAAAGTGTTTTTATCTGTGAGACCAAGTGGAATACTGAGTACGGTTCAGGTACTCAGACTTTATAAAGGAGATCAGGAAAAGCGGAGCGGTTCCCAAGAACAGTTACAGAATGTGAGTGTTCTGGAAAACTTACCTTCCAGGGAAGACTAAAGAAGTTTGATTTGTTTAGCTTAAAGAGATGATTAAAAGGCAATTCAATTACTGTCTATAAGCGAGAAAATATCTGATACCAGATGGCTATTTAAGATGCTAGACAAAGGCATTACAAGATCCAATGGCTGTCATAGAATATCAGCTTTGAAAGGGACCTCAGGAGATCATCTAGTCCAGGGGTCAGCAACCTTTCAGAGGTGGTGTGCCGAATCTTCATCAAGCCAGGCCTTCGTGTGCCAGTCTGGAAGGGGCGGAGCTTCGGGCGGAAGGGGAGGGGCTGATGGAGCCAGCAGGGGGAACCCCAGGGTGTGGGTAGGCTGAGTGGCTCAGCCCACCTGCTTTGGGGTTTCCCCCGCAGGCTCCTGCCAGCTGGGGTCCCACTGACTGCCCCAGTCAGCTCCCGCTGCTAGTCTGAGTATAGGGAACCCAGGCTGACAGTGGGCTGGCAGGAGCCTGTGGGGGAAACCCCAAAGCGGCGGGCTGAGTGCTCAGCCCACCGCTTTGGGGTTCCCCGCTGGTGCCTTGCCAGCCAGGGTCCCCGCCTGCCCCACTCAGCTCCCACTGCCAACCTGTGCTCAGGGAGCCCAGGCTGGCAGCGGGTGCTGAGACCCCGGCTGGCAGGAGCCCGCAGGGGAAACCTCAAAGCAGCGCGGTCTGAGTGTTCAGCTTGTGCCGCTTTGGGGTTCCCCTGCCTGCCCCACTCAGCTCCTGCTGCCAGCCTGGGCTCAGAGAGCCCAGGCTGGCAGCGAGAGCTGAGACCCCAGCTGGCAGGAACCCGTGGGGGGAACCCCAAAGCGGCACGCGCTGAGCAGTCAGCCCGCGCCGCTTTGGGGTTCCCCCGCTGGCATCTTGCCAGCCGGGGTCCCGCCTGCCCCACTCAGCTCCTGCTGCCAGCCTGGGTATAAGGAACCCGAGCTGGCAGCCAGAGCTGAGTGGGGCAGGCAGAGGCTGGGAAGGCGCCAGCGGGGGGAACCCCAAAGCCGCGGGGGGGCTGAGCTCCCCTTGTGTGCCAGCCTAAATTGGCTCACGTGCCATGTTTGGCACACGTGCCATAGGTTGCCGACCCCTGATCTAGTCCAACCCCCTGCTCAAAGCAGGGCCAGTCCCCAACTAAATCATCCAACAGATTTTTGCCTCCAATCAGAAAATTTCAAAGAAGATCTCTAATACACACCTGGGGAAATGAAAAAACAGACTGAGAGCCAGAAGAGTACCCAGAAGCCACCTACTACAGAACAGGCCCAACAAAGAAAATAACAGAACACCATTAGCTGTCACCTTCAGATCCCGACTTAAACGTCTCTAACGCATCATCAAAGACCTACAACCTATCCTGAAAGATGATCCCTCACTTTCACAGATCTTGGGAGACAGACCAGTCCTCGCTTACAGACAGCCCCCCCAACCTGAAACAAATACTCATCAGCAACCACACAACAAAAACAGTAATCCAGGAAACTACCTTTGCAACAAAAGCCCGATGCCAGCTCTGTCCACGTACCCATTCAACTGACACCATCATAGGACCTAATCACATTAGCCACACCATCAGAGGCTCATTCACCTGCACATCGACCAACGTGATATACGTCATCATGTGCCAGCAATGCCCCTCTGCTATGTACATTGGCCAAACCAGACAGTCTCTATGCAAAAGAATAAATGGACACAAATCTGACATCAGGAATCATAACATTCAAAAACCAGTAGAACACTTCAATCTCCCTGGCCATTCTGTTACAGTCTTGAAGGTGTTAATTTTAAAAACAGAAAAACTTCCAAAACAGACTCCAACGAGAAGCTGCCAAACTGGAATTAATTTACAAACTGGACACTATCAACCAAGGGTTAAACAAGGACTGTGAATGGCTTAATCATTACACTAATTGAATCTATTTCAGTAGAAGCTTCCTTCACACCTTCTTGTCAACTGTCAGACATAGATCTACTTGATTATCACTACAAAAGGTTTTTTTCTCCTGCTGATAACAGCTCATCCACATTAAACAGCCTCTTAAAATTGGTATGGTAATTTCCAACTTTTTCTGCTTTCTGTGCATATAAATGCATCTTACTTCTGTATGTTCCATTCTATGCATCGGATGAAGTGGGCTATAGCCCATGAAAGCTTATGCTGAAATAAATTGGTTAGTCTCTAAGATGCCACAAATATTGCTCGTTTTCTTTACTGGCAGAGTTAGTTATCCCTTCCTGAGATAAGAAGAAACGTGGGAAAGGCAAAGAAGATGGGATTTAAAAAAAATGCAGATTCACTTGTGAAGAACTGCAACTCCCCCACTGTAATACATCAATCTGTGACTTTGAGGTCAACTAGAATTTTACCATTGACTTCAGTGGGAGCAAGAGCAGGGTTTTAGTAGATTTATGAACAGTGAGGAATGGAATGGCAGTAATGCTCAAAGCCAGAGATCTTGACATTATTTACAGTTTGGACCACATCTCATTAGAGTGATTGTCCTCTACACACTCCCACTTCTAAACCTCATCTCCCTCTGGCAATCACTTTATTTACTACATTGTGGGAACTACAGCACTGGTTTACAGGAAAATAACACAAGGAAGTATTTAATATAACGTTAATTTCTTTTAATTCATTTTAGCAGCTAGAAAGAGAGAGAACTAACATCTGTGACCAGCCAGCTTTCAGCAGACTACCACTGAATGCACAGGTTGAGACCCTCTGGTTTGGGAAATACAAGGGGAAGGACAGGGTAACTTGCATATTTTCATTCCTGGAAAAAGTACATCCCAAGGACAGAGATTGGGAAGGGGATACAAAGTATTGCTCACTGTTTTTTTCTAGTCTCTTTTAGGATGGTTGTTGTGAAGTCTCATTCTGTCATCCACCTCACTCTTATTCCACCCGACCCTTCCTTTAAAAACAAGAACCTGTGCAAAAATCAAACAAACAATTTGAAACAAATGACCGTGCAAAAAGACATGGAGTGTTTTGTTTCTTGTCACTTGTGTCTGGCCAAGTATTTGTACTATGCAACAGTGCTGTTGCTAGGGTAATTACTCTCCACTGCTGATCAGCAAAGCAACACTGCAGCAATACTCATTTTTACCACTGAAACTCCTGTCTTTTACAGATGGAAATATAGCACCTTGTTTTCCTCCCCTCTTCCTTTGACAGCGGACTATTCTGTTTATTTCATTTGGAAAACTAAAAACCAAAACATCTTCCAGAGACAAACAACTGAAGTAAAAGCAAATACAAAATAATTCTGAAATCAATAAACAGAGCAATTATCTTTTCAAGATTCAAATGGGTCTCTTTGCCCTGATCTGCAGTGGACCATTCCAAACACGAGAAGTTAAAACAACAACATAATGCAGCGTTTGTGACTAGAAAAAGATAGATAGATTAGACCCATTGGTGCACTCCTTACTAAGGCAAAACTCCCATTGAAGCCACTGCAAAGACAATTGTGCCTTCTTACACACTCTGTGTAATTAAAAGGCAGAATTAGATCCTTTTTGACTTCAGTGGAGGGTTTGCCTAATTATTTTATTGTTTTTAATCAGCCTTGCCTAGCAGTCCTAACTGAATTTGCTAGACAACATCCAGACAGATAGTAAGACACTCCCTGCAATTCTTCAGGATTTGACCCTGAGCTGGTGTCTGGGAAGATGCATGCAATGTATTTTCAGAGTAAAAAATGCAACAATTTCCTCCATCTTCTATAAATGGGGTGTAAACAGGTTATGACTCAGGGCCTGCATCCTTCCTCCTGTTTGTTTATCTTCCTGCTGTAGTAAAAATTTCTTCCAGCCTCATCTACGACCCTGATTCCTTGGGGGGAGGGGGGAAGGAATAATCCCAAAGGCATCCTATTAGCCAACAACGTTCAGTGGTTTTGGACGGGAGTGGGGTCCTCCCCAGTGCGGCACTAGGGCAGAGAAGAGGAGCCAGACGGCGGCCCCCGCATCCCACTGCACCTGTTGTCACCCTCCTCCCCTCCCCTCTTCAGGATTCACAGCGACAGCCCTGGGCTACAGACCTCCAGGGCCCAGGCGCGTCCCCCCCACGCCGGCCCCGCCACGCTCCCCTTCCCCAGCCCGCAGCCAGGCACCCGGGCGGGGGCGTTTTGCGTTCACCCCCACTTACCAGCCCCGCTTTCCGCCGGCCGGCGAGGCGTCCGCGGGCGTCGTGCCCGTCCCCAGCCCCCCGCAAACGGCAATGCCCGGGGCTTGCTTTGCGCTGAGCGGAGCTCGCCGCCAGGTGCGAGGCGGTGTCTGTCCCGCGGGTGGGGCACAAAGCCATGTTGCATGAGAGCGACGGGTGGAGCAGGGCTGACCCGGCGATTGTGCGTCTGACACACACACACACACA